>OX235272.1:87563214-88129710 GCA_944472155.2 Trichobilharzia szidati
TAAGAACACAAGATTGACGTTAATCATGCTTTCAGGGTCATTTACCGCATACCTACGAATCTCAATTTTGCCTTAAGAGTTCGACTACTAAATATTGCTGAAGCTGTTGGGATCCATATTAACAAGCCTAATTTGTGCATCCAAAAGAAGTTAGTTCAGACATTATCATTACCTTGGCCATCTAGGTTTGAATGATCCTGAATTTTGTGGAATTTTCCTAATTTTAGTTGATATTCTATTTGCTACTATATCTATATTACTATTATTATAATTTAAGCATTTTTAATGAACTGTAATTACATTGGTCTTACTTAACAAATCGATATTATTTAATTGACACTGATATTGTTACTGACTACTAATCTAGAATATTCAATATATATAAACATTATATATATATAATTGTAGAGCCGGAAGAGGAATTTATCGAAAAGAATATTCTTTGCTCAATTTTTTTATTAAGTTACTGTGTTATTTGTTGGTCAGACTTAACAAGATTGAGTTGTCATGATAGTTGTTTACTGTGTGATGTGTATCAGATGCCACCTGGTCAATAGCTTGGCACTTTATGGTTCACGAATGCCAGACTAAGTCGCTGAACAATGTATATGATAGTAGTTATTATTACAATTATTTTCCTAGGTCCCAAGCAGAACATAAGGCTTCAACAGGACATTCCCTAGTTGTCCTCATCTCTGCAGTCACCTTTACCTGCCCTCACGATTGCTCACAATGATTTATTTCCTCCATATTACCCTCAGACGCTCAATTCGTCGTTCCCCATTCAGGTTCCACTGGAGGACCTGGCGTTTGATGTCACCCTATGGTCTCCTCAACGTATGACAGTAATGCCTAAGCTAATCTCACAGAGACTTTTATTCATTTACATCTAGGTTTTTAACTAAGATAGACATAGGAAGAGTATAGATGAGTAGTAAAAGTAATTATGAAAACTAGATAACATTTACTTGTGGCTACATTTACTAGAACACCACTGATCTTTCTTATGCAAAGAGAGAGCGCCAGCACATTATTCCACTGCTGGCTGAGGCTATTCTGTTCTTTTTTTTGCAAATAGCGCTTACTTATTCACTGAACAAAGCAACTTAGATAAGAAAAATGATTTAATTCAAGTTTGAACATAGACTGATAACAGTTAGAGATGGATGATGGATGTTTCGTCCTATTTCGGGACTCTTCATTACCATTCACGCACAGGGATTCAAATTCGGGGCTAGATCGTAGACCATTCAGCCACTGGGTCCTGATTCAGTGGCCCACGAATTCTAACTTCGACTAATTCTTGAATTTTTTTATCGCGACCACCAGCCAAACTAGGACAAAACAGCTGTCCATGATCGAAATTGAAACAAATCAAAAACCCTACAAAGTAATACTTCAAAAATGACTCACCATTCAACTTATTATTGTTGAATTCGACACTATTTAAATTAAATATAAGCACAGATTTCACATCATTTAGAGAATTATTAAAAATCGAGGAGCACTGGGCAGTTGGTTCGTCGTAATTTGGAACTTTTCAGTTATGTACATCCATAACACCACTACTGAGGAAACTCAGGGCTTTCATATTACAAGTCCAGTCCGTTGGCAGTTCAGCTACTGAGTCTAATTTCAGTTCTAAATACCACATTTTGCAAAGCGTTGAGTTGAAATAGGGACGCTAAGCTGGTAATCATGAGTATCGCTTGTCTGTGCGAACAACGTATACAACGATCAACCGATCTCTCAGTCTATAAATTAAGCTACAGCACACCAAACACTAGAGGAAAAGTAAGTATATATACATATATATAACGTTTAATTCAGAACATCACCTGGAATATGTCAGTTCGTCTGTAATCATGATTAATAAAATAGTGGGCGAATTTTATGCAGGTCAATTCTGTTTGGCTTATTTCCAGACTGGACATCGATTACCATATCACCTTTGTCTCTCAAAAAAGTGTACAAAATGATTCAGTATCTTCTTTTCCCTGGATCGATTTGGAAACCTACTGTCTGTGTCCTTTTGCCATCGGAGCGACAGCCGCATAAAATCTCCCTTACGACTTTGGAATCCTTTTTGGTTGGTTCTGAATTGACTGGTGGTAGTTATAGATCCAATGGTAGCTTGTGTTCTGAGGATGTGGTATATTGACGTCGTGTCTGGTTTTTATGTCTCATCCACAATTCATGACCAAATTCAACGTCGTACATAAGTTCCATGGTGCTATTCTATCAGACCATCTGCCAGAGTGGACACCGATCACCCTATCACTAATTTCTATCAATTTTCAAAGTAATAGGTTAGTATTGCTGAAGGGTTCAAAATAGCTAGCCAGTGCTTCAAAGTGGTTTTCAACGACTCTCCATATAATTTTGGTTGACTCTTTAAGAAATCTACGCTGAAATTAACCCAAATTCTTCTAACAAAACTCAAAAGCTGAATATGTCAAAGGATTTATGTCCGCTTGTATCCTACAAAAATCTTGTTATTATTCCCCTGGGTTCCGAGTAGAATATAGGGCTTCAAAAGCACATCTGAATTTTCTTCTATTCTCTGCTGTCCCCTTCAGCTGAGTCCACGATTGACAATAGTCTCTCATGTCCTCCTCCAACTCACACTATCTCCTCCATGTCAATCTTGAAGTGGCGACCCACTCGTCGCTTCCCATTGAGACTTCACTCGAGTGATGGCGTGCATTGCGTGCGGTCTCGTTCGACGACCTCTTCAATGAATGCCCGATACACCTCCATCTTCTCCTGCATATTTGTTGAGCATTCGGATCTTGGCTGGTTTGTTCCCAGCCAGAGTTTCTTGTTGCTAATTATTTGTGGCCGCCTGGTCATTTGATTTTCAATATGGAGCCAGCGAAGACAGGCAGCTATTGATAAAAGTCTGTAACATGCTGTTGGAAATCCTTTTCGTGACACGTGACTCGTATAGAAGAACTGACTGACTTCACACTGGTGTTGAAAATCCGAATCTTGTTCCTCATGCAGGCTGAGTGGGGCAGAATATTTCTAAACTGGCTTCAGGGTGATGAAGGCGTATCTCGCCTTTCCCATCCTGACTGGGTTTGACAACTTCATCCATTTTGTCCGAATGCGTGTGGTTGAAACCATGCTTTCTGGCCAGATAAGTGAAGGAAGTAACCTCTGTCAAATCTATCCCGTTGATGGTGATTGGTGCTGGTTGTTGTTTTTGTTGTTGTTGCTGTTGGTTGGTTGTCTTCATCACCTCCGTCTTCTCTATGTTCACCAGGAGTCCTGTCCTCTCTGCTGGCCTCTTCTACCAGCTTGTTGGTTTTCGCCTGCAAGCCTTCGAGTTTGTGTGACATTAAACATAAACCATCCACACGCGAATCCAGATCTTCTGGAGTTCCTGTCTTTTCACTCCCTGTGTACAGTCTAACGTATAATCCAGTCCACCACAATTAAAAATATCATCGGTGAAAATAGACAGCCAGCTTGTCATACTTCTGTCGATGAAATTGAGGTAGAGAGAGGTTTGGGTGCCGTTCTATGCTCTGTTCTGTGATGACTATGCGAAGAATCACGATTTGATCAGAATATGGTAGCATGGTAGCTTGAAAAGGTAACCTTTCTTCCGATCGATAGGCACCTTGTTTTACAGTATCAAATTTTATTTGTAATTTCCCCTTTCCCCTTTTTATTAAATTAACTAGATACTGCTCAAATATAACCTTGAAGAACAATATCAAATTGAAGCATATTGCTAGTTGATATTTAAAGAAAGACAGCAGAATAAAGGTCCAAGTTTCCCGTTGAAATATGACAGACAGACAAATAAACTTTTCAAAATGCCAGTTAAATAAATCATCAAGAATAATGGTAAGATACATAATTTGCTAATAAACACTTTCATTTTACCAAAACAATTTGAATTTTTCTCTTTTTCTTTTTCCTATAGACATTTAGTCTACTTGGAATAGGAGTTGCTGTCGCATTAAGTATCGCCATTATTATACACTTCATGTAAGGCAAAGGCTTCGATTAATATATGTATAATCTACTTCTTTTTCCTTCAAAAATAAAATTCAATTTCAGATCAGCAGTAGGAAGTTTTCTAAAAGATAACTGGTGGATCAGTATTATATTCAGGTAGAAATGATCTCTCTATTTTGTATTATTTTTCTTTTCATTCCCTTTCTGATATCTTTTTTTTATATGTGATAATATCGCATTTTGCTTTATCTTGGAGAGAAATGTTCGGCGTCTGTGTTGACATGTGTTGGCTCCTTGTAGGAGCGCCTCGAGGATGTCTGAAGATTAGCTTGAAGTAATGTTCATGGATGGTGGAATAGCAATGGAATCTAGGATGTATATTTAGTCCTATATGGGACCCGTCATCCCCATCTACTGAGGCTTGAACCCGGTTCCCATAGTTTCAAACTCCAAGACATTATCCACTAGGTTGCTTGAGAGAGTGTTAAACTATTGTAGGTATTCTCAGAAATGTTCTCATACGAGTACACTGTCGAATCAATATAAACCTGTCATCTGATTTAAGCTGGAATAGTTGGAAAACGGAACGTTGTTAACTTTCACACTCTTTGGTACAATCACAAGACTCAGGGTAGTATATATCACCAAATATGAGAGTGATACAGTACCCAATTACCTCATCGAAATATGTAATGGAAGAATGTCATTTGTTATTATTAATATCTCACTACTTATGCAGGTTGTACAAAATTAAAAAAGCAGTTTTTATTTCTTATTGCCTTATTAAGTGTTATAGGTTTCATTTGTTCTATTCTGATGGTCACTATTCCACATCGAGTGAAGAATCCACCAGTCAACTTCATCATATTATTTGTAATGGTAAGATTTCCTTGTGCATCTAACTTTGAAATGATGGTATAAATAACACGAATCATACTTAATTACGATGTACTTTATTCTCAGAAACACCGTTAATAAAATTTACTTTATTTCGGTAAGTTTTAATAAAGAAAGACAAAATCTGAATTTGATCTGACAAGAAGTAGTTCTCTTGAATATTGACTACGAGATCATATCGACATTTGGTCTGATGAAAAGTGCCAATCGTTTATAAGATAATATTTTGAAGTTGAAAACAATAACAGCTTTATTCTGAACAGTGTTTATATAATGTACAGAATTTTCAGCGGAGTTTATTACCTGATATCTTCTCTTCGCCTAGGATCTTTAAATAAAAGGTTAGTTACAGGATTTCATCATGAATTGACATCGGTTAGAGAACCATTGGAAAACCAGGTGAGAGTACTGGACAGCTGTTCCGTTAGCCCGATTTGAGACTCGGTTCGAACCCAGGACCTCGTAGACCATTAAGCCATTGGGACCCGATTCCATAGTCAGCCCATGAATTCCAACTTATTCCAATTCACGATATGACGCGACCACTTCGCAATGTTTTCTTCAATGAGCTACTGCTTCACTTTCAACCTGATATACCCTACTGGTCACAGCTTCCCACTAGAACCCCAGGTTAACTGCCTGAATAGGGCCAGTTGCTAGTGAGCATCAGATTAATTTTCAAGCATTGGTTTTGTAGGGATTTGATTGGTTACAAGTTTGAATACACGCTGACATCAATTAGAGAAGCATTAGGAAACCATTATTTAACAGTTGAAATGAAAGATAGACACTGTATATCTCAAGGCATTACTTTACAAAAACAAAAGTAAATAAAATCAAGCCATTGAAGCACATTTGAATTTAAACAATGTTACAGATAAAAAATATACTCAGAGGATATTCTAATATAACAAACTGAAAAATTTGGATTGGGCACTGGTAACTAGTGTTACGTGTGTAGTCCCTTCTTTGGTGCAGACTGAATTCTATCAGTCAGGTTTTGCAATATGCCCACCATTCTAGGTACCTCGCCATCACGGTGCACATTGATTTGATGATATTAGATAGTTGGAGGCAATCGACCACAAGAGCCTTGGACCTAGGTTTCGTGCTAGTTGGCATTCATCATCAAGGTGTATCTGCACCAAAGAAGGGTCTAGACACGTCACACTAGTTACTAGTGTTCAATCCAAATACCCACTACAGTCCTACAGGAGGTCAATCGCGAGCACGAATAGCTCAGTGGTAACGTCTCTGACTGCAGCCGGCACTGGGTGACTCGGGTTCGAATCTCAGAAGGGACATGAGTTCCTTCAAGTTGGTTGCAGATACGCCTTGCTGATGAGTGCCAACTAGCACGAAACCTAGGTCCGAAGCTTCCTACCGATGGCCTCCAACTATCTAAACTGAAAAATTGACGACTATGTTAATGTATTGGTAGTACACCTTACATGGAGTTTGGGTACAACCGAGGCTAGAATCAACAGACCGAACCGAATTAATTCAATATTAACTAAATATACTCTTAGATCGCCTTCAAATGGGGAGAGAGAAGACAAGAATATATTCGACAGATAAGAAGACTCTAGAAGATCTGGACTTTGCAGATGATTTATGTCTAATGTCACATTAACTCGAAGACTTACTGGCGAAAAACAACAAGTTCGAAGAACAGATAGGCAACGAAGAAAGCAGAGAAGGCAGTGGTGATGAAGATACCCAACTACCAAGAATAACAAGAAGCACAAAGCCCCCTCAATGAAAGAAACCTTAAACAAGTCATATCTTTTACTTTTCTAGGCAACTTCGTTTCAAATACAGGCGAACAGCACAGATGAGGATGTCAAAACCAGGATCGAAAAGGCGAGGCAGAACTTCATCACTCTGACATCATTTTGCGATTCTTCTGTAATCAGCATAAAGGACAAAATTACGATTTTCAGCACTAATTCTAAACCAGACAGTTATTCTATATGAGTCAGAAACTTAGCCTACGCGTCATGATGGAGAATTTCATCATGAGCTGACATCAGTGAGAGAACCACTAGAAAAACTAGGAGTATTGGACAGCTGTTTCGTTCCACCCACCACCACTACGGTTCGAACCCAGGACTTTATGGTTACAAGGCGAGCTTGTTGACCACAGAGCCACTGGGACCTGTACTGATGAAGAGTTCCAAACTAAACTGACGAAACAGTTGGCTGTCCAGTACTCCCAGGTTTTCCAGTGGTTCTCTCACTGATGTCAGCTCATGATGAAATTCTCCATCCAATCAAACGAAATCCCTACAAAAACCAATACTTGAAAATTTTTCTGACTCTCAGATGAAAAACAAAATCAATCGATTAACTTCTCTTCTTCTTCTTCTTCTTCAAATTTTTAGATAATCTCATTGTCTTATTCAATTGCTTTGGATTTTGTGGATATATCATTCAAGTGGATTATTCTACGATGGACTTTATCAGTTACGGTGTGTCTGTGTTTCATCTTCGTTGGAGTTATAATTAAACGAGACTTGACAGTTTTTATCTTTCCACTACTAATTTATTTGTTAAGCGCAATTCTTTTAGCATCGATAACAATTTCGGTGCTGTATATTCTTACAAACAAATATGTGAGTTTCTTTAATTATTATTATTATTGTTTCCTTTAATTCCTAGAGGAACATAGGGCTTCAGCCGTGCGTCTCCATTGCGTTCGGTTCTCTGCTAAAGTTTTCACCTGGCTCCAACTCTGCCCACATGCTTTCATCTCCTCTTCACATGACCTCCTTCAAGTCACCCTCGCACTAACGACCAACTCGGCGCTTCCCTTTCGGGTTCCACTCGAGCAATGGCTTGTCTAGTGATGTCACTTGATGGTTTGTTTTCTTAGAGTATGGCCAATCCATCTCCATTTCTTCCTACCTATTTGTTTCACAATCGGTTCCTGCTTGGTTGGTTCGTTCCCAGATATCCATCTCTGTTGCTGATCTTTTCTGACCATCTGATCTTGAGTATTGAGCGAATACAACTGTTAATGAAGGTGTGTAGTTTGTTTGAGATGCTCTTTATGACGCTCAGTGCAAGTCTCTGATCCGTATAGTAGCACTGACTGACTTCACATTGGAGTTGAAAATCCGGATCTTATCTTCGTTTTGATTCTGAGTGCTGTTGACCTCCACACAGACTTGAGAGTAGTGAAAGCTTGTCTTGCTTTTCCGATTCTTGCTTTGATATCCTCGTCAGTTCCGCCTGTAGTTGAAACGATGCTTCATAGGTAGGTAAAAGAGGTTGTTTCTTTCAGGTTCCTCCCAATTTATGCTGATTGTTGTCTTTAAGCATTAGCATTAATTGACTACGTTGGACTAATTAATAAAACATATACGTATTACTAATTACTTGTTATTATTTCCCCAGATTCCGAGTGGAATATAAACCTATAACAGCATATCTTCACTTTGTCTTCTTCTCTGGAGCTCTCTTTAGCTCGTCCTAGGACTGACCATTGTCTCTCATCTCCTCATCGCATGATCTCCTCCATATCACCCTCGGACACACGCCCAACTTGTCGCTTCCCATTCGAGATCCATTTGACCTATAACCTGGCGAGCGGTGTCATTCAGCGGTCTCCTCGCTGCGTATCGGATCCACATCCATCTTCTTCAGAACATATCTTGGTTGGGCAGTAGGTCCTCGATTAGTTCGTTGCCTCACAGATTTTTTTGTTGCTAATTATTTCTGGTCGACCATCTGATCATCAGCGTTGAGCTAGCGAAGATGGCAGCTATTGACAAAAGTCTTTAATAGCCTGTCAAAAATGATTTCTGTGACGCGTGCATCAAGTATCTGACCTATACACGGAGGAATTGACTAACTTAGCATTCGTGCTAAAAATCTGAGTTTTATTGTTTATGGTGAGTGCAGCAGATTTCCAAACGGATCTCAGAGTGATGAAGGTCTGATGAATTCTATCATGGAGATAAGAATAAAAACAGTTCAGTGAAGAGTCTATTTTCGGTGAATTCATTCACTGAGCTGTATAATCGCAATTTTATACATATATATATATACATATATTTGTAACTGTTAGAGAACCATTGAAAACTAGCACTGGAGTACTGGACAGCTGATTCATCCTAGTTTGGGAATCATCGGAAGTACTCACCCACTGGGGTTCGAACCCAGGATCTTCCGGTTACGAGACAGGCTCGTATACCATTCAACCGCTGGGAACCGATTCAGTGACCAGCTCATGAATTCTAACTTCTACCATTTCGTGATTTAGCGCGACCCCAACCATTGTCGTAGGTGGGGCATCCATCTTCACACGTCACAATATCAATCCGTGATCAACTCGTAAGAACAAAACTAACCCTTACAAACCAAACTGTAGAAAACATATATAACTATTTTTTGTACATGTGTATACATTAGGATTGTTAAACAATAATAAAGATTAGTTTAAGTTATTGTTTGCGTCATCAGAATATTTCAGAAATGTGATGAGTAATCGAAATTGTAACTGGAGTGGGAGTAAAGATTAATAATTTTGGACTAGGTTTGCCTTAATCTGGAAAAGTTCAGAAATAGGCAAGAGTAAACAATAGACACCAAAGTCAAATGACCTTGAAACGACCAATCAGATCGTTCATCATTCATAATGGATGCAGTTCATGAACTTCATTGCAAGTTTCACCCAGATTTAGTTTTTGACTTCTGTGTGGAAAATGGGTTGATAGGGAGGTCGAAAACTTGTATATGTGGAGGGATAATGACGCTAAAAAAGTATTGTCGGGCTATTGACGGCTACGCGTTTAGATGCAACCACTGTTACATGAGGAAATCTGTGCGAGTTGATAAGTTGTACAATATGATGATTTTATAGATGCTTTCTTCTCCTAATCGAAACTGTCCCTTAGTAAAAGATTGCGTATATGCAATAATTGGCTACTAAAGTGACCAGTATCTGTTACAGCTGCAGAAACGGATAATACAAAGATTTCAACAGTGCAGTAGTATCAGTACTGCCATGATATTGCGTCACAAAAGCTAAATGGGATCACCTCTGTACTTAGGGGAGTTGGTGTCGTCTTGCATATTGACGAAACTGTACTTATTCAGCGAAAAATGAATTGAGGCAAGAGTAGAGCAAATCATGTTTGGGTGCTGGGACATAACGACACATATTTTCGTAAAGGGTTTGTAGAACCCATCCCGAACAGAATAGCTGATGTGTTAATACCAATTATACAACGACTAGTCCTTCCAGGAACTTCTATTCACATAGACGAATGGAGGCTATATTCACCACATAGTCAACCATTCTTCTGAACTCGTGAATCCTGTAACAGGAACACATACAAATTCCACTGAAGGATTTTGGGCTTACCTCAAAAAACGTATCAGAATGGTTAACATTTCCCGAAGCGATATGGTATATAGCCATTTAGAGATGAGTCTTTGTATCGACATTGGTTTAATATGTCTATAACCACTCCTATGAGAAACTGGGACCAGTTTTTGCAGCATATTAGAGACATTTATCCTGTATAATTCATTTTTATTACATATATATGTTATAAATACAGTTTTTTATGCCACTTTTTAACTGAAAGAATCTGATTGGTTGCTTCAAGGTCGTCTGTAGTTGGTGTCTATTCTTTAGATATTAATGAAGGAACAAGGAGATTAGTATTAAAATAAATTAAGTAGTACGTGAAAAGACTGAACGGAAGGCTGGCTAAGAGGACGATGACAAAAAATGTCATACGCATAAAATTCACAAAATAATATTGATAACAAAACAATGATAACAGATAGACTTGGAATTATGTGCTAGGTAGAAGGAAGTGATGGAGAGGTTTCTTCTGTTTATATAAGTCAGCGTTTTTCCATCTGAATCCCTAAGACCTCGGTAATACAAAGTATTCAGATGCTTACAGTTTTCGAGAGGCTTCTTTTGACTTCATAGAAAACTTCGTATGAAATTTCCTTGTAAGAAGTAGTTTATCTGAAACGTGTAATGTTTTGGCGCAACACATTTCGGACATTCTGATCACACACGTACTTGTCATGCACAGTTTTTATAGAATGCAAGAAGGCATGGATAATTACAATGCAGGTCTGATTGTACACAGGTCAAGGTCACAAGTAATGGGTGGGGAGATGATGCAAAGGTGTGGGTAAGAAAGATAAAAGGATAAAAGCAAGGCAAAGAAGGGGTTGAAAATATTATGAAGTAAATTGGTCGTCGGTTCTAAAATGGATTACCAAGGCAGGTTTAAGGTGATAAAAAATAACTTTTGGACACTTAAGACAGGTTTAAGTCTTTTTTATGGCTGAGGCTTCAATGAATTTAAGTATATGGCCCAACCTTGTTTTATATATCGGCTTAAACGCATTGTCGAAATCAACCTTATGACCCGTCTCTATAATATGCTTCGCTATAGATGATGTATTGTAATTACGCCTCCTTGCATTCTGTAAAAACTGTGTATGACAAGTACGTGTGTGATCAGAATGTCCGAAATGTGTTGCGCCAAAACATTACACGTTACAGATAAACTATGTCTTCTTATTGTGTTGTCAAAAATCTCCTTGTGTATTGAGTGGCTAGTGTTGAATATATGTTCAATTATAGTACTTTTTATTGATCCACTGGTACCTTTACGTAGCCTAGTGGGATAATATTCATTGACTTTTTTAGATAAAACGCGCATTGAACAACCTTTATGTCTCACTCCACATGAGAAAGTAAACTGATAGATACACATAGAAGTGGTCAAATACGATAGTTTATCTTTAGAGGAGTTGTTGAAGAACATTGTCTGGTCAGAGAATACCAGTCGTAATGTAGCAGCAAAGAACATTCTTTTCAAGGCATTTGATATTCTCTCAGTTAGGGTTTTAGCCAGATGGCTGCCTTTGAACGCGACATTCGTGAATAGCATCTTCTTCGGTAATAGGGATGGGTTGTTCTTTGTTGGTTTTGGGCTTTATATGTATTTATCTACAAATCTTGAACGACGTAAACAATCATCCAGACTAATTTTTACTCTTGTTTGATAAACCTAATGTACAAATACAAAAAATTATGTATAACTTGGATTGTTTTTGATTTGACACTAGTAACTAGTGTAATGCGTCTAGTCCTCTCTTTGGTGCAGACTGAATTCTATCAGTCAAGTTTGTAATGTGGCCACCATTCTGGGTAGCTCACCATCACGGTGCGCATTGATTTGATGATATTAGATGGTTGGAGGCAATCGGCAGGTTTCGTGCTAGTTGGCACTCACCAGTGAGCAGGGCGTATCCGCAACCTTGAAGGAACTCATGTCCCTTATGAGATTCAAACCCGCGTCACCCAGTGCTGGGTTCCTTCAAGGTTGCAGATACGCCTTGTTGACGAGTGCCAACTAGCACGAAACCTAAGTTTAAGGCTTTCTCTGGCCGATTGCCTCCAACCATCTAATAACTTGGATTGTACAGTTTAACGAATGAATTCGCCGGAAAGAAACTTTTCATTGAACTGTTCGTTCTTATTTCTATATCTGGATGCTCATGTTCACCAAGCTAGATGGCTCACCATCATGGTGCTGATGAGTACCAACAACCACAAAACCTATATCCAAGGCTTCCTACCGACTTCCTTCAACCATCTAATATCAACACTCTCAAGATTGTATAAAAGTGTATGGTGAAAACTCTGGCATTTCACAACTAGGTTTTTATTGAAACCTGAAAACGTAAATACTGATATTTTGCAAAATAAATTACATTGCTTTTAAAAACTCTACAACCAAAGTGTACATTTGTCATTTTTTTTTTACAGATTTTGTACGTAAGCTTCTGTATATTTGAATTCGTGACCGTGATTCCGGTAAGTTGTCAACATTAATTAACTTTATCCCTATGAATTGTAATACCTTAATATGTTCCAGTAATAATACTATTTAAAACAAATAGTCCCTTTTATAAATTTTGATAGCGTTATTTGAAGACAGAGATTATCTGAAAAATGTGATGTATTTGCGCTATACATTTCGAACAATCTGATCACACATTTACTTGTCAAGTCAATATATATGGAAAAGTTAAATTAAACAAGGTGACAAAAAAAGAATTAAGAATAATTAACACAAACGTTTGGTAATCCAATCAAATAAGGATTACCAAGGTAGGTTAACAGTAATAACAAACTGTTTTTGAATACACAAGGGGGGCTTAAGTTTATGAATGGCTATAGCCTCAGCGTATTTCAGTAAACGTCCTTGACCGTTTTTATAGATGACCTTAAAGGCTGAGTTAACATCAACCATAAGGTTGATGTTAACTAGATGTTTAGCTATAGACGAAGTTGGTAGTCTGACACCTGCCTCTATTGGTTTCTCACAATTCATTTGTTTATTCTAACCATTTTGGGATATGCTCTCCCATTCACCTGGACAGGGCAATACCTTAATTTTCACAGCTTCTGTTCATTACAGTATAAGAGAGGCTTGGTGAAGTGTCTGTTTAAGAGGATTCAGCGTATTTGCCCGGCTGATGTTACAGACAAAGAAAACGAAATATTGATGGATACTTTTGTTGAAAACGGGTATCCTTTGAAATTTTCAAACAGGTGTAGAAGTCAACCAGCCTCTAAACCTACAATCCATACCGTCCCTAAGAAAAAGGTTTTCATCAAATTACCATAAAACGGGGAAATAAACAGTAAGATTTTGAGTCAAAGGTTGAATTCGATCATCCGTAGAACCTACAATGCAGCCAAGTTTGTAATTGTGGTAAAAGTCAAAAATATTCTCCACTACAAACCTCAAAAGTGCACAAGTGATTGTATCACATCCCACACAATTTACCAATTTTCGTGTGTGTGGACATACATAGGGAGGGGTAATCGCGCTTTACACGTGAGGGTGGGAGAGCATATCCCAAAATGGTTAGAATAAACAAATGAATTGTGAGAAACCAATAGAGGCAGGTGTCAGACTACCAACTTCGTCTATAGCTAAACATCTAATCGACATGAACCTTATGGTTGATGTTAACTCAGCCTTTAAGGTCATCTATAAAAACGGTCAAGGACGTTTACTGAAATACGCTGAGGCTATAGCCATTCATAAACTTAAGCCCCCCTTGTGTATTCAAAAACAGTTTGTTATTACTGTTAACCTACCTTGGTAATCCTTATTTGATTGGATTACCAAACGTTTGTGTTAATTATTCTTAATTCTTTTTTTGTCACCTTGTTTAATTTAACTTTTCCATATATATTGACTTGACAAGTAAATGTGTGATCAGATTGTTCGAAATGTATAGCGCAAATACATCACATTTTTCAGATAATCTCTGTCTTCAAATAACGCTATCAAAATAATTACCGACCGATACAATCGCCCTACTGAACAGCACTGTACACGTATCAGTGTTTTCTGACTTCAAGAGTACATGGCTATTTAGTACAAAGTTCAATATATTATACTGTTTCTTGGACAACATCGATTATCATTACTTGAGCAGAGGTCATCACCATCAACAGGACAGATTTAACAGGGGGCACTTCCTTCACTTATCTGGTTAGGCAGCACTGTTTCAACCACAGGCAGTCGAACAACATGGATGAAGATGTCAAAGCCAGCCAGCCAGTCAGAATCGCAAAGGCAAGATAAGCCTTCATCAACCTGAAACCAGTTTGGAAATCTTCTGCTTCACTTAGCCAACGTGAAGAACAAGATTCATATTTTCAACACCAATGTGAAGTCAGTCAGTCAGACAGTCGGTTTTTATATAAGGGCCAGAAACTTACAGTCGGTGTGTCACAAAAAGGATTTCCAATAGCCTGTTACAGACTTTTATCAACAGCTGCCTGCCTTCGCTGGCTGGCTCCATACTGAAGATCAAATGACCAGGCAGCCGGTCAGAAAGAATTAGCAACAAGAAAATCTAAAGTGCAACAGACGAACCAAGAACCGATCACTCAACAAATATGTAGGAGAAAATGGAGATGGTTCGGGCATACGTTGAGGAGACTGTCGAACGAAATTGCTCGTTATACAGGCCATTGCTCGACTGGAATCCCAATGAGAAGCGACGAGTGGGTCTTCTATGTGAGGGTAACAGAGTGGAAATCGTGTGGTGAGGAGAAGATGAGAGATTATGGGCAGTCGTGGGCCCAACCAGCAGTAGAAGACAACAGAGAATAGAACCAAGTTGAGATGTGTTGTTGAAGCCCTATTTTCCACTAGGGATCCAAGGAAATGATACATAAATAAATAAATAGCTATCCCGAAAAATTTACCAAGAAACACAAAGAAAGCGGAAAAGGACTACTCACTATCTGTAAACAAGAAGCCACTTTATATACGACTACAATTCAAGGGCGATATACCAAGCGAGATAATTACGAGGAAATTAAGAAAATCAGTTCAAAGAACTTTTAATGCTGGTGAACTACACGTATTATTCTCTACACGACCGATGGTGATTCCTAGACTGAAAGATGAAGTACCTAGACTAGCCACTTCTAATGTATCATCTACCAATTCAACTGCCCTTATGGGGACTATTATGTTAGCCGCTGCTTTAGGAACTTGATTTTTCGTGCTCGAGAACATCTCCCACTATGGCTAAGTAAAGTTGTAGTGAAAACCATTAACAGTTTGATATTGGACCATCTGGTGCAAACACACCACAAAGCCAGTGTGGGAGAATCCTTCTCTATCATCTACCGAGTGCCTAATAAATTGCCAAAATCATCGAAGCACCGCATGCTTCAAACAGCAGACCCTATTGCGATTCGCCTCAAACAACCAGTGCTGTGTGTTCAAAAGAAACAAATTCAGCAAGCCACTACTACTGCCCTGGCCGGCCTTCAGTAAAGATTATAAATTCATAAATTTGTAATATTATCTTTCCTAATTTTTCTGACATTCAGCTTATTTTTATGTTGATGCTATTGAACTGTAATCCAATGTTATTTAAACAACATTAATGTTGTTCATAATACTAATTCATTCATTCACTATAATGTATATATTACTTACTGTAGAGCCTGATGATGAAGTTACCGAAAAGAGTACTCTTTGTTTAATACCCATTCTTTTGAAAAAACTAAGCATAAATCATAGTAAAAACTGTACCAAGTCATTTAAAATTTTAAAGGCAGCTGACATTAATTGCAAAGTGAATCCTTTTACCAAAAGTCATCTATCTGAATTAGGTGACCATGAAATACTTGTTATGTTAGAAAAATTGTCTTAATGATTTAATTCTTTCTTCCTTAAATAACTGTTCGAGACAGTGCCATGTTATAAAATGGAGCAGAAATAATAACTGTTTGGGGAATTTCTCTGTAATTCTTCAAAAACAGAGAATTCAGTCAGCACCTAGTGTCACCTGCTCTACTAATTGATTAGCCTGTACTAAGCGCAGAAAAAGGGGGGAAGATTGGACGTGAGGAATGGAATGGAGATGGATTTGACACACACTGAAGAAATTGTTGAGTGGAATCACACCCAAGGCTCTCAAGAGGAACCCGTTTGAAAAAACGATAAGCTAGGCTATGATCCAAGAGTGACATCGAGGAGATCAAGTAAGTAATACACGAGACATAATAGGCAAACATGCAACCAGCTAAAGTTGACTGCAGAGAACAAGATGGAGTGCAGATGTGTTGCTGGAACACTTAACTAAACCTTTACTTATTTTAAGTGGGATGATTCAAGGTTCACCTTTTAGAATAGGGTTTCCTTCAGGTGTTAGCACCTGACTCATCATCAATTAGTTGTTAATGCTGATTGGATGCGAGGGTACCTTGTAAAACTACCAAGGAGAGGCGACATAGATCTTTATAAAGACTGGCACCAATCATGCTCCCGTCCACACCAAGCAAAATATCCAATCACATCACCCTAGAAATACTAAAATATGTTTCGATGTAAAACAACTTTGCTCCCCGGATCAAGATATATTCAGGGAAAGTAAATAACATGCGATTAAAACTGCAGCGACACATATCATAATCGAACACAACATAGAATGCCAGTCGAATCTCTACCTCAACTTCATCCAATTTGAAGACGCCTTCAGCACAATCGACCGTGAAGTAATTTGGAAACTGATTCACTGCATGAACACTGCATGAACATTTATCAACCTCATTCAACAGATGCATGATAATGCTACATGTCAAGTGATCCACAACGGGAAACTCATCACAGAAGCCTTTGAAGTGAGTATTAGAGTAAGACACGGATGTTGCCTTCTAACACTCATGATATTCCTGATTTTGATGGATGAGGATGTGAAAACTAGGATCTTAAAGGCAAGGCAGACCTTCATCACCTTGAAATCAGTTCGGGAATCTGTTGCAGTCAACATTAACAACAGACTTAGGATTTTCAACACCAATTTAAGGTCAGTCAGTTCCTCTATGAGATTCAGAAAGTTGGCGTGTCCAACAGCCTACTTCATACTATTATTAACAGCCGCCTTCTCTTTCTACTGAAGATCAGGTAGTCGGTCAGAAAGAATTAGCAACAAGAAACTGTAAGAACAAATCCATCAAGAACCTTTTTACCCAACCAAGAAATATTCTGAAGAAGACAGATATGGGTCGAACACACGCTGAGGAGACCGTTGAATGACATTACACGTCAGATTATCGCCCGAGTGGAACCCAGATGGGAAACGCAGAGTTGGGCATCGATCCGAGAGTGATACGGAAAACATCGTGTGAGGAGGAGATGAGAGATAATGGACAATCATGGAACCGGCTAAAGTAAACTACAGAGAAGAGGAAGGAAATGGAGACGTGCTGTTGAAGTTCTATGGTCCATTCGGAACCCAAGGGAGTAATAATAATTAGGCACCCACGTCAGCAGGATGTAAAAGTTAATGCATTGAAAACCACTTAAATAATTTTTGCTAATTTTTAGAACCTTTAGCTTTCTTTTTTTCGTTTTACCAAATCTATTAAATTCTCATTATTTTTTCAGGTAATTATTCCTGCTACTGCACAATTCAACTGATTATAATTCCTTTAGATGTTTTCTCTACATTTGTGTGCTAATTGGGTTGTGGCAACTTGAACTGATGTGTTTGTATATAAAGTTCGACAATGAAAAATTAGTCAAGTATTGGTTTTGTAAGGATTTTATCATGAGCTGACATCAGTTAGAGAACCACTGGATCACCTGCAGACATCTGTTTCGTCAGCCTAGTTTAGGACCCTTCAACAGTACGCACCCACTCCTACTGGGTTCGAACCTAGGACCTTCTCGTTACAAGGCGAGCTAGATCGTAGACCATTAAGCCGCTGGGACCCGATCCAATGCCCCATGAATTCTAACTTCTACAAAGTGGTCGCCTTATGTCATGAATTGGTAGAAGTTAGAATTCATGGGCTAGACATTGTATGGGGTCCCAGTGGTTTAATTGTTTACGAGCTATCTCTCCTTGTCGCAAACTAGGCTGACGAAACAGCTGGTTGTCCAGTACTCCCTGCAAGTTATCCAGTGGTTCTCTAACTGATGTCAGCTCATGATGAAAACTTAATCAGTTAGTGAATGATTGAGCGACTAGATTAAGATCAACCGATAAAAAAGAACGAAGATTATCGTAAATCTTTTCACCAACCAACATGAAAACTCCACATTATTTATTATCTATCGTAAAGTCAGGTAACAAACTTGAATGGAACATATTGTACACATAATTACGTAGTTTCATAAAATGTCTGATCGCTTCTCATCAAAACAGAATATGAAAAGTAAATATTGTCTTGATCTTCGCACGTCTCTTTTTGTTGTTCATAGTTCAATTAGAAAAAATAAATAAATAAACAAACAGAATAAATGCTGACGTATAAAAACTGTTGAAATATATAATATACTGAATATAAATAAATAAGTCAATATAAACAGTCTGACGATAAAACACAGAAATGCGGGCTGTGGTTTTACTATAGCGATATTATGTTATCTATTACCATAGTATTAAATTCTATAAGAGTCAATAAAACAGGAATATTTAAACAAATGGAGTAAAGTAAAATGAAATGTTTAAAAATTATCCTGATTTTACATCTCCAGTAGTTATTATTATTATTATTCCCTTGGGTACCGAGTGGAAGATAGGCGGTCAACAGCATACCTCCATTTCATCCTGTTCTGTCCAGCTGCCTACATGATTGATTGCCCATAATGTCTCTCTCATCTCCACAGATATCCTCCTCCATGTTACATTCGGCTGCCCAACTCATCGTTTTCCATTCCGGTTTTACTCATATGCCATGGCGTGTGATATCACTTAAGGGTCTCCTCAGCTTGTATCCGACTGATCTCCATATTTGCTGACCAATAAGGTTCTTAAGTATTCCGTATCCTGTTTGCCTATCTGATATTCAACAATCAAGCAAATGAAGACAGGTATTGATAAAAGTCTGAAGAAGGCTGTTGGAAATGCTTTCGATGACCCGCCAAGTCTCTGAAGCATATAGAAGCACTGTGATTTGACATTATCGTTCGAATTCGGAATCTATAACTCTACTCTGGGTGAAACAGATTTCCACACCGATTTCAGATAAATGCTCTGCCTCGCCTTACCGATTCTAGCTTTGATATCTTCATCAGTTCTGTCTGTAGTTGAAATGACGCTGCCCTGTTAAGTGGAAGGAGTAGCCTCCTTCAGATTTTTCCCCTTGGTAGTGATTGTTGTTCGTTGCTGATGGTCGCTCATATTCATCAACTCTGTCTTCTCTGTGTTCACTTGAAATCCTTTCTTCCCTCCTTCATCTATCAACTTTTCGGTTCTCACCTGTGGATCCTTAAGTTCGTGTATCATGGGACATAAACCATCCGAAAAGTCCAGATCTTCTAGAGCCTTCATATCAGCCCATTTTATTCCTGTCCTGTCACTCCCCACAGTTTGCTTTGTGGTCTACTTCACCACAATCAGGAATATCATCAGTGATAATGTAAAGCATCCGTGACTCATTCCTGTCTTCGCTCCGAATCCTTCTTCGCTGAGTTTTCCGTTCTAGATCACTTGACACGTAGAATTGTCATTTAGCTGTTGAATGCGATTGATAAGGCACCGCACTGCATAGTGTAGACGAAGCAGTTTCCAAATTACCTCACCGTCAACGCTGTCGAAGGCGTCTTGGAAGTGGATGAAGTTGAGATAGAGATTTGATTGACTGGCATTCTATGTTGTGTTCGATTGTGATGTGTGACGTTGCAATTTTAATCGCATATGATTTGCTTTCCCTGAATTGATTTTGTTCTGGAGTTCCGTGGTGGGGGCGGAGTTGTTTTGTATAGAAGCATGTCTTAGTCTTTTCAGGGTGATATGACTGGATATTTTGCTTGAAGTGGACGGGAGTATGATTGGTGCGAGTCTTCATGAAGACGTATGTCTACCTTCCTTGGTAGTTTGAAAAGGTAGCCTTTACTTCCTGTCACTATAAATTTTTCCTTACTGCCTGCTGCCTTCTCCGCATTCATTAGCTTGGCTGGATACCACGTGTTCGCAGACAATCATTCGTTGTTTTGCCTCTTCTTTCGTCTTAAAACAGCTGTATACATTTCCCTAAACATTACATTCAGAGAGTTCCAATGTTATTTTACGCAGGTTTCCTCAATGATGTGATTTAGTGTCTCTGACTTAGCCCTAATAGATGCAGTGAAGGTATCTTTTGTAGTTTATTTCTTTAGTGGTGAACGTGAATCGTGGTTTATCTCCAGCTATTCTGAAGGCTATTAGGGCAAAGTTCAACAATAGCGTCCCATGAGTGCGAACGCTCCAATGACCTGCAGTCGACCAATCATAAAAATGAGGATATTTTGCACAAAAAATGGAGGTTCCTTGAACTAGTTGATGGTTTGAGCCCACATCTGCTCCCCTTCTCGGATTTGTATCTAGAAGACTTCGCCTCCACTTTCTTGAGATTGGAGTGTCGCTTTGTATATATCTTTGTGATTGTACACGCTGCCTCCATTCACCAGATCGCTGAGTGCACGGGAGTCTGAGAAGAGTAGTTTGCTCCCGTTTCACTAATCATATCAGTAGTGTCTGCTACCAAAATAGAAGTAATCAAAAAGCCAGACAGTCGCTGTGCCTGTTTGGGGTTGAGCACATCAGTAATATAAATGACGAATTTGATTCTATGTGTGGCCAGTTTACCCAAGTAGCGAGTCAGAATCCAAATGGTTTGAAATGGTTCGGCTCTCTGATCTGAGCCGAAATCGGTTACAGTGTTGATGCAGCCGGCCTCAAAAAAGTGAAATGACCATCCGGTGTTCAGATCACTTCAGTCTAGCTAGCAAAAATTACAGTGGTTCCCGACTACTCATTTCTATCAATCAGTAGTATATTACGTCATCCAAAAATACATATTGATGGAGATTGGACTTTATCACACCACTCAAATTATATTTAATTGTAGAAACTTTTAACATATTTTTTTAATGTATGCTAATAATTCACCCGTTTAATGAACATATTTCATACTGTTTAGTGTCTGATGGTCGCAGGGCAAATGCTATCAAGTAAACGAGATGTTCATTTCACAGATGATGACTACACAACGGCGGCTATGATTTATTTCTTATTAATATTGCAAGCAGTGACGTCAACAGTTGGACCGTTTGAAACAGATAAAACAAAATCAAATGAAACAAGTTTATTAAGTTCATTATCATTGTTTGAGACTACAGACTAGGTAGAAGATAGTCTGTCAGTCAGAATTTAAATTATACAAATATTGATTTCCTATATGTGTTAATCAGAAAGTCATCCAATCAGATTTCACCATGATGTTTGCTGCCCACCAATCGGCCCAATACTGTAACCTATAATTAGTTTATGATACTTTTTTGTATGACGATTGTAATGATATCTTTGTTATTACACAGTACCTCTGTCTGTCTCGCACGCTCGTTTTGAAAATACACATTTCCAATATTAATGTGTAATTATATACATTCCACGAGTAAGTCTTCTTAATATTATTAGTTGAGATCAGTGAAAATCTACTACGAAATTATCAAGTGTTCATCATGCTTAACTTTATTCATGTGGAAATTCAGCAACGTAACAATTATACACGGCATTATTATACACAATCTACAACTCAGAAATTTTCTATGACTAGCGTACGGGGATACTTAAAGATGAGCTTTATTTAAACTGTTTATCGAATTTCCTATTTTGAATCGCAATCAAGAATGTAAAGAATACAATTTCTGCGGAAGGATAACAATTTTAAGACATGCAAATATAAGGTGAACAATATCCTACCAGATCGACGTTTCATATTAGATAAGTTTATCTGATATAACACACAGTGAGTGATGCAGTATTGTAACGACAGAAGGGCCAGGCAACAGATTGTTTATTGAGTAAATCAAAAGGTTTTTATAGATTTTTAAGTGTATTATTATTAGCGGAGAAGCAACCTCCTCTGATTGGTTGTTTTCTTGCTGAAGGTTATCCTGAACTGTTTGTGACCGTTTCTCAGAAAGTTAAGCCATGTATCTGCGAATCGTATTTGCACAAGTTAAGTTCGCTTTAGAAAGTAATACAGTTACCTGGAGAGGCAGAAATTGATCACTAAGTTTCTAGTAATAGAATCAACAGCGAACATCTGTAATCAAAGAGACACAACGCCTATAGCAGATCCATAGATAATTATGATAAACAACCACTGGAAGACGAACAAGACATATACGCGAACAATGTTGTTTTCAATTAGATCTTTTTCAGGCTTCACTCTAATTTACATAGACATATAAATAAAAAATTTTAACCAATGACGGTGAGACACGTGAACACCAGGTATAATAAAAAAGAAACTGACAACAGTCAAAAAGAAACAATTGTTCATAAAATTGCACTTTAATGGGAACGTGGCTAGCGAAGTCTATAAGAAGTCTTATTTTGTCTCATTTGATTGATGGCGGTCACCAAGTGGACAGAAGAAGTGCTTTCAAAGTTATCTATCGCATTCCATCGAACCTTTCAAATGGAATTGGAACGGGCCTTTTACATATAGCCAAAGCTATGGAAATTTGAGAGAACAATCCCAGTCTTTGTATACAAAAGAAGTTTGTTCTACCTTTGTCTCTCTCTCTCGGCCTAGGTGAATTCTATTCAAAACCCACGCACCCTTTCTTATTTTCTGTTTCCTTCGTATTTTTATTATATTTGTTTAAACTCTGACTATCTGTCCACTTCACCTTTAGTATTACGTAACTTTTAGGATCTGACCTAATTTATGTATTGCATGGTCTACATATACACATATTACTACATTCGCTATTCTTATCGCCACCTGAATTAGCCTTATTACCATTATTTTCGTTATCATCACAATCATCGTTATTCCTGACGTTCAAAACACTGAACACTTATTATTATTCGATCCACAAACTGAACGTCATTGGTTAAATTCTTTTTCATATATACAAATATATGTAAATTAGAGTGAAGCATGAAGAAGATCTAATTGAAAACAATATTGGTTACCGGGTTTCATCATGAGCTGACATCGGTTAGAAAACCATTGGAAAACATGCAGCGAGTATTGGACAGCCAGCTGTTTCGTCATAGTTTGGGACTCTTCATCAGTACACACTCATTTCCCAGGATTCCAACCTAGGACCTTCTGGTTACAAGGCGAGCTAGCTCGTAGACCATTAAGCCACTGGTACCCAATCCAATGAAGAACCCCAAACTAGGACGAAACAGCTGTCCAGTACTCCATGAAGGTTTTCCAATGGTTCTCTAAATGATGTCAGCTCATGATGAAATCCTCCAACCAATCAAACAAAATCCCTACAAAACCAATACTTGAAAATTGATCTGATGCTCACTAGCGACTGGCTCTATTCAGGCAGTTAACCTGGGGTTCTAGTAGGAAGCCATGACCAGTTAGGTGCAGCAGGTTGGAGGCGAGGCAGTAACCTACTGAAGAAGTCATTGCGAAGTGGTCGAGCAATACCATGAATTTGCAGAAGTTGGGATTCATGGGCTGGCCATTAGATCAGGTCTCAGTGGCTTAGTGGTCTACGGGCTAGCTCGCCTTGTAACCAGAAGGTCTTGAGTTCGTAGTGCTGAAGAGTCCCAGACCAGGCTGACGAAACGGCTGGCTGGTTTTCCAATGATTCTCTAACCGTTTTCACCTCATGATGAAATCCTGTGACCAATTTTATTTTGGTTCCCACCCAATTAATGCTTTCTACATTACGTAATTTTCATTTAAAATTTACAATTGTAATGACAGATCTTCGGAAATATTCATTTTGTTGCTAAGAAAATTAACTATATACATGTATATATATGCAATTTTAAAGCTTGAGAATGATATTGCCGAAAAGAGGAGTAACCCATCACTGAACGCCTTTTCTTTTGTCTTTGGATTCAATAACACAATGAAAAAAATAACTAAGAATGTTTTCGATTGGACACTAGTCAGTAGCTAGTGTAATGTGTGTGTCTAGTCCTATCTTCGGTGCAGACTGAATTCTATCAATGAGACAAGCTTGCAATGTGGCCACCACCATGCCAGCAGGCGGCTCTCCATAACGGTGCACCGTCAACTGTTGGTATTAGCTCAGTGGTAACGTCTCTGACTGCAATACTCACCGGGTGACGCGGATTCGAATGAATCTCAGATGGGACATAAATTCCTTCAAGGAGGTTGCAGAGGTACGCCTTGCTGACTGACTGATGAGTGCCAACTAGCACGAAACCAAGGTCTAGTCGAAGGCTTCTTGTGGCTGATTACCTCTAACCAACAATAGAGAATGTTTACAGGATTTCATCATGAGCTGACATTAGTTAGAGAACCATTGGAAAACCTCGGAGTACTGGACAGCTGTTTCGTTCTAGTTTGGGACTCTTCATCAGCACGCACCCACCGTAAAAGTTCAAACCCAGGACCTTCAGGTTACAAGGCGAGCTAACTCGTAGACCATTAGGCCACTGGGACCCAATCCAATGACCAACCAATGAATTCTAACTTCTGCCAACTCACGACATAGCGCGACCCCTAGCCAATGTCTTCGGCGAGTATTTGTCCTCCCACCCGTCTTGCTGCACCCTACCGGTCACGACTTCTCACTAGAACACCAGGCAACTACCTACGTGAATAGGGCAAGTCGTTAGTGAGCATCTCATCGATAATTAAGTGTTGGTTTGTAGGGATTTGATTGGTTACAGGATTTTATCATGAGCTGACATTGGTTAGAGAACCATTGGAAAACCTGGGAGTACTGGACAGCTGTGTTGTCCTAGTTTGGGAGTCCCAATGTTTCTCTAACCAATGTCAGCTCATGATGAAATCCTGTAACCAATCAAATCCCTACAAACCAACACGTAAATAGAGAATGTTATTGATATGCTGTCATACTGTCAAATGAACACACAAGTAAAATTAAGATTTTTTTTTTAAAAAACACAAATAATCATCAATAATGTACATTTATTAGAAATCACACACACACGTAATGTATATATAAAGTTATTGAAAGAAATATAATAATAATAAGATGGAGAGAATAAGAAAATCATTTTCGATAAAATTTCAACCACCAATTGTGTATACTATCACTGGTTGTACACAATACTTCTAAACCTCTTTGATCTTCATTATTTAAACCAAAAAACATACTAGGCAAGCGTTTGACATCTCGTTCACGTTTTATAGCAGCTGAATATGTGGATATACAATTTAAAATGGTTAAATCACTTCGGCCTAATAATGCCATATCTTCTTCAGGCAGGGAATCAGTTTTCCAGACAACTTTTTCTACCTATTGATTGATTGATTGTTGTTGTCGTTTTGAATTCAAATTGTTAAAAGATAAGAAGAAGAAAGTGTTAATCATGTGGGTATTTAAAATACTGATAGAATAATACAATTATTATTATGAATAAACAATAATTATAATCATTACTATTCCCTTGGGTACCGAGTGAAACATAGGGCTTAAACAATACATCTCCACTTTGTTCTATTCTCTGCCATCCCATTCAGCTTGATCCAAGATTCCCCAAAATCTCTCATCTCCTCCTCGCCACACAATCTCTTCCATGTCAACCTTACACTGACCACCCACCCTTCGCTTTCCATTGGGATTCCACTCGAGAACCTGACGCGCGATGTCATTCGACAGCCTCCTCAATGCCCGATCCATCTCCATTTTCTCCAGCAAATTTGTTGAACAATCAGATCTTGGTTGATTTGTTCCCAGACAGAGTTTATTGTTGCTAATTCTTTCTGGCCGGCCGGCCGGTCATTCGATCTTCAGTATGCAGTCAGCGAGCGGAGGAGGCAGCTGTTGATAATCCTTTTCGCCTCACGCTGTGCAAGTTTGTAACCCGCATAGAAAAAATGACTGACTCGACATTGGTGTTGAAAACCCGAATCTTGTTGTTGACGCTGGCTGAGTGCAGTGCAGAAGATTTCTAAACTGGTTTCAGATTGACGAAGGCGTACCTTACCTTTCCGATTCTGGCTAGCTGGCATTGACATATTCATCTGTTCCGACTGCGTGTGGTTGAAATCATGCTTCCTAGATAAGTGAAGGAAGTAACCTCTGTTAAATCTCTCCTGCTGATGTTGATTGGTGCTGGTTGCTGTTGTTGTTGAGGTTCGTTGGTTATCTTCATCACCTCCGTCTTCTCCAAGTTCACCTGCCTGCCGGGCTCTTCAGCCAGTTTGTTGGTTTTCGCCTTACTGCAAATTTCCGAGTTCGTGACACTAGACATATATCATTTGCGAAATACAGATCTTCTAGAGTCTTCTTATCGGTAGTCCAGCGTATTCTTGCCTCCTTTTTCCCCATATACAGTCTGAATCATAATACAGTTCACCACAATTAAGAATATCATCGTAGGTGATAACAGGTAGGTAGCCAGCTTGTCTTACTCCCGTCGTCTTCGCTTCAAACGCCTCGCTGAGTTTTCCGTTGTGGATCACGTGATACTTGGCATTGTCATATAGCCAGGTGTTGAATGAGGTTAATAAAGAATTTGGCACTGCACTCTGTAGTCTTGAGGTAGTTTCCAAATTACTTCTCGGTCAACCCTGCACTGTCGAAGGCCTTTTCGAAGTCGATGAACCTGTTGAGGTGGAGGTTTGACTGCCATTCTATTCTTTGTTCGATGACGAAATGCAGAGTTGCAATTTGATCAACACATGATTCGCCTTTCCTGAATCAAGCTTGTTCCGGGCGGAGTTCTGTATCCAGTTCATCCTTTATTCTCTCCAAGATGATGCGATTTAGTATTAGAATAAACAACAATGTTTGGATTAAAACAGATAAGAAGTTAGTAGATCAATGACGTATTCAAAGTCTTTTTGTGAGATATTGGGGAATCTCTGGAGATCACTGTGTACAGTAGTCATCTAGAAGTTCCCGATGCCATAAGTTGACAATCATTTGACTAACCAAGATGATCAGTGTTTCCAAAATACGCTTACTGTTTTGATGCTGTATATGATCGATATCCTTTGCTCCAAAAGAACAAATTAACTGAAAAATACACACTGAGATGGTGAGAAGTGCTACTCTGTCCACAGTGCACGAATCAATTATCTGTCTAATAAAAAATTTAATTCTCACGATACCTGAGTAAAATCTCCGTTTCAGATACTTGAAAAGATGGTTTTTCAAGAATTTCGGCTTCAATGTCACCTTTACCCTACAGGTTCATGAAGAGAGCTCTCTTGGGGACAGTTAGAACCCTTTCATGATGGCGATTCCTCTATCACTGTTTTGGTCAACAAATCCGGATAAATATTCATTTTTAATAAGGCGTAAGTACAGAGATTTTAATTTCACAATGAATGCACAGAGTTTTGTCATCTGATTAGTGGAACGTGGTTGTTAATTTAAGAATGGAATCACAGCAGCGTGGTACAATATAATTCAAAATATAGGCAAATTTACCTAATATAACCCAGTGTAGTAAAAGGCAACATAGTAAGGTGGAGAGGGGTTAATCACCGACCTTTTGTTAATCGTATCAATACCAAAAAAAGTGAGAAATCGATATGATGCAGCACGCCTATCACTTATATATGGAAAATTTCTATGAAAAATAGTAGAGATTAATGCCATATGTTTAATTTGCTTTCAAATGACACAAACAGTATGAATAACATGATGACATTTCGAGAACAATTCATTGCTTATAATTATGTCATTGTATTCACATGACACAGTAACGTGCTTTATATATATATATATGCATATATATATATATATACATATATATATATCACTCCTAAAAGCAACAGGCACTACCAGTAAAGGAAGAAGACGGAAATGCGAGATGAAGGTCTTTATTTCCACCACGCAGGATCCGAATTACCCGGGTACAAGCTAATTATCGCCCTTTATAACAAGGTTTGACATACGGTCTTCTTCTTGCTCTAGCATGGCCACGCCCGCGTTCCTTTCTGAAAAAGAGAAAATAGAAAACTCATTTAGTGGCATCATGCTAGTTTGTATAGCATTACATCGCTCCCTCCTATCTGGAGGCACTGTCCTCAGCGCCTGGCGGCGGTATCGGATATGCATTACCTCCATCGGTGGGCACCTCGAAGTAGGTTGTAGCCGGCGGCTGTTTCGAAGATGTCGGCGGGTCTTTGACAGCCTCTGGATAGTGTGGTTTCAGCTGGTTGTAATGCGCTGAGATGAGATTTTCTTGAGGGCGTCGTAAGTTCCGCAGGACATATGTAGTCGGAGGTCGGTACTGTACAATTTCATATGGACCTTGCCAGGGGGAGTAGAATTTGGGGCATGAACCGGTGGGGACTGACGGACGATGCAGCCAGACGTAGTCACCCGGGGAATAAGTTAGTCCGTGGGCAAACCGATCATAATTGCTTTTCTGATGTTGTGAAGAAGACCGAAGATGCCGACGTGCCAGGTTGTAGGCTATGTCGAGGTGGTGACGAAGGTTGCGGACGTAAGGAATACAGTCAATCTTCTCACATGGTAGCAACGGTGTCCGGATCTCGACAGGAAGGCGAAGTTCACGACCAAACAGGAGCAGAGCCGGAGAAAATCCTGTCGATGAATGCATGGAGGAGCGGTATGCAAGCAAGCACTGGGGCAGGACATCGTCCACGGTATTCTCTGGTGCATTGTGCAAAAAGGCACAGAGAAGATGCTTGATGGTCCTGTTGGTGCGTTTGACCAGTCCATTCCCTTGTGGATGATAAGGCGTAGTATGGGTCTTCCGAATACCGAACGCATTGCAGATGTGAGTGATAAGAAGACTCTCGAAAGCAGCGCCTTGATCAGAGTGCAGATAAAGGGGGGCACCAAAACGGGACACCCAATTATCGATGAAAGCGCGCCCGATCATTGGGACAGCTTCTTGCTGCAGAAGGACCACTTCGCACCACTTGGTGAAATAATCAATCATGACAAGTATATAACGATTACCGCGTCTCGATGCTGGTACTGGCCCAATGATATCTACGCCAACTCGATAGTTAGGGGCTTCAGTCAACATAGGCACTAAGGGTGCTCGGGGAGTTGGCTTAGGCTGTTTGATCTGCGCACATATAGAGCAATTGCGACAAAACTCCGTAACATCGTGGTGAATAAGTGGCCACCAGAAGCGTTGACGGATGGCGTGTTCAGTTTTCTGTTGGCCAGCTTGTCCCAGTTGATGATGTACTTGACTAATAAGCTCGTGTACTTTAACGGTTGGGACGAGGGGTCTGTTAATCGCGACAGATAGATAGACTATATGATAGACAGCTAATCAATATTATGTGATCTATTTCGCGCGATTATTGGTTAATTTAATGTAACTCACACCACGTGATGTGACCTTGAGGGTCCTTTGTTTTCTGTCACTCTATATGTGTACATGTCATTAATTAACTGTTCATTTTGTCCGTTCCCTCAATACTCTTCGGTACGTTTTTGTCCTTTCTTGAGTGACAATGGATTTGTATACTTTTCTTGGTGTAATTGTATGATTTATTTTATGTTTTAGAAACAGATAAAGTTTAAGTCAAGTCATTCTGTTTTTAACTATAGTTAAACCAAGACTCTGTGTCGTCAGTACTGAGGAAGGAATAAATCTGTAGGCAAAATAATCCTACAAAGTTTCGAACAGTATGGCAGACGAAAAATATGAGACTATGCCGACGTTAACTCCACAGTCAGAAAAGAGTAGTGAAACTGATTTCCATAGAAGCAACGAGTATAAATCAAATTATATGGTAGAGCTGTGGAGCTAGCGAAAATGCGTATAGTCCAAATAGAGAAAGAAATTGAGTTGGAAAGATTACGACAAGCTAGTCGTGAATGTTCTAATCATAATAAGTCACCTTGCAAGCCTTCTACTTCGCATACAGTCGCTGTATCTTCTAACGATGAGCTCGCCAGAGCCATGTCCAAGTTTCTGGACATGCCTAAAAGAGAGATTATTAAGTCTGACAGTAATCCTGTAAATTATTGGAATTTTATAAAGAATTTTGAAGACTTTTGTTAGAGCCAGAAGAAGGTTATCATAAAGCCCTACAACTGTTAGAGGAAGCACTTGGGCAAAGGCATGTTGTGGCCCAAACTTTCATAGAGAAACTCCTAGAATTTCCAAATGTTAAAAGCAATGATGCAGCATTATTAAGGAAGCTATCTCACGAGATGCAAGCCTGCGAACTGACTTTAAAACAGATGAACTATGTTTCAGATTTGAATTCTGGTAAAACTATTGAACAAGTAGTCCTAAAACTCCCTGTTCATTCACAGAGAGAATGGATAAAGGTGGCTTGCAACGTCATAAAGAGCGGTCGCGAACCATCATTTAGCGACTTATGCATGTTTGTTAAGGAGCAGTGAGATATGGCTAACACCAGGTATGGGCTGCTAATCAATGAGCATTCTGCGGGAAAAATAGTAAAGAGTTTACCATCCCTACGAAGAAAAACTCTGATTCTAAACACCGAGTGTTTGTTACCAGGCTCTCAGAGAATAATGTCGAAAAACCGAGTAATGATCCTAAGAACGAGTCACGTTTATTTATCCCACCCTGTATATTGTGTTCAGGAGGACATTTCCTAGACCAGTGTTCAGAGTTTAAAGATAAAGACCTTGATGAACGTCTGGCATTTCTTTCCAAGAGAAAACTATGCAATGTATGATTAAAAGCAAATCACATAGCAAAGAATTGCCGTTCTCCAAGGTCCTGTACAGTTGAAGGTTGTGGTTGGAGACACCATACATTGCTTCACAGAAGCCAGGGATTATCCGACGATATGAAAAATGATGTGCATATCAACGCTCAACAGTGTTGTGATATGACTTTGGACAAGACTCCGGCAAGTGAAACCGCATTCGCTATAGTGCCCATCTTAGCCAGATATAATGGTAATGTCGTTCAAATCTGTGCGTTTTTGGATAGTGGTTCAGACGCAACATTGGTCACAGAAGATCTGGCAAGAGAACTAGGTTTAGTAGGAGCAACTAAGACAGTCTCCCTTAAGACGCTTGGTTCACAGTCTACTTTGTCTTGCAAACAAGTGCAACTGGAAGTCTCTCCGTTGGATTCGTCACTTCATGTTACTGTTTCCAAAGCATGGACAGTAGAGAAGTTGCCACAGTTACAAAGAGTTGTGCTAACAGCAGGTCAGATGTCCTCATGGAGTCACCTAGATGGGATAGTTTTACCAGAGGTTAAGAATAAAGAAATTAAGATGCTTATTGGCTGCAACGTGCCAGAAGCTCACGTAACTATCGATAAAAGGCTTGGAGGAGCTAACGAACCTTGTGCCGTAAAGACTCCCTTGGGTTGGACATTACTGGGACCATACAGGAAGACCCTTGAAGAAACTAGCATGGTCAATTATGTCTTAGCCACAGAAAAAATTGAGGCTATGTTTGAACGATTCTATAAGAATGAGTTTGACGATACGAGTGGTGAAGTGCCCATGTCTGTTGAAGATTGTAAGGCTCTAAGTATTATGTCAGAATCCATACAATTAGTGGACGGACATTATCAGATAGCACTACCATGGCGTCGACAACAGATTCTACCTAATAATAGAAAACTGGCGATGAGTAGACTTAATTAATTGAAGAAACGCCTTTGTCAAGATCCAGACCTGCACAAAGAGTATACTAATGTCATGTCTCAGTATATTGAAATAGGTTTCGCTGAAATTGTCGAAGAGGATCACATTAATGGACACGTCTGGTACTTGCCACACCATCCGGTTTTCCATCCAAAGAAGCCCAATAAATTAAGGATTGTGTTTGAATGTGCGACAGAGTACGCAGGAATATCTTTGAATAAAAATCTGTATTCAGGTCCGGATCTAGTAAATAATTTGGTAGATGTCTTTATGAGATTTCGGCAACGACCAATAGGTATCACTGCAGATATAGAAGCTATGTTCCATCAAGTGATCGTTCCTTCTCACGATAGAAACGCCCTTAGATTTTTATGGTGGGTCGGCGGCGACGTGAATACGGAACCGGCAGTTTACAGAATGAAGGTGCATATTTTCGGAGCAACATCTTCGCCAAGTTGTGCAACCTTTGCCTTACAAAGGACTATCGCAGACAACGCTGATAAGCTCGACGAGCGTGTTATTCAAATAGCTAGAGAACAGTTTTATGTTGATGATTCGCTTACTAGTGTTAATACATTAGATGAAGGTAAGCTGATTTATACTCAGCTGAAACAGATCCTAAAACTAGGAGGATTTAATCTGACCAGATGGACTAGTAATAACCGAGAATTAATGAAGTTCATTCCAGAAGAAGACCGCACAGAGAGGAACATCGATATCCTTTTATCTAAAGAGAATAACGAGAGGACGCTGGGTATAGAATGGAATGTATCAAGTGATAGTATCTGTTTTCGAACTCCTGAATTTAAAACAAGAACAACTAGAAGGACTCTTTTGTCATACGTGGCTTCAATATTCGACCCGGTTGGAATCATAGCACCGATATTGCTGCCTGCTAAATTAATTTTGCAAGATACATGTAGAAGGCGATTAGAATGGGATGCAGAACTACCTGAAGACTGTCTAGCCTCCTGGAATAGATGGTATAAGAATATTAATTATTTGCATAAAATTCGCATTCCCCGATGTATAATGCCTATTTCTTGTGAACTGTTGAGCACTCAGCTTCATTGCTTCTCAGACGCTTCAGAATTCGCATACGGTGCTGTAGTATATATCCGTGTAGAACATGTTTCCCGCCAAGTTCATTGTTCTTTACTTCTGGCAAAATCTAGAGTCGCACTATTGAAATCTGTTACTATACCTAGACTAGAGTTAGTGGCTTCTGTACTATAGTAACAGATTTCAATGGTGCGACTCTAGATTTTGCCAGAAGTAAAGAACAATGAACTTGGCGGGAAACATGTTCTACACGGATATATACTACAGCACCGTATGCGAATTCTGAAGCGTCTGAGAAGCAATGAAGCTGAGTGCTCAACAGTTCACAAGAAATAGGCATTATACATCGGGGAATGCGAATTTTATGCAAATAATTAATATTCTTATACCATCTATTCCAGGAGGCTAGACAGTCTTCAGGTAGTTCTGCATCCCATTCTAATCGCCTTCTACATGTATCTTGCAAAATTAATTTAGCAGGCAGCAATATCGGTGCTATGATTCCAACCGGGTCGAATATTGAAGCCACGTATGACAAAAGAGTCCTTCTAGTTGTTCTTGTTTTAAATTCAGGAGTTCGAAAACAGATACTATCACTTGATACATTCCATTCTATACCCAGCGTCCTCTCGTTATTCTCTTTAGATAAAAGGATATCGATGTTCCTCTCTGTGCGGTCTTCTTCTGGAATGAACTTCATTAATTCTCGGTTATTACTAGTCCATCTGGTCAGATTAAATCCTCCTAGTTTTAGGATCTGTTTCAGCTGAGTATAAATCAGCTTACCTTCATCTAATGTATTAACACTAGTAAGCGAATCATCAACATAAAACTGTTCTCTAGCTATTTGAATAACACGCTCGTCGAGCTTATCAGCGTTGTCTGCGATAGTCCTTTGTAAGGCAAAGGTTGCACAACTTGGCGAAGATGTTGCTCCGAAAATATGCACCTTCATTCTGTAAACTGCCGGTTCCGTATTCACGTCGCCGCCGACCCACCATAAAAATCTAAGGGCGTTTCTATCGTGAGAAGGAACGATCACTTGATGGAACATAGCTTCTATATCTGCAGTGATACCTATTGGTCGTTGCCGAAATCTCATAAAGACATCTACCAAATTATTTACTAGATCCGGACCTGAATACAGATTTTTATTCAAAGATATTCCTGCGTACTCTGCCGCACATTCAAACACAATCCTTAATTTATTGGGCTTCTTTGGATGGAAAACCGGATGGTGTGGCAAGTACCAGACGTGTCCATTAATGTGATCATCTTCGACAATTTCAGCGAAACCTCTTTCAATATACTGAGACATGACATTAGTATACTCTTTGTGCAGGTCTGAGTCTTGACAAAGGCGTTTCTTCAATTAATTAAGTCTACTCATCGCCAGTTTTCTATTATTAGGTAGAATCTGTTGTCGACGCCATGGTAGTGCTATCTGATAATGTCCGTCCACTAATTGTATGGATTCTGACATAATACTTAGAGCCTTACGATCTCCAACAGACATGGGCACTTCACCACTCGTATCGTCAAACTCATTCTTATAGAATCGTTCAAACATAGCCTCAATTTTTTCTGTGGCTAAGACATGATTGACCATGCTAGTTTCTTCAAGGGTCTTCCTGTATGGTCCCAGTAATGTCCAACCCAAGGGAGTCTTTACGGCACAAGGTTCGTTAGCTCCTCCAAGCCTTTTATCGATAGTTACGTGAGCTTCTGGCACGTTGCAGCCAATAAGCATCTTAATTTCTTTATTCTTAACCTCTGGTAAAACTATCCCATCTAGGTGACTCCATGAGGCCATCTGACCTGCTGTTAGCACAACTCTTTGTAACTGTGGCAACTTCTCTACTGTCCATGCTTTGGAAACAGTAACATGAAGTGACGAATCCAACGGAGAGACTTCCAGTTGCACTTGTTTGCAAGACAAAGTAGACTGTGAACCAAGCGTCTTAAGGGAGACTGTCTTAGTTGCTCCTACTAAACCTAGTTCTCTTGCCAGATCTTCTGTGACCAATGTTGCGTCTGAACCACTATCCAAAAACGCACAGATTTGAACGACATTACCATTATATCTGGCTAAGATGGGCACTATAGCGAATGCGGTTTCACTTGCCGGAGTCTTGTCCAAAGTCATATCACAACACTGTTGAGCGTTGATATGCACATCATTTTTCATATCGTCGGATAATCCCTGGCTTCTGTGAAGCAATGTATGGTGTCTCCAACCACAACCTTCAACTGTACAGGACCTTGGAGAACGGCAATTCTTTGCTATGTGATTTGCTTTTAATCATACATTGCATAGTTTTCTCTTGGAAACAAATGCCAGACGTTCATCAAGGTCTTTATCTTTAAACTCTGAACACTGGTCTAGGAAATGTCCTCCTGAACACAATATACAGGGTGGGATAAATAAACGTGACTCGTTCTTAGGATCATTACTCGGTTTTTCGACATTATTCTCTGAGAGCCTGGTAACAAACACTCGGTGTTTAGAATCAGAGTTTTTCTTCGTAGGGATGGTAAACTCTTTACTATTTTTCCCGCGGAATGCTCATTGATTAGCAGCCCATACCTGGTGTTAGCCATATCTGACTGCTCCTTAACAAACATGCATAAGTCGCTAAATGATGGTTCGCGACCGCTCTTTATGACGTTGCAAGCCACCTTTATCCATTCTCTCTGTGAATGAACAGGGAGTTTTAGGACTAGTTGTTCAATAGTTTTACCAGAATTCAAATCTGAAACATAGTTCATCTGTTTTAAAGTCAGTTCGCAGGCTTGCATCTCGTGAGATAGCTTCCTTAATAATGCTGCATCATTGCTTTTAACATTTGGAAATTCTAGGAGTTTCTCTATGAAAGTTTGGGCCACAACATGCCTTTGCCCAAGTGCTTCCTCTAACAGTTGTAGGGCTTTATGATAACCTTCTTCTGGCTCTAACAAAAGTCTTCAAAATTCTTTATAAAATTCCAATAATTTACAGGATTACTGTCAGACTTAATAATCTCTCTTTTAGGCATGTCCAGAAACTTGGACATGGCTCTGGCGAGCTCATCGTTAGAAGATACAGCGACTGTATGCGAAGTAGAAGGCTTGCAAGGTGACTTATTATGATTAGAACATTCACGACTAGCTTGTCGTAATCTTTCCAATTCAATTTCTTTCTCTATTTGGTCTATACGCATTTTCGCTAGCTCCACAGCTCTACCATATAATTTGATTTATACTCGTTGCTTCTATGGAAATCAGTTTCACTACTCTTTTCTGACTGTGGAGTTAACGTCGGCGTAGTCTCATATTTTTCGTCTGCCATACTGTTCGAAACTTTGTAGGATTATTTTGCCTACAGATTTATTCCTTCCTCAGTACTGATGACACAGAGTCTTGGTTTAACTATAGTTAAAAACAGAATGACTTGACTTAAACTTTATCTGTTTCTAAAACATAAAATAAATCATACAATTACACCAAGAAAAGTATACAAATCCATTGTCACTCAAGAAAGGACAAAAACGTACCGAAGAGTATTGAGGGAACGGACAAAATGAACAGTTAATTAATGACATGTACACATATAGAGTGACAGAAAACAAAGGACCCTCAAGGTCACATCACGTGGTGTGAGTTACATTAAATTAACCAATAATCGCGACAAAAAGGTCACATAATATTTATAAGCTGTCTATCATATAGTCTATCTATCTGTCGCGATTAACAGACCCCTCGTCCCAACCGTTAAAGTACACGAGCTTATTAGTCAAGTACATCATCAACTGGGACACGCTGGCCAACAGAAAACTGAACACGCCATCCGTCAACGCTTCTGGTGGCCACTTATTCACCACGATGTTACGGAGTTTTGTCGCAATTGCGCTATATGTGCGCAGATCAAACAGCCTAAGCCAACTCCCCGAGCACCCTTAGTGCCTATGTTGACTGAAGCCCCTAACTATCGAGTTGGCGTAGATATCATTGGGCCAGTACCAGCATCGAGACGCGGTAATCGTTATATACTTGTCATGGTTGATTATTTCACCAAGTGGTGCGAAGCGGTCCTTCTGCAGCAAGGAGCTGCCCCAATGATCGGGCGCGCTTTCATCGACAATTGGGTGTCCCGTTTTGGTGCCCCCCTTTATCTGCACTCTGATCAAGGCGCTGCTTTCGAGAGTCTTCTTATCACTCACATCTGCAATGCGTTCGGTATTCGGAAGACCCATACTACGCCTTATCATCCACAAGGGAATGGACTGGTCGAACGCACCAACAGGACCATCAAGCATCTTCTCCGTGCCTTTTTGCACAATGCACCAGAGAATACCTGGGACGATGTCCTGCCCCAGTGCTTGCTTGCATACCGCTCCTCCGTGCATTCGTCGACAGGATTTTCTCCGGCTCTGCTCCTGTTTGGTCGTGAACTTCGCCTTCCTGTCGAGATCCGGACACCGTTGCTACCATATGAGAAGATCGACTGTATTCCTTACGTCCGCAACCTTCGTCACCACCTCGACATAGCCTACAACCTGGCACGTCGGCATCTTCAGTCTTCTTCACAACATCAGAAAAGCAATTATGATCGGTTTGCCCACGGACCAACTTATTCCCCGGGTGACTACGTCTGGCTGCATCGTCCGTCAGTCCCCACCGGTTCATGCCCCAAATTCTACTCCCCCTGGCAAGGTCCATACGAAATTGTATAGCACCGACCTCCGACTACATATGTCCTGCGGAACTTACGACGCCCTCAAGAAAATCTCATCTCAGCGCATTACAACCAGCTGAAACCACACTATCCAGCGGCTGTCAAAGACCCGCCGACATCTTCGCAACCGCCGCCGGCTATGACCTACTTCGAGGTGCCCACCGATGGAGGTAATGCATATCCGATACCGCCGCCAGGCACTGAGGACAGTTCCTCCAGAGGGGAGGGAGCGATGTAACGCTATAAAAACTAGCATGATGCCACTAAATGAGTTTTCTATTTTCTCTTTTTCAGAAAGGAACGCGGACGTGGCCATACTAGAGCAGGAAGAAGACCGTATGTCAAACCTTGTTATAAAGGACGATAATTAGCTTGTACCCGGGTAATTCGAACCCTGCGTGATGGAAATAAAGACCTTCCTCTCGCATTTGCGTCTTCTTCCTTCGTTGGTGGTGCCTGTTGCTTTTGAGTGTTACAATATATATTCACATATATATAAAGCAAGTTACTGCGTCATGTGAGGACAATGACATAATTATAAACAATGAATTGTTCTCGAAATGTAATCATGTTATTCATACCATATGTGTGATATCGAATCAAATTATCTACTCTCACGTGAAATGAGTATGAGTTGAAGAATTACTGAAAACTAAGTAATATTCACAATCGTATTAGTAAAAATAAAAGTTTTACGAATGCATAGTTCATTGAAGTATGATTAAGGAGGTGGTAACACTAACAGTTTTGACGACACAATAAGAAGACGTAGTTTATCAGAAACGTGTGTAGTGCATATTTGCGCAACGCATTTCAGACATTCTGGTCACACACGTCCTTGTCATACACAATTATGTAGAAGGCAACAGCTAGCCTGAATCATTACAACAGAGGTCAGATTGTGTACAGGTCAAAGTAACAAATAATGAGTAGGGAGATGACGCAATGGTGTGGGCAAGAAAGAAAGGAAGAAAAAAGCAAAGGGGTTGAAAATATTATGAAATAAATTCAACCTTGGTTCCAAGTTGGATGACCAAGGCAGGTTTAACGTAATAACAAAGAACTTTGGGAAATATAAGACAGGTTTAAGTCTCTTTATGGCCAAGGCTTCAGCGAATTTAAGTATGTGACTCAACCTTGTTTTATATATCGGCTTAAAGGCATTGTTGAAATCAACCTTATAACGCGTCTCTACAGATGATGTTGGACATTTATTTGCGGGATCAGTTGTATCCGACGATTTTATTTATTGTTGAGTTAAAGGCCCACTACTAACCGTGCTTAGAGCCTTCAGTGTTCTGCGTAGTATGATATAGTCTTTTTTGAGAAGTCCAGGGAAGAATTAATGGGGCGAATAATAAAGGAGAATAGGCAGAATACATGAATTAATAAATTTTAAGAGAAGAGGTTGAGTTACGTCAGCAGAAATTGTCAACTTCTTTATGTAATAAGTCAAACGAAATTTCTTCTTAGAAATCAACAGGATATCAGATGACCAACAGAGAGAAACTGATGCCGAGATAGGAGAAATTCGATTTACTCGCTGTTACAGTGCCGTCGATATTACAGGAATCATAGGACTGAATCAGTCAGGCCATGCAAGTCTTGTTCGTGTCTGAAACTAAAATCAACAATATGACATTTATACGGATTTAGTTTAAGATCATTTCAGTGAGACCATTAGTTAACTTCAGATAAGAATCTATCCATAACAGTACCACCCAATGCAGGAACTACTGGGGCAGAGATTGTTAGATCATCGGTATATTTAATAAAAATTAGCCTTAGAAGAATACAGTAGGTCATATAAAAAGAAAGAGAAAAGAAATGAAGAAAGCACAGCACCTTCAGGTACGCCAGCTTCTGTCAGCAACGAAGTGGGGCACTTCCCGCTAAAGACAGTAGGTTATTTCCTATCTGAAAAATTGGAAGACAGCCACCTTGTTTCCCAGAGACTCAGTGCGTCCTGCAATCACTTTGTTTACTAACAGTGTCCTAGGAGTAAAGTCAAAAGCAGAAGTGTAGTCTAAAGGGAAGATTCAAGCAAACTTTGCACCTTTATCACTTACACTCAAAACAATATTGTGGTGGAGTACAATAGCAGCATCTAAAGTACTTCAACTGTATTTATAGACAAGCTGCTATAGGTCACTGAAAGATTTTAAAGAAGCTTCAAAAACAAGTATAAAAGAAGTTTCTCCATAGTTTTCAAAACTGGTGACGTAATGGTGATTGGCTTAAACTTTAAACCTAATCCAAAAGATGATTTTGCTACAGGCACAAACTTTATTTCTTTCCAAGTAGCAGGCACTGTATCCCTGTGGAAAGATGCAGCGAAGATTTGTGTAAGAGAATAACCACTAAGTCATAATTAACTCATAACATGTAACTAATGAGTACAGTTAATTTAATAAGGCATCTTTCAATATTCATGTATAATCCTCATCCAGGCATTATTGAAAACAAAACACGTAGATCAGCGAAGAGTCTCTTTTCGGTGACAGCGAATTCATTTTCTTAGCTGTACAATCGCAAATATATATGTGTTATTTTGTATGTATGTGTACATTAAGTTTGTCAAACAAAAATACAATTGCTTATGGTTATTTTAACTAAACAGGTGAAGATTGGTAATTGGAGTTACGTAATACAAAATCAGTCGAGAAAATTAGGTGTTAGTGAAATTAGGGTAGTAAAAAAGGTGATGAGTTGTCACAGACAGTTGTTAAAAGAAGTTATATAATAATATGAATAGTTTGATGAGTGATTTTTACTCAGGATGCACATAGGAACAAAGTAGATAACACGAAATTACGTAAGAGTTCTAAATGAATGCAAGAATTATAAGCAATTAAAGAACAGGCAAAGAAACAAAATTAAGTTATCAAAAATCAAAAAAGTTGTTACCAAGACAGTAGAAGTGGTTGAGTAATTCTCTCTTGTGTGCACAGCTCCGGTTTTTCTATGTGAATGGCCAGAGCTTCAGACATACGAAGAAGGCGAAACCGTATTGCCTTTGATAGGTTGTTCTTGACTCTGTAGATTACTTTGAAGCAGGAGGTGCTTGTTGAGATGGAATGATCAGTGTTAACCAAGTGTTCAATTATCGCACTCCGTATTGCACCACTATTACCTTTTCGCAACCATGCTGGATAGTGTTCTTGAATCCTCTTGGACAGGATGCGCGTCGAACGACCGATGTACCTGGCTCCACAGCAGCAGGTAAACTGATATATGCGCATAGAAGTGGTCAGATGCGGGATCTTGTTCTTGAGGCTTCTGTAGATCAGTGGACGACTGGAGAACACTATTCTTAGCGTTGCTGCAAAGAATGTTCTTCTCACAGATGATGTGATCCTTTGTTCACCTTTGTTACCACCCTAATTCCACTAACACCTAATTTTCTCGACTGATTTTGTATTACGTAACTCCAATTACCAATCTTCACCTGTTTAGTTTAAATAACTACAACCAATTGTATTTTTGTTTGACAAACTTATTGTACACATACATACAAAATAACACATATATATTTGCGATTGTACAGCTAAGAAAATGAATTCGCTGTCACCGAAAAGAGACTCTTCGCTGATCTACATGTTTTTTTTTCATCTTTCAATATCTCAAAGCAAACAAATACTACCCTGCAAAAAGTAAATGACTGTTTACAGTGTACAAATCAAAGAAACAACATCACATCAGAACTTAAATCGTCATATGAAGTCATCTGAAGAGCTGAAAATCGACCGAAAAATTAAATCACTTAAACTTACTGTTGTATTGATTAGATGTTGACGAATTGCTGACAGCATAGGATTATTATCAGTGGCTATATATACACTTCGGGCTTTTATTAAACCAACTGCATAGAGTATTGTTTGAAGAATTATTTCATTCGATGGTGTACACATGCTGTCAGTAACTTTATACGGCGGGAATTCATTCATATCACCATGACATTGACCACTTGAAAATAAGGCTTTAGGATTATGCTTTAAATATGAACAAGCATTCAACTGAAATAATCAAATAATCGTTAAAAAAATAAAAGAAAGATCTTAATAGTTAAAAAGGAATTTAAAAAAAGCTAAATTCTAGTTACGTGTGCATCGGTGGCACAGTGGTAGAATGCTCGCCAACCAAGCAGGTGGTTCCGGGTTCGATTCCCGGCCACTGGACGCACTCCTCTATCTCTCTAAGCCAGTAATAAGACTGGTAAAGAGGGAAGGCTGGTTGTGAGGCTAGCAACCCTATCGCGTAACAATTTACACCACCACTACCGCAATTTCATAGCTCCAGCTTGAAGCCCTATTTTCCACTGGGAACGTAAAGGAATAAAATAAATAAAAATAATAATTTAAAAAAATTCTAGCTACTACACAAAGATTGATAAATATGATTATTAGTAGTAGTATTATAAAGGTTTCTCTTATTGTATGCAGCTATACCCTAGGTGGCGCTTCTCCACAACGGAAAACTCAGCGAGGAGTTCGAAGTGAAGATGACAGGAGTCAGACAAGGCTGCCTGCCTGCCTATTATTACCCACAATGATATTCTTAATTGTGGTGGACTGGATTATGCGACAGACTGTGCGTGGGGAGCGAGGAGACAGGAATACTCTGGATCACCGATTACAAGACTCTAGAAGATCTGCATTTCGCGTGTGGATGGTTTATGTTTAATGTCACACAAACATGAAGACTTGCATGCATGCAGGCAGGCGAAAAGCAACAAACTGGCAGAACAGGCGAAACAGGACTGCAGGTGGACATAGAGAAGGTGGAGACGGAGGTGATGAAGATAACCAACGAACCACAACAACAACAGTAACCAAAGCCAATCAGCATCAACGGGAGAAATTTAATAGAGGTTACTTCCTTCACTTATCTGGGCAGCCACCATCGTTTCAACTGCAGGCAGTCGCAACGGATGAAGATGTCAAAACTGGCCAGCCAGAATCGGAAAGGTTAAATACTCCTTCATCAACCTAAAACCAGCTTTTTGAAATCTTCTGCACTCAGTCAGCCAGCATAAGGAACAAGATTAGGAATTTAAACACAAATGTCAACTCGGTCCTTCTACACAGGTCAGAAACTTGGCTAGAGTGTCACGAAAATGATTTGCAACAAGTTACAAGCCTACATCAACAGGTGCCACTTTCTCTGACTCCATGCTGGCTAGGCATAGAGAAAGAAACTCTGGCAACAAGTCAACCAAGATCCGATTGCTTAACAAATATGTTGGAGAAAATGGAGATGGATTGGGCCTACATTGAGGAGACCGTCGAATGACATCGCGCGCGATGCAGACCATCACTCGGGTAGAATCTCAATGGGAAGCGACGAGTGGGTGGTCAATGAGAGGGTGGTATGGAGGAGATCATGTGAGTTGGAGGAGGAAGTGAGAGATTATAGTCAATCGTGATCTGTGCTGAAGAGGACAGCGGAAAATGGAGAATTCCATACTTGTACCAAAAATACGGTGTGGAATCAAGCTATAATCAAAAGAAGTGTAGATGCGTTTTCGAAGGCGTATGTTCCATTTGGGACCCAAGAGAATAGTAATAATAATAATAATAATAATAATATTAGCTAAATTCTGGATAGGATGCTTACACAAAATACAGAATTGCTCAGCATACTTTATTGCACAATACTGGATATTTGACGAACATAGGGCTTCAACGGAACATTTCCGTTTCACCCTGCTCTCTAAAGTCCTCTTCAACTGGCCCATCTCCTCCTCACATCACCCTATCCACGTCACCCTTGGAAGCCCAATTCGTATTTTCCCATTCGGAATCCACTCGAGGGCCTAGTGAATGATGTCACTGAACGGTCTGCTCAGTGAGTATCCAATCCATCTCCATTTCATTCTACATATTTGTTGAGTAACAAGTTCTCAATTTGTTCGTACCTGTAGGTCTTTCTTGTGGATACTTTCTGATCGACCACCTGACCTTTAAAATGGATAGAAGGCAGTTGTATCATAAAAGTCTGCAGAAAGCAGTTGGAAACGCTTCCCCTGACGCGCCAAACTTCTGAACCAAAGGTAACCAATAACTACTTGATATTAGTAATGAAAACTCAGATCCTGTTGTTAATGCTGAGTACAGTAGATAAATAAGCAGACTAATTTCAGATAAATGAAAGTTTGTCTGATCCTGCCTTTGACATTCTAAGCTGTGCCGCTTGTACAGCGCCTCCTACAGATTTTTCCTGTTGATGGTAACCTGTTGACTTGTTGTTGTTGGTTATCAGGCATCTTCATCACCTCTATGTCCACTTGAAGTACTGTCTTCGTCGCCCCAGCCTCTTCTGTCTACTTGTTGATTTCCGAGTTTCTGTGACAGTAAATATATAAATCATCCGCGAGATTCAGATCTTCGGGAGTCTTCTTATTCGTTCAACGAATTCCTATCTTCTTTCTCCCCACAGTCTGACGCATTGTCCAGCAGTAGAAGTCGATAGTATACTGCATAACACAATGCAATGCTATTCTATCTGAATCAAGGTCCGATCCCTTACGGTATCTTTTTTCCTTCAAAATGTCCACAGAAGTAGATTGAAAGCTAATGAAGAAAAATATGCATCAGTAAGTGTTGTGATCCGATGAACGTAATTGGATGATCACAACAATTAGAAATGGACAAAAATTTAGCTAATCTAGTGATTTATGCAGATAGGATGAAAAAAATGACTAGTTAATCTACACCATAAAGAAAAACTAAAAGAAAAGGGAAAAACGTTTCTACTTTATATTTCCACACAAAAAAAAAACTATAATTTCCCAGAATAAAACGATAAATATACATATACTACTTTAGACTTAACAAGTAGTTACTTCAAAATTGACTAAAGAAAACTATGATATGTTAATAGTTGAACCAATATAAATGCTTCTAGATATTAACGAAATATTCCCATATTCAGTTTTAAAAAAAGGACGTTAACAGAGAAGAAAATTTTGGTTTTCGACGATTCATTTTCATAAGCTGCTGTACAATTGTAATCGCGTTTGGATTCGACCACTTCCAACTCTTTTCAAATCTAATGCGATGTCAGTTAACAAACATGTCCTAGCCATCTAAATCGATTCACCTTCACAGTCTCGTCGATTAACTTATCCTTCTGAAGGAACAAATACCCTACACCTCATCTCAATACTACTCACCATAATATACCATTAATAAGATAATAAGATAACGTACACTAATCATTATTTATACCACTGAAAATACAATCAAATAGACTTACAAAATCTATTCCATTCCGTAAATGAACACCAACTATTGGTTTGATTAATGATTGATCAATATATTGATTAATAACTGTATTGATACGATCACTCCATTCTAGATAACGATGATATAATCGATTTTTAGGAGTAACAGGAAATGCTGAAATTGGTCCAACAAATGCAAGAACTGGATACATTTCTTTTGGAAATCTTGATATTCAGAAGAAAAAATCGATAAAAAAGAAGAGAAGATTTATGTGTGTTTTTTTAATGTCAACTTACAAATTGTCCCATTGTTCTTTTGAACTTTCTACACTTAAGGGAGAGTAGAATGTAGAACCAGTGAAATTGACATTAAATCTATCCCAAAATGCTTTGAATGGATTACCATTTTTTGCATTACAATCGTTAATGAAAGGACCAGATCTAGGCTGCCAACAAATTACTTATAGATTTTTAGAAGAAGAAAAAAGAAAAACATCTGTAAAAGGGAATTACAAAATACCTTTACGTCTGTCTGTTGGCCATACTACAGGAGCTATACTGGTCATAAAATCTTCTTGCGGAATCACTTGATGAACTGATGAAAGTTTGGTTATATTGAATAACTCTCCAAAAGGTATGAATTCCTAGGGATTATCAAATGAACACTACACACACACACACTTACTGTACGCAATGATGACATCATAATCCATGGTGGTAAAACAAGTGTACGATTCACTTTGATAGCAAATGCAATCATGCCGAGAAATTGTTCTATTTGATTGCCTAGCCGACCTATAGCGCATGATTGATGAAGACATTGAACAACACATCGAGAGATGCAAACATACCCATACATGGACAATATGTTATATAAGCAATACTCAGTGGTATTACATAGTGGCATATAATGACAATGCATAAAGGGAGAGCCACAAAGATATTATCGATTTTCATCCTCTAAAAAGGCTTTAGAAAAAAGAAAGTAGAAGCAAAATATCACATGGAATTGTATGCAAAAACAATCTAGACAGAGGTGTTCATATGGAAAAGAAACACAAATAGACAGGGAGTCTAAATGCTGATGCTGCCAACTGAGGTACTTCAAAAATGATTTTTTTATGGTTTCGAACTAATACACACACTTTTCACAAGAAACGAGTTGCAACAGACGTCAGATACTTTAACCTGCTGGATAGAATAAGCGAAATTATCTAGGCTGTATCGAATGTACCACTAAGAACTCGGTGTTACAGTCATCTGGAAATGATCTATTCAGGTTATTATTATACTATTATAATTATTATTCCCTTGGGTTCCGAGTGGAACATATGGCTTCAACAACACAACTACACTTTCCTTTTTTTTCTGCTCTCCTCTTCAGCTCAGCCCACGATCGACCATAATCTCTCATCTCCTCCTCCCCAACACACGATCTCCTTCATGTCACTCTGGCACTGACTACCCATTCATCGCTTCCCATGTAGATTCCATTCGAGGGTATTCAGTAATTAGCTGGGAAATGGTGAAATCAAAAACAATTGTTCTCAATTTTCGAAGCAAAGGAGTTGCAGACTCTTAAGGAACTAGTGAAAAAAAGATTCACAGATGGACAAGGTAAATGTAAAAATTGATATAGGGCCAAAGGCTTAACAATACATCCATTCCTTGATAGTGAGAACCCCGGTTGGTGCATACTGATGAAGAGTCCCAAACTAGGCTGGCGAAACAGCTGTTCCAATGGTTCTCTAACCGATGTTAACTCATGATGAAATCCTCCAACCAATCAAACTAAATCCCTACAAAACCAATACTTGAAAATTGATCTGATGCTTATTAGTGACTGACCCTATTCAGGCAGTTACCTGAGATTCTAGTGGGAAGCCGTGACCAGTTAGGTGCAGCAGGTTGAAGGTGAAGCAGTAAATCATCGAAGAAGACATTACGAAGTGATTGCGCTATTTCATGAATTGGCAGAAGTTAGAATTCATGGGCTGGACATTGCATCGGGTGGGTCCCAGTGGCTTAGTGGTCTACGAGCTAGCTCGCCTTGCAACTAGAAGGTTCTGGGTTCGAACCCAGTTAGGGTGGGTGCGTAGTGCTGAAGAGTCCCGAACTAGGGCGAAACATATGTCCAGTACTCCCAGGTTTTCCAATGGTTCTCTAACCGATGTTAGCTCATGATGAAGTCCTCCAACCAATCAAACAAAAAATCCCTAAAAAACCAATACTTGGAAATTATACGAATATCTTGTATATGCTGTCGACAGTTAATACCCGTTTGTTGGTGTTCGCTGCTTATATAGTCTTTTGGATTTTATTAATGTTGGTTCTATTTCAAACGCCAAGATAATGACTAGATAGTGGAAAAATAATGAATTCTTAGCTCATTACTCTAGTAAACCTCCTTGTGAGTAGGTTGTTTGTATAAGTTCATGACTATATTTTCACTAGTCACTATTTTTATTCTTAATGTCAGTTTGCTTGACTGACATTTATGATAGTTAATGAAACCCCTGAAAACCAACACATAAGAATCAATCTGATGCTCTCTAGCGACTAGCTCGATACAAGAAATTACCTGGAGTTCTAGTGAGAAGTCGTGACTAGCAGGGTCAACCAAGTTAGGTAAGAGAACAGTTACTCACTGTTAATATTGGGTGGTGTTTGCGTTATATATCGCGAACTGGCAGAAGTTGGTATTCATGGGTCAATGAGTCAGGTCTTAGTGACTCACTTTATAACCGAATGGTCCTGGGTTCGAATCCCAGTGAGTGCGCCCTACTGAAGGGTCCCAAACTGGGACAAAAAGCTGTCCAATACTGCCTAGTTTTCTAATGGTTCTCTAAACGACGTCTGTTCGTGATCAAACCTGTAACCGATTAAATCCCTAGGAAACAAAACTTGAAAACTGTGGATTTCATTATGCATCGGTACTTATGACTATCGAGTTAAACATGTTCAGTACAGTTGGTTGATTTCCACTACTGAAACACGTAAACACCATTTTAGTAGTATCACAAAGCAAGGGTTAAATGCACAATACGGACTTCAAATTAACTGGTACAGTCGTGAAACGCTTTTAGCTGGAGCGACTGATATGTTTGCTAAGCAAACCAACAACTGCTTATTTCAACATATATCTTACCGTAAATATAGTGGGGTTGGTAAGACGCTGACACCGACCATACTTAGACGGGTTTTTTTCAATCGGTGACGTCACACAATTTCGACCTGGTCCAAATAACAGCCTACAGTTCCATTGCGAATCATCAGGTCTTTGGTTCAAACTTTGCATAACTTGTATAAGTTTAACTACAAAGTTATCGTAAATCTTAATAAATTTACGATGCTTGATATATATTCTCCATGAAAGGAATCTAGGTTTTCTAACCTTATTTCTCGAGGTAAGAGGAATTACTGATTGAAGATAAAAAACCATATGCTTCAAAATCGGTTGTACGTCAAACTTATTTACTTTTTATCTTTCTGTAAGGAGGAAACAGCTTATCAATCCAAACTGATTATACTTATCTCAGTTAATTGACTCCTAAACAGTTACGAACTATGGCAAGCTGAACTGCCACTATTTTATGATATTCTCTTAAGTGGGAAAAATATTTACAAGAAATAACTTTCCGCCTTGCTGAGGCGTTTGTAATCTTTAATTACACCGTATTGGCAGAAGAAGATCTGAATTATTTCATTTCTCTAAGAACTGACCATTTGCAGCCTACCCGTCATTAATAGGCCTCAATCATTCTTTACCTTTCACTTCAAGACAGTGTGATGTTCAAACAACCGGTTATGTTGGTAAGTTTGAACAAAGTACAAAGACAATGCCGAGAAAACACATTGCACTGATCAAGGCACTCACTCTACTCGAATTCATGCAGCCAGGTGAGAGCTTACGGCGAGTTTTCATCTGAACTGGTGACAACTAGTGGCTTCCATCAGCGATGCTCACTGTCCCCATTTCTATTCAACTTGATCATAGATGTACTAATGGACTTAACCCTAACTAACTTCAGAGATTCAGGGATTGACTTGTTACCGCCAGGGAATAATCTCGTTGACTAAGAATATGCAGATGATACAGTCCTTCTAGGTGAAGACGCTGACAAAATACAGAGTCTTCTGAACACCTTGAGCTGCAATCTGCGAATGTTTGGCATGCGATTCGCTCCCGCCAAATGTAAGATGATGCTACAGGACTGGACTGGACTACATTGACTCCTAGCTTAGAAATAGGGAGTGAAGTGGTAGAGCGTGTTGACCACTTCACTTATTTGGGAAGTTGCATCAGCCAGCGTCAACGGGTTGATCGCTGATGAAATCTCAGCACGGATACAGAAGGCTCGTTTCGCATATACCCGTTTACGCCGTCTCTGGCGTAGACGTGATATCCGGCTGGCTGTCGACCGAAGGGCGTGTGTACTTCTCGACATTTCGCGCTGGCTTCCTTTATGGCTGTGAACGAAACATGACCATTGTGAGTTGAAGAAATGAAAAGGCTAGCTGTATTTGATCATAGGTGCTGCGTTCTATCTCCCGTGTGAAGTGGTATAATAAGGTGAGTAATATTGAGGTTAGCCATCAGTTGAGTGCTAGGTAAGGGGGGGGAATCAGTAGATGAGGCTGTGAAGTTACATCGGCTGAGATTGTTTAGGACATGTGTTACGTACGCCTAGCCATCGCCTTCCTCGACTGACGGGCAATTCCATAATGGATAAGAATTTATTTTGATAAATCACACAGTGTAGTACAGTTATATTAACTGACGGGCAATGTTAGCTGACATAGGATGGATCAGGTTGGAAAAGAGCCAGCGGCGGTCAAACCAAAACAAGGCACCAGTCAATGAAATCCACAACAGTTAGTTTAAGACAGCCACGTAGGAAGGTGTAAACTTCCTGGTTGGGGTCCTCAGGACGGTGAAATCCAATGGCTGGAGACAATTATCGATATGGCTCAAAATCGTTCTCAATGGCACAGATGCATCTACTCCTTGTGACTTATAATTTCCAATGAAACTATATTGCTCTTCGTTACTACTATTCTTTTTGCCTCAAATCTCTCTTTACTGTTTCTGTTATGCGTTTCTTTTTACTTTCTTCTTCTTCTCTGACTTTGTGTGCTAAGTGAAGTGTGGCGACTCGAACTGCTGCACATCGGTGCATAGTTCTATGTTGAAACCAGTCAGTCAGTTAAAGTATGAAGACATTCACGGGATGAATAGTAAGATACAAGTTTTATATTCTGGTATACCTCTTAAACTGACAACCCAATTTACGTGTCCACCAAAATATATGATTGATGATGTCAATCTTTCACCATACAAAAATGCCTATGATGAATACGATTTAATCGGGAACATTTCACGAGAAATGATATCTACCTTGAATTTTTGCATGATTTACAACCACCGTCTAACCCAAAGAGTTCAGTTACTAGGGCTATCATTATACTGCCTCACAGAGATATATACTCGAACTTTCACAAAGTTTTCTAATGATTCCAGAAAACATTCCTACGGTATCCTCCCCATTTTTCCTACAAGTTAGTGTTTCCCGGTGCCTCACGTTATTTCATACAGAGAAATCAATAAACACTCAATAATCCTCTTCATATTTAACCGTTATTATCCTTAGACAATTTTAAGTCTTTACTCTTTAAAATAATTGTCAGTACCTTTAGCTTGACTTCTTTTCGTCTTCTTTTGAAATTGATGCAAAACATACTCAAGAAATGGCTTCCGTTCAACTCGGTAAATGACGGTGTGCGTCTTATTATAACCTTCAAGCAGTTATAGGTTGAATTCATGTCAGAGATACAATTATAGATTATTAAAAATTAAAACAACATTAGCTTCAATTCTTTTTCTCTTTCCTTATGGATTTGTATGTCTAATGCTGTTGAATGCAGTTGTCTTGAATGATCTAAAAATATGGCTCATCGACTTTCGGCTGAGGTATTCAAATTTCGAACTTCGGTCTGAAAAATTAGGTAGTATCATAAACTGTCACACATTAGGTATGCCACTGCAAAGGTGAACTATTGTACCACAAGACGTTAATCAAAGTGGGGAAAAAAGTAATGCACTCGACTTGACTTTCAGCAAGTGTGCTATAGACTGGAAGTACCCTTTTACCTACGTGAAGTTAAGCCAGAGGATATTAGGTAACTCATATGGTTCATAGATTAAGACAAACAACTGCACCTCATAAATGACTTGAACTTTATTTTATTTTTACATAAACAATGTTGGGAATGCATTTAACGAAAGTAAACAAAAATACTTACAAAGAAAATAGAAAGTGTTATCCTAAACAATAGGATATTATACTTGTAAAATTTTGGTTATTAAAATATAATTGTTGATAAATGTTGATGTTTTAATGCAGCCTCCCATAATTCTCACTTTTTCTTCATTATATCTGCTGAGTCACGACATATATGACGGGATAACTTGATTCGTTACCTAAAGTTATGAAATTAATTTTGGTTAATTGATTCAAAATAAACAACTATACGATGCTAAAGATAATCAACACTACTAAGTCCCCTATATACTTAGATTGTCTGTCTACAAAAGGGGTAAGCTGTTTAACCTATAATTAATTGTAGTGGCTCTCTTGCTCAATCGTTTTACAACTGTGAATACTTTTTAAACACTAAAATTGTAGGGGGTGGTTACTTGATTCAATAAGTATTTCATCATGGAGTCAACATATGATATTTCTGGGATACACGGATGAGGTTATGACCAATGAGATGCATCAAAACAGGTGTAAAGACAAATACTCGCTAAATCACAAAAGTTGAACTCAAGGAGCGGTAAGTGAATAGTAATCTAGTCGCCTAGAGACTTGGAGAGAACCAATTTGGCCAAGTTGGAGTTGTGGTGGAGTACTACTTTAAAATAGAGAACAATGAAAAAATAACTGTCCACTGTTTCTTTGATCCAAACAGTTCTTTATCATTACTATTATCATTATTTATTACTTTATTCCTTTACGTTGCCAGTGGAACATAGGGCTTCAAGCTAGAGGCCCTCCCTACCAGTCTTATTACTAGCTTAGCAAAGTAAAGGAGTGCTTCGGCAGGAGACCGATCCCCAAGCCACCTGCGTGGTTGGCAAGCATTATACCGCTGTGCTACCGACACGTGTGGTCTTCGCAGATCTGTTTTTTTCTTCCCTAAGTCTACCGGTGAATTATGTCTGGCCGTGGAAAAGGTGGAAAGGGATTAGGTAAAGGTGGAGCCAAACGACATCGCAAGGTTCTCCGAGACAACATACAAGGCATCACGAAGCCCTCTAACCGCCGTCTCGCTCGGTGTGGTGGTGTGAAACGCATCTCAGGCCTGATCTACGGAGAGACTCGTGGTTACCTGAAGGTGCTTTCGGAGAATGTGATTCGTGACGCTGCGACACACACGGAGCATGCCAAGAGGAAGACAGTGATAATAATGGATGTTGTGTACGCTTTGAAACAATTCTTTAACTACGAATAACTACATTTTCACAATTTTGTCTTCCTATTACTTTCCTCTGGATGAGTAACACAGCAAATGTGTTGTTGTTAAGTATGACTCACTAAAAAATACACCTGTGAAGCATTTACAAGCAGCACAAAATAGATATGTCAAAAAATCTTAGACATTCAGAATTTTCGAAATGCCTCATTTCCAGATGTTCAATGGGAATCCTTATGTTATCACGTTCCAAAATGAAAAAGTGGCGTTTAAGCTATGATGCCCTCGCAGATAATCTAGTCTTTACAGCTGATAATGAAGATGCAGGCTCAATAGTCTGCCACACTTAGAACAAATTATCTAAAAACAATGCCTCAGTTCATTGTTCATATTGACTTTCCCTGCTTCACGTCCCCGTGTAGAATCCGTCTTTGGATGCATAAAAGTGGCTAACACGAATAACAGTATACCAACTATATGGTTAAACAGACGTCAGACGCATACCGGTACAACAGTCTGTGTTGCTTATTCTTGACAATTAGTGTTTCAAAACTGTTTTACAATTATGACTATAGTCACAAATCATCTGTATCTTTTAACTGGAAGTCAAGACAATTTAGCTTCATAATGAACCAACTTCACGGTGTTTATTTATATACTCTAAAAGGGATTAGCTGTCTGCTTTATTTCTTTCTTTTCAGTCCACAGACTGAAACTCTAAAATTTCTAACGTTAGTGCATGCACTAAGGCTACTGCAGTAGCCTTCCAAAGTTTAGAGCTGATTTTCCACTTTTTTAACTGATAGAGGATTATTACAATGTAAAATTCTAGTGTTGCTGAGGTGATTTGCAACCTAATAAATATTGGACTTGAAGAATAAGAAAACTGCTCATTAGGGTTTCCTTTAAAATTTCTAAAAAAATTCAACAAGTTTCCATTCATCAATCCCAAAACAAAGCCAAAATTGCCACATAATAAATATTTATTTCGGCAATTAAAGTCATCATCAAACTCACAAAAAAGTACGAACAAACCTTATTGATTCACATTTCAGGCAAATGTAGCGTAAGCCTTTGGAATCTGCGCTTTGGAAGAGGTCCGATGTTTCCGTGAACATACGTAGCATCTGAAAAAAAGTGTAGAATGGTTATGATCGAGCTTACAAATGAACGGTTGTCGAATACTTTTTTAATTGATCCATAGCCTCCTGGTGAGACTTAATTGTAGATTTTTTGATCATGCAAAACCGTTGTTAATAAGAGTGCCCATTCAGATCCCCAGCTTTGTGTGACCACTAAATTAATGCTATTTTTCATCAGTTCCCTTGAAAATTGTAAACCCTGTGAACACAACCACATCCGTGTATTGTCTTCAAGTCTGAAATTTTCAGGCCTGTTCACGCTTACGAATATCCGTCTGTACGTAATGGTACGTTGCCAGAAATTAGGATATCCCCTGTGCCCATACTTCAGGTAAATTATTCTCACTTTATGAATGATGGTTAGATAAACCTACTAGTCTGATCAAATAACACCTTTTCAGGACGTATTTATCGCGAGGTGAATCAATGAAAATGGCCTTATGAATGAATAATTTTTTGGATTATAGCTTGAAACCATACAGTAATCTTGGTACAAGTATGTAATTTTCAGCATGTGATATCGATAGCCCAAATTTTGCAGACCGACCATTGATAACAGGTGTGCGCCGGCAGGGGATCGAACCCTAGACCATGTGCATGGTCGGCGGGAGTCCTAACCGCTGTGCCACAGACGCATACAACATACACTTCATCTGAGGTATCCTGAAAGATTTGGCGATTGAGCCAGAAAACATTTTATTAAGAAGCACTCTAATAAATGACTTCATTTCGCAGAATTGGGACCCAGCTGGCTTCGAGTCGTATTCAACTGGAAACTTATGATTCTCAGTATTGCTATATATTTAACAATACACTAGTGGACCCAACACTTGGTCAGTCACAAACAGACTACTACACACGCAGCAACGTAATAGTTTGCCTCCGTAAATTGGAATAGTAGATAGGGATCCCTAAACCAAAAAGAGTACCCTCTAGAAGAACAAATTTGAAATGTAAAGACACAGATTATTTGACATCATGTTTGTCTAGTAACAGCTAAAGTGAAACCAGTGGAGAGTATCGTAGTAACTAGTGAAACCGACATGAGTAACTGAGAGTTGAACCTGCTCAGGTGGATACCTTATAAAGAACCCCTTGAAACACCTCCGGAGACTAGTTCATGGGGATAGAATTACGCTAAGGTGTATTCTATTCCCTCAAATAAATATGCTCATTAAAGTTAGATTAAAATTCAGACTAACCTACACAGAATTTAGTCGGATCATCCGAAATACCGGTGCATTTTGGGAGCGACACTGCTGAGCTAAGTCACTAGCCAACTAGAGATCATAGATAAATAGCCGAAAATAATACAAGTATGCCAGGTAACATGAGTGATTCACTACTCACGTGGGACTTAACTACTAGATTTAATATCAGTGACCACCAGTATATGAATATTAAGGGGAAGACTCATGATTTCGTGAAACTGTGAAACTGGCATGCACCCCAAGGATCCAGAAGAAATCCATTGTCTTACTGAGCTAACAGCCAGTTATTAACACAGTATTCTGTATATCAGTGCCGAGGAGGTCCATTACACACTTTCCACAACTAAATCAGTGGGAAACTCAAGCTCTGCAAATCTTGATCGGGAGCATTGCATTAAATAGTGATATAAACGGCTTTTTTAGGGACAGAATGTTTACAGAATGCACTGAATACTCAGAGTAATATACCACATAATTCTTCCTCTCCATTTAGGGCCTTGAAGTGAAACAGAATAGTATATTATATCATGTGACTCACCGTTGTGCGATCTGAAGCATAGATTTGAATCTTTTCCTTCATCTCCGGGAAATGCGCACAGGATAGTTGAAACCCAATTAACAATGTGTGTGAGTGCGTTTTCCAGCCCAAGAAAATAACTGTTTAACTAAAGCAATACGATTTAGAAAGAATATAATGCACCGTTGGGCATGGAATTTTGGGTGGCTCAAAGATTCAAGTAGGCCGCTGAACAGTCTCTTGCTAAAGCGTGTTCGGGAGCAGTGTCTGTGAATGTTACCGGTATACTTTATACCTTCATTTAATGTCACCTTAACTATAGAAGTACACTGTAATTCAATGATGTAATAGTCTACTCAGCCAAATAGTCAACAGACAAACAAACACGAAATGTAAATTACCCCAGTCAAACAAAGTGAATGTGGCAACCTAATGTCAGAAGGTTACATATCAGCTTCTAGTGTCAGATGATGGATAGACCTGCAGTGAGCCCTGACCTGACCTTCGGACACATGAAATTCCAACTTTGACTTCATAACCCCAAGTGCACCGATAGTTACGTTTCAGCAACACGTGGCAACGTTAAGTCAAAATCCACTCAAGGTATTAGGATCTCTGCAAACTAGCAGTTGGAAAGCTCTTACTGAACCACATACACTTAAAGATAAGTTTTACAGTAACCCAATGGTTTCCAATTATACGAGTAAGTATTTGTAAACAGTACTCAAAATCGGTTAAGTAACGAAAGTTATAAAATTCTTCCACATCTACCTACAAAATAATATTTGGAAAGAAAACCTAGAAACAGTAAAATGAATTGGAGGATCGATTCGTTTCACTGATGAATGAGGATTTCATGATATTACTACAAACCTGTTCGTTATGAGATGCACGGGATTATTGATTTGGTGGGATGCCATGCCGTTACATCTAAGATGGTACTAACTAACGCCACCAGGAAAGTTACCTGGCGACATTCAGGTGTTACTGTATTGTAAAGCTCTAGAAGTGTTTATTAATCTGTAAAACTTCCAGCCTTACTGCAGCAAATATGCCCAATTACCCACCTAATTAGAAGCTTACCTAACATTTTGGTACTTATAGCAAGATACGAGTCGAAAAAACCCAGCTACCCCAGAATACACTCCGAAAAGCAATATATTTAAATAGAATAAATGTTGAAGTGATATGCAGGAAATATCTACCCAATATATCTGACTCCGAGGTTATGCGTAAAGCTGAGTCGAGCCAAGCCGGATGCGTTCCCGCTAAGACAAAACTTAAAACACTTAAGGCACGAAACGGTGGGTCGGGAGCCTATTTAGTCAATGTTTGGTTAATTTGTTTTAACCTACTTATTGCGACCACAGTTGTATTTCGGTTTCAGGAAGGTCTAACACAGCATCCTGATTATACTACGTATAAACAAACAATTCTGTTCTGTTGGGTGCTAGTGTAAGGCCAAGTGGACAAGTGAGACTACATCAGCAATCTTTACTTTATCACGAAAGAATAAAATTAGACCAGAATCTTATACAACAGTGAATTACTCCAGCCAAGTAATGAGAAACAGCCAGTGGATTCACCTACTAACTTCACTTGCCATGACATGCCTTATTTCATGGCTTTATAGACAAATTTATGTGTACTAAGGACGACCATCAAGCTCTTCCTTTATAACCTTGGGAGACTTCTTAACTTGATATATAAACATATACATATATTATATATGTTCATCCCGACTCATTCTCCCCACTATCCAGTCGTACACTGTCACAACTATTGTTTGTTTGTTCATGCTAACACAAAGATGTTTTAGCGAGTTTCGACAACTTTGTAGTTTGCCACAGTTTGGTTAGAGATGAACAAGCAGTATTTGGGATACAGGCACCTACAAAGAACTGTAAAATGAATCAGTAACTCACCGAAAAACTTTGAATGGCCAGTCGAAAATGTCTTGCTGATAAGAAAAATACTACTGATATAAGGATAGGTATTGGGCAGTGTGGTAGACTACAGTCCCATAATGGGGAATATTTATTCGATAAATTAGCAGATTGTTATATTAATTTATTAATTTATTTATTAATAGCGTTTCGAGCACATTTTATAGCCTATAATTACAACCCTATGGCAAATTTCACCTCTGGACAACCGAAAGGTGTATTGGCACCAGAGATGTTAGAACGAGCAGTTGCGCCAAAAATCAAATTCGGACTCTTAATCGTAACCTATTTTTAATCTAATCCCAACATATACCCAAACCTAACACTAGTCTATCCCAAACCAAACCTAATATCTCCCTAATAAGGTCAACCTGACCCCGTCATGTCCCTAGCCTAAACGTAATCAACAACTAACCAGATATCGTGTTCATGACCGTTACGCTTAATCCAGCACATTTCTTCGTGAATATAGAGTTATTTGCCCTGCGCTTCTGCCTTGCTCTGACTGAAAGTTCCAAGATAATTGGTACTTTCGCGCCTGTCAGGTGTCTAAAGTTTAATTTCGTCCATCAGGTTATGCATCGACAGCCTCAGCTTTTATTAATTGTGCCAAGTCTATTGTTCATTGGGTGGATAAATTAAATCACATTCTAAAATATTAGGGGCAACAAATGGACTATTAAGTCCATGTGACAACCAGTCCAACTTCCTATCACTAGACTACACAAAAAATGTAGTAGTAATCATATTTTGTGCACTGATAGGTTCAATAATGAAAGTGGGTTACTTAATATTTATTGCTACTAGTGTAAAGCAAAAAAGACCGATGAGGGCTGAAAGAATGTTAGACAACGCTTGTAGGTAGATAAATTTCGTATATCTTGTCTTCAATGGTTTATTTACACATCATTTGCATTGAGTGTCACCACATTCGATAGCTTGTTGGATTGTGCACAGTGTTGTAGGTTCTTCTCACAGTTTTCTTTTCGGCTGACTTTCTCTAGTGTCCAAAATATATTATTACTTTTCTGAATTCGTTTACTGATATACTACTTATATCTGATTATAAGTAGCACACACCACACTATCAACTGACATGTAAAATTTGCAATTATGTTGAAACTTTTTTGTAAATCAGCTTAATAATAATAATTTATTTAGACTGTAAGCAGATGACGAAGATTTAACAAAATAACTGTTGGTACCATATTATTCTGCACAAACTGTCGTTCTTGATCTATTTAAATTCATAAAAGTGAATAATTGTATGGAATAACTTCTCAGTGCATTTGGCAGTGACTTCATTGAATATCCCAGCTAATTGCAACGTTGTAGTCGTTAAATGGCAAGTCATATCTTTTTAAAGGCTTTTTAAATGAAATTATGCATCAAAAAATTCTTTATCACCTGCATTATATTGATGGCGTAATGTTTTTTAACTGCGTTACACTTGATGAACTTTTATCAAAAAATCTACCTTGACACTGATATCTCTGCAACGTAAGGAATCAAAGAAGGCAGTAAGTTCAAAAGTTAAACGAACATATCATTTAATTTTTATGAAATCGTGCTGGTATATTTTATTCTACTCATTGAAATGCCTACCTACCAGATAAAGTAGTTGGCGCCAATTCGAAAGTGGGATTTACCGTACAGTCGCCCTTTGGATAATAGATTAATAGCTCGTTAGAGTTACGGTTACGGTTAGAAGTAGGGTTGGGGGTCAAATCAAACTTTAAGCACCACTAACTACCAATGGAGTGCGACCGCATCAATGACCTTGAAACGCTCACTTAGCAGATTGGTGGAACCTGGCAAATAATGTTGTCATCAACAATAAAATATGCTCATCGAGGTGCTATGTTATTAAATGGGATCGTGTTAGATTACAGTTAGTTTAGGGATATTTTCACGTTAGGGTTAGGTTCAGGAAAGATTAGGGTTATTGTTAGGGTTAGAATGTGGTTAAATTACTTTGTTGATATAAGAATAGAACTTGTGCACTGTGGCAGAGTATAATTCCCTTGTGGGTAAAATTTATTTTGGTAAATTCTCACAGTGTTATACAGTAGTAATATTTACTGATGACGTTTGGAGCACCATTTATTGCTCAATAAATATTACTATATAACACTGTGAGACTTTATCAAAATAAATTTTACCCACAATGGAATTATGCTTTGTTGATACTCCAACCTAAAACTGAGAGCTATTTTTATCACACGTGAGAGGAAGGTATCCTCTGTAACACTTATCTACAGTTTTTATGCTTTTTTCATAAATATATGTTTTCCATAACTTAAATTACCTCCTTCATGTGATTGGTGCGTTCGAGGTCATGTGCCGATAGGCAGTTAGTGGTGTTTAAAGTTTAACTTTGCCGGGTTGTGATTAGGCTTAGGCTTATTATCTCTCTTTTTCTGGTAAATACTTTTAAGAATGTTTGTAATTGTTATCTGTATTTTTCTAGTAAATAAACTGCACTTTTATGCAGGATATACTGGTTATTTTGATTGGTCCCCTCAAGGTCACTCGTGTGTTCGCATTGCGTAGATGGTTATTCCTTAACTTTGTTGTCTTGTATGCAAAGTCAACCACCACAACATTTTTAGTATCGATTGATCACAAAGAATATCAAAACTACTAGGATATTTACAAAATAAGAGTCAACTGTTTATCATCATATCAAAATAAGACATACAGAGTCAATTTTGATCTCAACAGAATTTAAGGAGGTTTATCCCAGTTTGCTTAGATTACTGAAACATCCACGAATATATATATATACTGTGGTATGTGCTACTGATTTGATTTATCAGTAGTATATATATAAAGAGATGTTCATCAGCAAAAAACATCAAATAGCATTGAGATAGATTTGATGTCAGAGAAAGCAAATGATACACAGTTGCAGAGATACATGGGAAACGTGAAAAGAACACAAAGAAACACAATATGAAGGAAGGCCATAAGTAGTACAGTACGGAAGATCTGTGCAAATGGTGATTTGAAGATAAGGTGTACATAATTTAGCTATGCAGAGATACCGAATCGCCAAATAACATTCCTTTGCCAATTCTCTCGTCTTCTGATGTTACAATATTTCTTCCCAATTTCTAAAAATATTTTTATTTGTCTGGCTTTATGCCTAATTTTTACACAGTTAACTCTGCTTTTATTTCGATAAAGAAACAAAGACCAAATTTGTAATATAAAATGATATCATTCTATTTCACAGGTTCTCATCAACTGCAAACTACCTGAAACTACAGTGGTTATTAACAGTAGCAAAAACATACTTCAGTGTTTGAGAAAATGTCATAAAATTAACGCATTCAAAATGTAAGCATTACAACTTTTAGTCTAAGTTGCCATCACTTTTTGTGCTTTCAAAGTCAAAAAGTAGTGGGTAGGGGAGAAGATAGAAAACAGAAAAGTCTTATAAACAGTGTTAGCTTATAAATTCATACAGCAACTCAAGAAGACCATAGTTCATAAGATTGAAATTTGCTCAGTGAGCTGAAATCACTAATATGAATGACTAAAATGCAGTTACCAAAGGAGTGAAAGACTGATCACAGTCTCTTTCACAATGCATAAGTTTGGCTTGAAACGTTTGATTGCAATTGCTTCAACTAATCGTAGTAAATTTGCTGTCCTGTGCAATATTTAATATTTTGAAGGGTTTGGAAATCTCGACAAAATGACCCGTATCCACAAAGTGTCTGTTAATTGGACTTCACGAATATCTGCTTCCTTTAAGGCATAAGTTTCTTGAGATGTGATCAGAAAACTGGACATAACCCCTTCTATCTATCCTTCCAGTGAACTGGCTCCCACAAGTGTACACTAATTTGTAAATGCAGTTTGAAGTGGAATCACCAAGGTACTTATCCAGTTTAGATCGGCTTATAGAGCATATGGTGCTGTATAGTGTTACGAGCTTAGCTTCAGGGAAGCATCTTCTTATTGCTGCTTTCATTCTCCTGTCAATCTTTTATGATACTGCTTCTCCTTTGAATGGAAGACAAATAAACACTTTCTTCTTTTCAACAGTTGGATGTTTCGTTTTCTTTGCTATACTTCAGGATAAATCCCTTTTATTTATAACCATATACATGAGCATATTTAAAATCAATAATCACATCATTACAGGAAGCTGTATACGGCGATAGTAAAGAATAGATACCACAGCCAAATGACCTTGAACCAGCCAATCATGTGCTCCTAGGTAAAACGTGGCATTTATTGCATAGAAAAATGTTTAGTGGATATATGTATAACAGAAATGAATTATATAAGGTATACGTCTCTAATATGCTCCACAGGAGTGGCTATAGCAAATAAACCATTCTAATCCGTTTTGAGATATGCCCAAGATCCTTCAACGGAATCTGTATCAGTAGCAGTTATAAAATGATTAACTCTGATGAATCATCAGCTCTGCGATGAATATAACCTAATGATGATAGTCAATTCAATGCTCAATCATGTTGCAAGCTTCATCCTAACCTTAACCATAACCCTGCCTTAGTCCTACCCTAACCCTGAACCAAGGCAAAACTTTATACAAAGCTAATGCAAAGCTTTCATTTGTAATGTTGAGAGATCTGATTGTTTATTTCAGGGTCATTTGCCTGTGGCATCTGTTCTTTACTCTTACTCTTACTGCGTCGGTGGCACAGTGGTTAGGACTCTCGCCGACCATGCACATGGTTCGGGGTTCGATCTCCTGCCGCCGCACACCTGATATCAATGGTCGGCCTGCAAGATTTGGGCTACCGATATCACATGCTGAAATTCCTTACTTCTACCAAAAAGTACTGTGTGGAATCAAGCTATAATAAAAAATGCATGGGATGCAAATCTCAATTTCACGGAATATACACTATGGATGATAGGAAACACTGAAAGACGATTGCAGCAAAGAAATTCTTCTTTTCGACAAAGTCATCAGCTAGAATGTACAACATTCGTGTATACATAAAGTAACTGAGTCAGAAAGTTCCAGAACCCTATTTCACGTCAAGGGGAAAATTAATAAAATTGCAAATGTGGATTAAAATGTAACAATAAACAGAAAGATCGGATAAAAATATCGTTGGATCATAATGACTGAGAAAACTGACTCTTTTTTATGCAATTAGGGATTAAAAGTTTAGTATTAACAAAATGCACAAGAAGTTCGGATAAAAACAGAGTAGTGTAAAGGTAAATTAAAAAACATTAAAATAGCAGAGATAAAAAGTCATATAGAAAATTCGATCAAAGCTCTCAGAAGGAGTGAGGTCAAAGCATCTGGACATAGTGTATACAAATTTACGTGTATCTGCATGAACAGTTAAACTGAGAGGACAGAAAAAAGGGAAAAACTCCGATTTCCTGAACATGTACTGAAAAGGTTACGTTTCAAGGGGAAAACGCTTATAATAGTGCCATTACCAGGCATCTCTTTGATACGGGTAATGAGGTGGAAATCGCAAAATCCTTCAAAATTATCAAAATAAAGCTCAATTCTCCTCAAGTTTGACGATGCAATCTCCATCAAACGCCTGAAACCTGATTCGTGTGTTCAGAAAGAAGCAGTTATCAGTCAGTCTTTCCTTGTCAACCTGGTAACTCGATATCTTTATTCTCTCTTTCATTTGATTGCATAACCTTCGGCTTCAACCTACCCCCCCCCCGTTTGCTATAGTGTAATTTCGCTTGTCTATTGTTTCTATGATTTGAGTTGAACTCAGTACATTGTTACGTAGTTTATTAGTCACTTATCATCCCTCGTTTTTATTACGTGACTCCTTTGTCATTGTATGCATACATTTACTTTGTTTAAACTTGAACTCCCCGTTTAAAAAACTATATAAGCATAATTCTCTGAACGCTGTTCACTAATTCCAGAACCTCCTGTCAACTGGCATCATGTAAAATTTGCAAATATGTTTAAACTTTTTTGAACATGAACTTAATAATAGTATTAATTTATTTAGGCTGTACGCAGGTGAGCTGATGAGAAGCCAGCGAAATAAACAATTCTGCACAAACCACTGTTGTTCTTGCTTTATTCAAATTCATAAAGGGGAATAAATGTAGGGCGTTTTTAATATTTCCTAAAATCACAGTTTGCAAATAACAGAGTTTAAGGTGAGAATTCACAAAGGGTTTCTTTAGAAAATCAAAATTATTCAGATCATATCTGATCTGGCTAACAAGCAGTACTCATTGATGTAACTAACTACTCATATGGACTAATCAGTAGTATATGCATCATGCTTCATTTTTTTGGTTGACATTATTAATATCAACCTGCTCACACAGTATGCTGTTAGTAAAATCGGTTTCTGAAGGATATAGCATGGTCAAATTTCACCTTGAAGTATGTGTGCATTACAAATTGTGAAGTTTAATCCAACCAATAACCGCATCATCAGTCATATTGATTTTTAGTCCAAATAATCTATGCCAAGTTTTAAAAATAGGTGCATAAACCCTAAGCACAAATATATCAATTAGTGATGCGGGTTCGAATCTCAGAAGCGACATGAGTTCTTTCAAGGTCGCAGATACGCCTTGCTGACTAATTGGTGAGTACCAAATAGCAAGAAACCTAGGTCAGGCAAAGCTTCCTGCCAATTGCCTCTAATCATTGAAAGTGCACCGTGATGGTGAGCTACCTAGAATGGTGGCCAGATTGCAAACCTGACTGAATAGAATTCAGTCTGCACCAAAGTAAGGACTAGCTAGATACATCACACTAGTTACTGACTAGTATCCAATCAGAGTATACTAATTAGTCATATGATATACAAAATTAAATCAATAGTGAACTAATTGACATTAGATATGTGTAGTGCATCATAAATTATGTTTATGTTATTAAAGTTAACAAGATAAAAATTCTGTGATAACAATAAATTTCATATTACATAACACCTTAGAGAATATTTAATAGTTTAGTAGGCTAGGTAATTCAGTGATTTAGTAAATATTTGGCCAGCTGTCCACTCAAAACTTAAAATGAATATTTGTAAAAAAATGTTTTCATCATTCCGACTAATTAAGAGATATATGTGTGTTATGAGAAAAAATACTATCTGACAATCTACTAAAGAGAAATCAGTAATACCTTTATTCCTTTATATGAATGAACTCTGAAAAAAAAACACTATGGCCTCTCTTATACCTAAATAAATCATAAACATTTTTAAACTGGACTAAGGAATAATTTATATCTGATATGAAGATTTGAATACCACCGAACACCTCGGCTAATTTACTAGCTTGCTAGTTTTCCAGTCGGTCCCAAGACCAAGAAAAAAGTGGTAGGGTTGGGCGTGGGGCTAGAGACCTTGCACTACAAAATCAATTAAACGGCTACATAAACTTCAACGCACCAAAAGTATATTAAATATAGAAAACATTCAAATAATGATCTTACTGGAATTGGAGACAATAAATGACACAGCGGACTGGTGAAAGCCCACCTTCGGGAAGCGAGTCAGCCAGCCGATGTGTCTTCTCTCTATGAAAACAAGAGTAACAATGGGTACATGGAATTTCCCTACAGAGTATGAAACTGGGAAGGCTGCCCAGGTAGCCAAAGAGATGCGAAGATATGGCTTAGAAGTAATGGGTATCTGCGAAAGAATATGGAGTGGATGTGGATTGACAACATTGTCAACGGAAGAGTCAATAATCTACTCCGGTCACCCAGACGAAAACCACGAGTACACTGAGACAGTGAGTGGCTATCATGATGTCACCAGTGGCAGCCAAAGCACTAATGCAGTGGGAATCAATCTCCTCCAGCAGGATAATGACAACAAGATTCAACTCAAAAGGAAGGAAGGAAGGTAACAATTATCCAATGCTACAAACAACGCGGAACAAGAGAAGAAGGAAGATTTTTACAGACAACTACAAACAGCAATGGACAACATCCCAAATGGTGACATCAAAATCCTCATGGGTGATATGGATACCAAATGAACTGGGAGTAGAAAATGCAGGAAGAGAACTCATCATGGGTCGAGTGGCTGTCGCTCAGAGAAATGAATGAGAATGGAGAATTATTCGCAGACTTCCGAGCTTTCAGTGATTTGGTCATCGGAGGCAGCGTGTACAAGCACAAGGATAAACACGAAGCTAGCAACATGGATTTCACCTAACGGACACTACACAAACCAGATAGATTTCATATCAGTCTCAAGGAAGTGGGGACGAAGCTAGTCTGCTGGACATAAAGTCGAGAAGGCGATCAGGTGTGGGCTCACAGCACTATCTAGTTCAAGCAACCTTCAAGGTGAAGCTGACATCCTTCAGAACAACTGAAGACAGACAGCAATTCAAGTTCAGCTTTCAGAAACTGAAGGACGAAATCGTAGATCAGATCAGATCAAAGTCGGAGACACTACTTGGAATCACTGAGGAAACCTGCGTGGAAGAACATGGGAACTAACTCTCTGAAAGCGATATTCAAGGAAACGTGTACACCTGTTCTAGGAATAAGGAAGAGAAAAGACAAAGAATGGCTCTCAACAGATACCTGGAAGCTAATAGAATAGAGGAGAGGAGGATGGTGAAAGAGAAGACGAATCAAAGATGGACAACAGAATGAGAAGCTAATTTCAATGTACACTGCACTGAATAAAGAGGGAAGTGAAGAAAGGTGCTAGGAGAGACAAAAGACAATTCTACGACAAACCGGCCGGCAGCTGAAGCAGAACAGGCCTCAGGTAAAAGAGACCTCAGGACATTGTATCGGATAACCAGATCTTTATCCGGGAAGAGATAAATCCAGATGATAAAACCAATAAAAGATGCTCAAGGGCACCTGATTACCAGGGAGGAGAAACATATTAAACAATGGGTTGATCAATTCAAAGGACTATTGAATCGACCATCATCTGCAACTCGCTCCGAAATACATCAACAACACGCACAGAACTGCCTGCCAGTGGACACTAGTCCTCCAACGAAAGCAGAAATGCTGAATACGATCAAGCTACTGAAGTACAACTGGGAAGGCAGCAGGACCAGATAGAATTACCCCCCGAAGCACTGTAAACGGACCCAGAGACTTCGGCAGTTGCGCTCACGACATTATTGCAAAAGGTTTGGAAGGAAGGAAGGGTGCCTACCGATTGGAAGAAAGGCTACCTAGTCAAGCAACCAAAGAGGAGAGACTTACGCCTCTGCAGGAACTGGAATGGAATAATGCTGTTGTCCACGCCAAGTAAAATTATAAGTCGCATCATTCTGGATAGAATAAAAAGTGCACTGGATACAAAACTCCGCCAGCCGACCGAAACAAGCTGGATTCAGAAAAGGAAAATCATGTGCTGATCAAATCGCAACTCTACGCATCGTCATCGATAAATCATAGAATGGCAGTCAAACCTCCACCTCAACAGGTTCATCGACTTCGAAAAGGCCTTCGACAGTGCAAGGTTGACCGAGAAGTAATTAGGAAACTATTTTAACATCACGGAGTGCAGTGACCAAGTCTTCACCAACCTCATTCAACAGGTAACTATATGACAATACCACGTGTCAGTCAGGTGATCCACAATGGAAAACTTAGCTAGACGTTCGAAGTGCATACAGGAGTAAGACAAGCTGGCTGCCTGCCTATTATCACTTACGATCATATTCTTAATTGTGGTAGACTGGATTATACATCAGACTGTGCAATGGGAGTGGAACGATAGGATTACGCTGCATTGACCAATAAGAAGACTCTAGAAGACCTGGATTTACCGTGTGGATGATTTATGGTTAATTTTACAGGAACTCGAAGACTTGCAGACAGGTGAAAAGCAACAAACTGGTAGAAGAGGCTGGCAGGCAGCGAAGACAGGTGGACATAGAGAAGACGGAGATGACGAATATAACCAGGGAACCGTAACAATAACAACCGGCACCAATCACCATCAACAGGAGATATTTAATAGGCGTTACTTCCTTCACTTATCTAGGAAGCATGGTTTCAGCCACAGGCGATCAGAAAGGATGGAGATGACAAAGCCAATCCGAATCGTAAAGACAAGATACGCTTTCAACAACCAGAAACCAGTTTGGAAATCTTATGCACTAGCTCAGCCAGGATAGGCAACGAAATTTGGACTTTCAACATCAATGTCAAGTCATTCACTGCTTCCATACGGACAAGAAACTTGCACTGCGTGTCACGAAAAGCATTTCCAACAGGTTACAGACACTTATCAAAAGCTGTTTGCCTTCGCTGGCTCGATACTGAAGATCAAATGGTTAGTCAGAAAGAAAGAAACTCTGGTTGAGAGCAAACCAATAGGCGAGAGCCGTTTGCTCAACGAATATTTAGGCGAAAATGGAGATGGATCAGGCATACGTTGAGGAGATCGTCGAATGAAATCGCGCTCAATGCAGGCCATTGCTCGAGTGGAACCCCAATGGAAAGCGATGCGTGGTTCGTTGTTACCAGGGTGACATGAAGGAGATCGTTTGAGTAGGAGGAGATAAAAGATTATGGGCAATCGTGGACCCAGCTGAAGAGGATAATAGAGAAGAGAAAAAAAGTGTAGATGTGTTGTTGAAGCCCTATGTTCCCCTCGGAACCCAAGGGAATAATAGTTACAAATACTCCAAAATCCCGATCTAGTTAGGCAAGTGTGGTAACAATCATACATTGCACACACAAACGGTCCATTTACACAATCAAATAACATGGAATTATTAGATTCCATGCATATCTTTATTGATTTGCCTGTCAATGTTCCTAACAAAAGTTTATTATAGAAGAATAACTAGATGTAGACTTTCAATTTTATTGATTATTCTAAATACACATGACAAGGAGAAATATGTTATCAACATTTAAATACAAAGAAGTGTGGTAGAATTTTTCGAAGACTGTTCCGTCTTCAAGCATTTATTGATCAAAATAGTTATCAGATAAAAAGAATTTAAGTCATATTAGACTGATTAGGGACAAGTGAAAGGAATAAAATTTCTTTACTAAAAGGTATTGTAAAATAAATAGTAATTTAAGAAAACAAAGACAGATACCTGGTTCCCACCGTTTGTGTTTTTCGAACTGAAATGATAGATATCTGTAAATATATGGAAACCTAATACCCTGGATTTCAACTTCAACATTACTTGGTAGGATTAAAGTGGTAGACACTAGGTCACATTCCCAGCTGGAAGAACATTACCCACTGAAATGAAAATACATTCAGCCGATGAATCATAAAAGGGACGAAAATTAGATTTCTATTGATCGAAACTGGACACAAGATCGACTTTGATAGGACCAAGGTTCTACACAAAGGTTTTAGTTCATATAGAGAAAAACTGACAACAGAGGCCATACATATATGGGTGAATAACACCACCAGGGTTCGAACCCAGGACCTTCTGGTTACAAGGCGAGCTAGCTCGTAGACCGTTAAGCCACTGGGACCTAGTCCAACGGCCAGCCCATGAATTCCGACTTCTGCCAATTCATTTCATAGCGCGACCACTAGCGAATGTCTGCGGCGAGTATTTGTCCTCACACCCAACCTGTTGCACCCTACTGGTCACAAATTCTTGTAACCAGAAGGTCCGGGGTTAGAAACTCGATGGATGCGTACTGATGAAGAGTTCCAAACTAGGACGAGACAACTGTCCGGTACTCCCAGCTGGTTTTCCAACGATTCTCTAACCGATATCAGCTCATTATGAAATCCTGCAACCAATCAAACAAAATCCCTACAAATCCATTATAGATAAGATTTTATTTTGATAAATCACACAGTGTTATACAGTAATATTGACTGATGACGTTTCGAGCACAAACTATAATGGAGTTATACTCTACCACAGTGCCCAAGTTTTATACTTATATCAAAAATCCCTACAAGCCAAAACTTGAAAATATTGTCATTCTTTCATGCACATACTCAACAGCTGGTTCTGGTTGCACAAGAGATGGCTTTTGTGATCCAGGTGGTCTAGTAGTTAACGTATGGACGTTAGAAATTATGAATACCGGGTTCAAGTCTTAGTGCGAACACCATTACTCAATAGGGATTGCTGGTTCATGCAGCCGACGAGTCCCAAATAGATCTTTAAAACCACTTGTCCAGTCTTTTCTGAGTCATGAGTAGTTATCGCATTAGAAGAAACTAGAAATTCATTACTCTATTAGATAGAAACGGAACACAAAATCATTTTTGATAGGATCAGCGTCCCATAGAAGGATTTGCGTTCACATAAAGAAAGATTGACTGCGCAAGCCCTGTATAGACGGTTGAACTCCAAAAGTTGGGAAAGATGTGACTGTGTGACAATTGGCATTATTGCCAATAGGCACTTCAATACTTGCCACCATATGGCTAAAGTTATCTTGTCTGATACTGAACATGCTCCTTGTAATTCTCAACTTTCTCCTTGTATCTTTTCAGGTAAAAACCAGAAGAACATAAGAATTTACGCTCGTACAGCTACTAAATATAAAAATTCTACCACACCACCATATTTAGCACGGGTTTTGTGTGAAGAGAGAGTCAGATGTCACAAAAAAAATTATAAACTTTTTAAATCAGTAATCTCAACTACAAAGTATAAGCAAAGATTATTATTATCACATATAATATCTATGACGCTATCTATTTATACCTCATTATGTTTTCACCAACATTTACAGTGGTCTCTCTATTAATATTTTAAATTATATGTATCTACACATTTAGTTAAAAGGAGCTTAATTGTAGCAATTTGTATGCAAACATTGAAAATTCCATCCTAATTAATTTATATTGTTTGGCATAAAGTGATTATTATATGTTTTCCATAGTTTGGTTTGTAAGGGTAAGTTTTGCTTTAACGAGTTGATCTCGGATTGATATAAGTTAGAGAACCATTGAAAACCAGCACTGGATTACTGCCGGACAGCTGTTTCATCCCAGTTTGGGAATCATCGGAAGTACTCACCCACTGGGATTCGAACTCAGGACCTTCCGGTTACAAGACAAGCTCGTATGACATTCAGCCACTGGGTCCGGATTCAATGGCCAATCCATGAATTCTAACTTCTACCAATTCGTGATTTAGCGCGACCCCAACCAGTGTCGTCGGTGGGACATCCATCCTCACACGTGACACTGGTTGGGGTCACGCTAAATCACGAATTGGTAGAAGTTAGAATTCATGGGCTGGCCATTGAATCGGGTCCCAGTGGCTGAATGGTATGTGGCAAGTCTTTAATACTGAATAAAATCAATATGTATCACTAATTTGTCATGCCTAATTTATTTTCCCTGATTAAATATATCTTCTTATAGAAAGGTTAACAAGTGATATACAATTGTTCCGTCATGCACACATACACATCATTATATACATCGCATATACATCTATATTTTTCATATTCAGTTATCCGTCACGGACCATGACCTTTATTTGAACATGATCACTAAAGTCTAATGCAAAAAAATACACAGATTAATAATAGTAAGTCTGTGGTGAAATTGTGGTCACAGGTCATGTGATTTTGTTTGTTTATTTTGTTTTGATGACTACTCATGATTCTAGATAAAGCAATAGGAAGATATAATTTGTCTGAATCGTGTAATGTATTTGCGCAACACATTTCGAACAATCTGATCACAACACGGACTTGTCATAGGAATATATATATGAAATTTTCAAGTATTGGTTTTGTAGGTATTTTGTTTGATTGCATGGAGGATTTCATCAGGAGCTGACATCAGTTAGAGAACCACTGGAAAACCTGGGAGTACTGGACAGCTGTTTCGTTCTAGTTTGGGGCTCTTCAGCAGTACGCACCCACCGGGATTCGACCCCAGGGTCTTCTGGTTACAAAGCGAGCTCGTAGACCATTGAGCCACTGGGAGCTACTGATGTCAGCTCATGATGAAATCCTCCATGCAATCAAACACAATCCCTACAAAACCAATACTTGAAAATTAATCTGATGCTTACTAGTGACTGGGCCTATTCAGGTAGTTAACCTGGGGTTCTAGTGGGAAGCCGTGACCAGTAGGGTACAGCAGGTTGAAGATGAGGCAGTAACTCATCGAAGAAGACATTGCGAAATGGTCGCGCTATGTCGTGAATTGGCAGAATTTAGAATTCAAGGACCATTGGATCGGGTCCCAGTGGCTTAATGGTCTACGAGCTCGCTAGCCTTGCAACCAGAAGGTCCTGGGCTCGAATCCCGGCGGTGGATTCATACTGATGAAGAGTCCCAAACTAGACTGACAAAACAGCTATCCAGTATTCCCCGGATGTTTTTCTAATGGTTCTTTAACTGATGTCAGCTTATGATGAAATCCTCCTTGCAATACATGAAATTAATAAAGAGGCAAGAGGTGAGAAAATAGACTACTTAGGTCAAGTTAAAAGAACATATTCAAGGTCAAAATAACAATGAAGATCACTAAACCAAATAGCACATCTGCTATGGTATCAAGACAAAATTTATCAAGGAAGGTTTAATGTGATAACGAATTGTTACTTTGAACGCATAAAGGTGGTTTAAACTTCTTAATTGCCAGCTAGGGCTTCCACAAACTTTAGGATACGCCCCAAACTCGTTTTATAGATAGGTTTAAAAGATGTGTAAACATCAGTTTTATGTCCTGTCTCTATAATATGTTTCGCAATAGAAGAGCTAGGTCTCCTGTTCTCACCATTAATGGATTCTGAAGATTCTATTTGTTTCTGGAGCCATTTAGGAATATGCTCTGAAGCCAGCCCTTACTCGCAGAGATCGATGAGTCCTCCCTATGTATGTGTGTCCACACATGATTCATATAATTGACGCTTCAACGATGTCTGGTCATGTAACTTGAAGTCAGTTGGTGGATGGTGACTAGCAGTGGAATCCACCAGGAAGCACATTTCATCCTATTTGGGACTCGTCAACTGGATATACCTACATTCCTATAGTTTCAAACGCCAAATCGTTATCCACTAAACCATTTGCGCCAAGGGAGCCACCTCTTGTACAATGGGTCTTATTAATTTTTTAATTCATTTTAGATTTTCTCGTCCATTTATCGGTGGGAACGTCATCACTCACTGGGAAATGTAGGTATATCCAGCTGACGAGTCCCAGATAGGATGAAATGTGTATCCTGGATTCCATTGCTAGTCACCATCCACCAACTGACTTCAAGTTATATGACCAGACATCGTCGAAGCGTCTGCCCAAGGAGCCGATACGGCAACCTAAGATTGAGCACTTCGGTGCAATCAGTTGACGGGAAAATCTGAATTGAATTATGCATATATATATTTATATATAATCTTTGGACATCGTGTATGATTTATGTCTAGCGTTGCACAACCTCGAAGACCTACAGGCGGAAACAAACAAGTTAGTGGAAGAGGCAGAGAAGACAGAACTGATGACGATACTATATCATATGATATACTGTAGGTGGAAGAAATCTGAAAGAGGTCACTTACTTCACCTACTTTAACAAAGTCGTTTCAGCTATAGGCAGCACTGATGAGGATGTCAAAGCCAGCCAGCAAGAATCGGAAAGACAAGATACGCCTTCACCAATCTGAAACCAGTTTGCAAATCTTCTGCCCCACTGAGCCAGCCAGCATAAACAACAAGATTCGGATTATATTCAAAACAAATGTTAAGTCACTCAGTCAGTGAGTTCTTCCATACGGGTCAGAAACTTGCACTACATGTCACGAAAAGGCGTTCCAACAGGTTGCAAACTTTCATCAGCAGCTGCCCACTTTCCCGTCTCCATATTACAGATCAAATGGCCACCAAAACACAGTTAGCAATAAACCAACAAGCAAGAGCCGATTGCCCAACAAATATTCAGGAGAAAATGGAGATGGATGGGGCAGTCATTGATGAAGGGAGCCATCGAATGACACCACACGTAATGCAGGCCATCACTCTAGTGGAATCCCAATGCGTAGCGGTAAGTGGGTTGGTCGTCAGTGGGAGGGTGACGTGGGGGAGGGGGCGATCGTGTGAACTGAAGGAGTAGATGAGCGATTATGGTTAATCGTTGAGATAGCCAGCTGAAGAGGACAGCAGAGAATAGAGCAAAGTGTAAATTTCTTGTTGAATCCTTATGCTCCACTCGGGACCTAAGAGATTAATTATAATAATGATAATAATGATAATATTGGAGAAGCCTGCTAAAAGTAAAAAAAAAACTTTAAATGATATCAGTAAAATATAATAATATCTAAATAGTATCTTGTTCAATCGCTGGATGTGTATAATCTATTGTATTAATCGTCATATGCATTCACAAATAACAACGTCAACTGGTCGATCAATAAAAGCCTAAAAATTAAGTAAACATTATCTTGTGACATCCATTAAAATCTTATTTATTTGTGATCATTTGTTATTTTTCTTTGTTTGTTTGTTTTTGTTGTTTTGGAGCACTTTAACTAATCTTAATATTTACATTTTCATTATGTTGTGTAAATAAAACTCACTCACTACTGAGTTCCTTGTGTAATTTTACGGCATATGATATTTTTTTTAAAAGTGGAGAAAGTATTGTGTAAAACGTATTTTAGTCAATTTTCACTTAATTTAATGATTCTTAAAATGGTCATTTTCTTTAGAGTTAAACTGTGGCAGCCACCAAACAACAAAATCGACTCGGTGTAGTCTTTAAGCAAGGAAACGATCTTTGCATTTTCTACTGTATAGCTCTTTGAAACACCCTTGATAGACGTACTACAGTCACAAATAACACAAAGACGTCTTTAATATGTCGAAAATATTCATTCAGACATTTAGAAAAAGGCAAAAAATTGAGCAAAGAATATCCTTTTCGATAATTTCCTCTTCTGGCTCTACAATTATATATGTGTAAGAATATTCTAGAATAATCGTCAGTGGCAATGTTAGTGTTTTTTAAATATTATAAATTTGTTGGAAGATTTCATCATGAGCTGACAACGGTTAGAGAAGCATTGGAAAACCTGCTAGGGAGTACTGGACAGCCGGCTGTTTCGTCAGACTAGTTTGGGACTCTTCAGCGGTGCGCACTCACCCCGACGGGGTTCGAACCCAGGACCTTCTGGTTACAAGGCGAGCTAACTAGCTAGTAGACCATTACACCACTGAAACCCGGCAGAATGGCCAGCCCATGAATTCTAACTTCTGATGCTCACTAGCGACTGGCCTTATTCAGACAGTTAACCTGGGGTTATAGTGTGAAGCCGTGACCAGTGGGGTGCAGCAGTAACTCATCGAAGAAGACATTGAGAAGTGGTCGCGCTATGTCGTGAATCAGCAGAAGTTGGGATATTCAAACAGGAAATAAAGACAATTCTTAGTTGATAGGTAAATTAATTCATAGATAATCGAGTCATAATTCTATACTTCTTCAGGCTCCCGATGGATTGGAACTGTATAATCTGAAACAATAGTTGGTAGTGTGCGTGTGTGTTTTGATAGCTTCGCATCATATCACAACCTTAACCTAGATGGGTGACTAGAATATTACGACAGTCGTTTTAAAAAATTGTTTGGTATTCCCTGAGCCTTAATATTTCATTGCGTACTGGTAACTTTAATACTAACTTGTTTGTGATGTGAAACAATATTTACAGACCATATCATGAATGTAGGCAGTGATTTTCACATTTCATTTTTATCCAATCATAAGAGAGGTTAAATAAACGGTTTTTGACCTTTACTTCTATTGGTCCACACAAGGACAAATTGGTTGTGTTGTAAAAAAAAACTAACTGTATCTGATTATCGATTTTGTTAGGCTTAACTATTGACCCAATAGGTTGATTTTCACATGATTGGAAAATGATGGATTTTCTATCTTAGCAAGATGTAGATCACACGATAGACCTTGCATCTGCCGTGTGCAGTTTCGTTCAAATGTTAAGCTTTCAGAAATTCTTTCGCTACCCTTGAGTTTATATATTCTAAGATAACAAAACACGTTCATTTGAAGCTGTACAGATAATTCATATGAACTGTGATCAAGATTTGACCGAATAGTTCCAGAACAATTGGACACTGAGTGAGAAGTACAGATAATTATCTACGTCTATTAAGATCAAGAATTACTGTAATATGTCCTACTTTAGAGAATTTTGGTAGCATGCTCCTGCAACCCAGCGATAGAACTAACCGAAGGTCAGAAGGTTATGAAGTTAGCATGTCCGGATGAAATTAATGTGTCGGTATCCTTTACCCTATTGTTCTCAACAACTTTATCTTCGTTTATAATAATACTCTAGGGAAAATCAAGTTTTAATTCATGAATAACCCCCATCGAGGCATTAATGAATATATATATATATATATATATATATATATATATATATATATATATGGGTTATTTTGTATGCATGTGTACATTAAGTTTGTCAAACGAAAATACAGTCAGTTATGGTTATTTTAACTAGGCTGGGGGGGGAGGTGAGAACTAGTAAGTCAAGAAAATTGGGTGTCAATGGAACTGGTGTAGTAACAAAGGTGATGAGTTGTCATAAACAGTTGTTAAAAAGGAGTTACGTAATAATATGAATAGTTTGATGATTTAGTTGTATTCAGGATACGTGTCTGAATCGTGTGCAACGTGTATTTGCGCAACACATTCCGAACAATCTGATCACACACACGGACTTGTCATAGAAATACATGTATGAAATTAATAAATAAAGGGTTAAGAGGTGAGAAAATAGAAATAGACTTAGTTAAGTCAAGTTAAAAGAACATATTCAAGGTCAAAATAACAATGAAGACCACTAAACCAAATAGCAGAGGTACATCTGTTATGGTATCAAAACAAAATTTACCAAGGAAGGTTTAATGTGATGACGAATTGTTGCTTTGAGCGCATAAAGGTGGTTTAAACTTCCTAATTGTCAGCTAAGGCTTCCACAAACTTAAGGATACGCCCCAAACACATTTTATAGATAGGTTTAAAAGATGTGTTAACGTCAATTTTATGTCCTGTCTCTATAATATGTTTCGGAATAGAGGAGCTAGGTCTCCTGTTCTCACCATTAATGGGTTCTGGAAATTCCAATTGCTTTTGGAACCATTTAGGAATATGTTCTTAGGCCGTTACCTGCAGATATTGATGAGTCCTCCCTATGTATGTGTGTCCACACGTACATACAAATTGGTAAATACAGTGGGATGTGACGTCACTTTTCCCATGTTCGAAGGGCTTAGATAGATATATTGGCTTAACATGCTCAATTATTATGATATTGGCTGCATAAAATGTCTTTTTAACAGGAGCGTTCAGTCTTTGTCTAGTAATCAAGCTGCTTTGATGCCCCATATAGGGTAGCTTGATGTACACGTCTTTCGTAGGGGCGAGTTGGAGAATGGGTCGTGGTGTTCTGTCTACTTTATATCTCCTGATGAACTTGTCTGGATAATTGTTATCAACTAGAATGTGTGTCAAGTTTCTTTCTTCTTCATCAAGTGTGTCTTCAGTGCATATTCGTTGGACTCTACTAAAGACGCACCTTACTAAGGCTCTTTGCAAGTAAGGACTTCAGAGCATATTCCTAAATGGCTCCAGAAACAAATGGAATCTTCAGAACCTATTAATGGTGAGAACAGGAGACCTAGCTCCTCTATTCCGAAACATATTATAGAGACAGGACATAAAATTGACGTTAACACATCTTTTAAACCTATCTATAAAATGTGTTTGGGGCGTATCCTAAAGTTTGTGGAAACCCTAGCTGGCAATTAGGAAGTTTAAACCACCTTTATGCGCTCAAAGCAACAATTCGTCATCACATTAAACCTTCCTTGGTAAATTTTGTTTTGATACCATAACAGATGTACCTCTGCTATTTGGTTTAGTGGTCTTCATTGTTATTTTGACCTTGAATATGTTCTTTTAACTTGACTTAACTAAGTCTATTTCTATTTCTCACCTCTTAACCCTTTATTTATTAATTTCATACATGTATTCCTATGACAAGTCCGTGTGTGTGATCAGATTGTTCGAAATGTGTTGCGAAAATACACATTACACGAAACTATATTTGTAAAGATAGTAACCAGGATTGAAATAAGTATGTGTTTGACGCGAAAAATAGATCATTATATGTGTAATGTATACTGATGTAGGTTATTTCATTCAGGATCAATTATTCATTGTAATACGATTAGATTAAAAATCTAACAAATTCGTATTCGCCATGTGTGGTGATTTGTAAATGTCCATACAGTCAGTCACTCAATGAATTCACATTCCTAAATCAATGAGTCATCATATGCTGGCTTGTCTATTCACCTTCTAATTATAAATAATACAGTTATATGTGATGATGAATTAATACTGCTGCATCCTTTTAACTCCACTGGTTATTCCAATACATCCAACAATAACTAATTGTACTTTTATTAATTGTGTGTGTGTGTGTGTGTGTGCGTCTGAGTTCGCTTGAGTATTGTAAAAACTAAGTACAATGTGTGGTTGATCCATATATCATACATATATACATATACTCGCTGTCTGATTGGTTGACTGCCTTAAATTCCATTATCCCATTGATGCAAGGTTATTAATAATAGTAATAATAATTTGCATTATTCCATAAACAGTACTAGTGGTACAGTGTGGAATTTTCAGCACATATCTACAATATTTGCATCTAATTTTATCAAACATTTAAAAGGAGTATTAAACAAACAAAAAAAAATAAATCTAAAGACACCAACAGCAAAAAAAACACAGGATAAACACAAAATAATTATAAATGCGAAAAAATACCAAGAAGTAGAAAGGAAAAATAAACAGTAAAGCTATAGTCATACAAGAAGTTATGAAATGATATTTAAGAATGTTTATCGCCAAGATGATCAGTTAATTTGATTGAACAACACTAAACAATCATAAAATAACATTTCAGGGTTGTTGTTTTGTTTTTTATTGTCAGGTCTAATGCATTGTTTGTAGTGGTAGTGTGAGTAATCCTGAATAATACAAAATTTTTTAAGGTGGTGATAATGGCTTTCACACCAATGATTGTCAGTTTAATATTGCCGAAAAGTATAGAAAATAAGAAAAACAAACCACAAAACTAATAATTACATGATGGTTAATGACAGGACAATTTTGTACTACTCATAGTGCTAATATAGTCGGAACCAGTAGATACACAAAAGAAGGAATAAAGTAAAGTACAAAAAAGGAAGCCAATGTTAATATTTTAGGTAGCTAAGTATGTTTGAGACAGAGTTCACTATAGAATACAAAATAAAAGAGAAATAAAAGAGCCTAAAATTATGTTGTTAATAACAAAGCAAGTCATAGGTTTTCACGCTTAACATTGTCTCTGTCGCTTAGATCACGGGCCAAGTATGGTATTGTTGAGTGTGTGTGTGGTTCTCATTTGATTCTGGGTAGGGTGGGGGAAGAGGGTGATTACATGGCATATCCGTTTTTTTTGAAGAGGTGCCATCTACTTTATCCCATGGGTATTAATGTATTAATGTACAGGCCAAATACACTAGCATGATTTTATAAAATTTCAATAATATTCGCTTACCTTTTAAACTTACTACCTCCTTCAATCCATTACAACATTACACAGATCTCAGTTTCAAGGTCGATTTTTTCGATAAAAGTGCAGTAAGTGTAACGCAGTTGAACAGAATAATGCCACGGATAATATGTACACCAGAAAAATATTTTTAACACAAAATTTCATTTAGAAGACATATACAACATAAAACTTGTCGTTAAACAGACATAACAACCTACTACGAGGCTACCATTAGGGGGGAGGGGGATATGCAATAAAGCTACTCATTTTTGGATTCAATTTCGAGTTGATATTGAATTTGGGAAAATCACTTCTTAATTCGGCCAAGTTGAACTTTAAGCACCACTAACTGCCAATGGAGTACGACCGCATCAATGGCAGATTAGTGGAACCTGGCAAATAATGTTGTCATCATCAATAAAATATGCTCATCGAAGTGTTATGTTATTAAATGGGATATCTGGCAAGTTTCAGCTTAGATTTGGAAAAGATTAAGTTACGGTTTAAGTCAAGGACAAGTTAGAGTTAGGTTAACCTAATAAAGGCGACATTAGGGTTGGTTCGAGTTATATTACAGTTAGTTTAGGGATATTTTCACGTTAGGGTTGAGTTCAGGAAAGATTAGGGTAATTGTTAGGGTTAGAAGACCTAAACAATTACATGCATAGAATGTGGTTAAATTACTCTACTGATGTAAGAAATAGAACTTGTGCACTGTGGCAGAGTATAATTCTATTGTGGTTAAAATTTATTTTGATAAAGTCTCACAGTATTACACAGCAATATTTGCTGCTGACGTTTTGAGCACAATTTATTGCTCAATAATTATTACTGTATAACACTGTGAGACTTTCTAAAAATAAATTTTACCCACAAATGATTTATATTCTGTTGATGCTCCAACCTAAAGCTGAGAGCTATTTTTATCACATGTGAGAGGAAGGTATCCTCCTTAACACTTTTCTACAGTTTTTATGCATTTTTCTTCATAAATATATGTATTGCATGCAGAAAAGTGCCTCCTTCACGTGATTGGTACGTTCGAGGTCATTTACTGATTGGTAGTAGGTGGTGCTTAAAGTTTAACTTTGCCCTTAATTCGACTGAAAATATAGCGCACCATGCATTATGGAGAAACACTGTGAGACTTTTATTCGATAAACGTTCTGCATAATGGAATTATACTCTAACACAATGTCCAAGTTCTATTCTTATGGCACATCATGTATATTTTTTTATCATTCAACCTCCTTTTTTTGTTAAAACAATGTCGTTGATTCAGTAGTCAAATTTTACAAAATTACATTTATTATTATTATTATTGTATCCTTTAATTCCTACAGGAACATAGGGCTTCAGCCGTGCGTCTCCATTGCGTTCTGTTCTCTGCTAGAGTTTTCACCTGGCTCCAAGTCTGCCCACACGTTTTCATCTCCTCTTCACATGACCTCCTCCAAGTCACCCTCGAAATGACGACCAACTCGCCGCTTCCCTTTCGGGTTCCACTCGAGCGATGGCCTGTCTAGTGATGTCACTTGATGGTTTCCTCAGAGTATGGCCAGCCAATCCATCTCCATTTCTTCCTGCCTATTTGTTTCACAATCGGTTCCTGGTTGGTTCGCTCCCAGAGATATCTATTGCTGATCTTTTCTGGCCATCTGATCTTGAGTATTGAGCGAAGACAACTGTTAATGAAGGTCTGTAGTTTGTTTGAGATGCTCTTTATGACGCGCTGGCCAAGTCTCTGATCCGTACTAGTAAGTGGCACTGACTTCACATTGGAGTTGAAAATCCGGATCTTATTTTTGATGCTGAGTGTTGTTGACCTCCACACAGACTTGAGAGTAGTGAAAGCTCGTCTTGCTTTTCCGATTCTTGCTTTGATATCCTCGTCAGTTCCGTTGGCCTGTAGTTGAAACGATGCTTCCCAGGTAGGTAGGTAAAGGAGGTTGTTTCTTTCAGGTTCCTCCCATTTATGCTGATTGTTGTCTGTTGTTGTTGTTGCTGTTGGTGGTGTTGCCGAGGAATCTTCATCACCTCTGTTTTCTCTATGTTCACCTGAAGTCCTATCTTTGATGCTTCTTCTGCCAAATTGTTGCTTTTCGCTTGCATATCTTCCAGTTTGTGGGAAATCAGACATATATCATCGGTGAAGTCCAGATCCTCCAAGTTTTTTGTGTGTGTCCATTTTATGCCTGTTTCCTCATTGCCCACTGTCTGTCGCATTATCCAGTCTACTGCAATCAAGAAAATCATTGGCGATAGTAGGCAGCCTTGTCTTACTCCTGTCCTCACTTCGAAGGATTCCGTAAGTTTCCCGTTGTGGATTACTTGGCATGCAGCATTGTCGTATAGCTGTTGGATGAGATATATAATTGTCGGTGGCACCCCGTAGTAGCGAAGTAGTTTCCAAATCACCTCTCGATCAGCGCTATAGATGGCCTTTTCAAAGTCGATGAAGTTGAGATAGAGAGGTAACTGCCATTCCAAGCTTTGTTCAATGATGATCCGTAATGTGGCGATCTGATCAATGCATGACTTGTTTCTCCTGAATCCAGCCTGTTCCGGTCGAAGTTTTTCATCCAGGTTGGCGTGTTTGATTCTCTCCAGGATGATGCGGCTTAGTATTTTGCTTGGGATGGACAAAATTACATAACTGAACTTCAAATTAGATCTAGCCGTGAATCAATATCATTCAGAGAATCACAGAAAACCAAGAAACACAGGACAGTTTTTCTATTGTCCTGGTATTCGACTTTTCAGTAAAAGCTACAACACAAATATCCTGAAGGTTTATTGAGACGTTGTGGTGTGTTGTTTTGTTAAGTTCCGTTGTCTGAAGTATGGAGTGGATGTCCATTGATGTCACTAGCTGTCAGCATCGCTATATCGTATTTATTATTGTTGGTTTGTAAGGAATAGTTTTGTTTTTACGAGTTGATCACGGATTGATATCAGTTAGAGAACCATTGGAAACTAGCAACGAGTACTGCCAGACAGCTGTTTCATCCTAGTTTGGGAATCATCGGCAGTACTCACCCACCACAGGTGGTTTGAACCCAGGACCTTCCGGTTACAAGGCAAGCTCGTATACCACTCAGCCACTGGGACCAGATTCATTCCGTAGGTAAACTCGAAAAACAAATCTAATCCTTACAAATCAACCCTTCAGTTAAAATTAATCTGAAATTCACTAGTTACTTCCTGCAGGAAAGAGTTTCCTGGAGTTCTAGTGAGAAGTCGTGACCAGTGAGCTCCATCCAGTCACGTGTGAAGATGGCTGGTGATCGCTCTATAATCACTATTTGGTAGAAGTTAGAATTCATCGGGGCCATTGAATCGGGTCCTAGTGGCTGAGTGGTGTTTGAGCTTGCCTTGTAACCGGAAGGTCCTGGTTTCGAACCACCTGTGGTGGGTGAGTACTTCCGATGATTCCCAAACTAGGATGAAACAGCTGTCTGGCAGTACTCGTTGTTGGTTTTCAATGGTTCTCTAACTGATATCAATCCATGATCAACTCGTAAAAACAAATCTAACCCTTAAAAACCCACTCTTGAAAACAATTATTATTATAAATTTACAGCAATTATTTATTTCATTTTCACAGATAACAACACTTATATTACTAACAACAATAATAATACTAATAATGACATGTTTAATGGCGTCTATCATAAGAAAGATGCAAATGGATGACGCATGAGGTGATAAGAATGATCGCGACTATCATGATAAGTATAGCCATGTCTACAAAACAAATTACGTCAAAACTTCACTAGATCAGAAGTGAAGTTGTGGTGAGAGCTGTCTACTAGCCAAATTGGTAGACAGTAATTGACGTCAATGTTTACGTTCTCAAGATTTGTCGTGAGAAAATGTGAACAAAGATTGATTCAAAACCGACCACAGCAGACTTTGCGTAGGCGGATGCAGTTAACATATAGAGGATTTGACATTCAAGAAACAGTCACAAATAGATGAAAGATTAACTTTACGTGAGAAACAACCAATCGGAAGACTGTGTTTGTTTACTTAAATATCCATAGTAATGTACATGAAAATATATAAATATGCGTTGATTTCCTTAATAAATGATCTGTTGCCTGGCCCTTGTCTTCTGTTGTTACAAAGTAACATTTGAAAATGAAGTGGATAGACAACCAATCTATAAATAAGTATGAAATAAATGTATGAAAGGAGTGGAGAATAAGAAAAAGGTGAGTAGTTCTGATTAACTGATCAAGTTTATCTAGATCAAGACAGAGTTGGTAATGACTTTATTAATAATGGAGAACATTTCTTTCCCGTGGTGAATTTAAAACAAGCAACAACTGTGAAAATAAAAAGCCGTGTTGAATGAATTCACAGATTTCGATAGGAGGTCTCATCGTCAGCTGATTACCCACTCTACAAACATTGTTAACATGCATACAAGCACATGAAAACTGTGACAGCAAATATGGATCAATTTCAACAAGGATATCATGTATAGGCAATTTAATGAGTGTTAATCTGTTAATGTCATTGTCAAGTGACTAATGCTCATCATAGCACATATTAAAAAATCAACTGGAGTTATTTTGATAGAATTAATACAATTATAAACAATTATAGATATGCTTATATTGAGATGCAAGGGAACTTCGTAAAAGACACAAATAACATATGTAAACCATGTAGGTCTCAATTACAGCATTCCAACATGTCTGATTTAAAGGAGGGCAGCCGTTTCTAAAAGTCTGCAACCTATTGGAATTCCTTTTCTTGACTTACGCGAATTGCAAGTTTCTGACCCGTATAGAAGAACTGACTGACTTGACATTTAGGCTGAACAGAATCCGAATCTCGTTATTTATCCTGGCTGAGTGGGGCAGAAGATTTCCAAACTGGTTTCAGATTGGTGGAGGCGTATCTTCTCTTTCTGATTCTGGCTTTGATATCCTTATCCGTTCCACCGGTCTGTGGTTGAAACCGTGCTTCCTGGACAGATAAGTGAAGGAGGTAACCTCTGTCAAATCTCTCCCGTTGATGACGATTGGTGCTGGTTGCTGTTGTTTACCTGAAGTCCTGTCTTCTCTGCCAGCCTGCCCCTTCTGCCAGTTTGTTGCTTTTCGCTTGTCTTCAAGTCTTCGAGTTTGTGGGACATTAAACATAAATCATCTACACACATAATCCAGTCCACCACAATTAAGAATATCATCGTGGGTGATAACAGGCAGCCAGCCAGCCTTGTCTTACTCCTGTACTCTTCACTTTGAACGCCTCGTTCAGTTTCCCGTTGTGGATCACCTGACACGTAGTACTGTCATATAGCCAGGTGTTGAGTGAGGTTGATAGACAATTGGGCACTACACAGCATAGTGTTGAAGCAGTTTCTAACGCTGTCTGTCGAAGGCTTTTTCGAAGTCGATGAAGTCTAAGTAGGAACACCATTACTCACTGGGAATTGCAGGTGCAACCAGACGACGAGTTCCAAATAGGCCGAAATGTGCAACATGGATTCTACTGCTAATCACCACCCGCCGAAGTCACATTTTGTCTTAAAAGCCTCCTTTTCCCATCATGTCTGCGTCGGTGGCACAGTGGTTAGGACTCTCGCCGACCATGCACATGGTCCGGGGTTCGATCCCCTGCCGGCGCACACCCGATATCTATGGTCGGCCTGAATTTGGGCTACCGATATCCATGCTGAAAATTCCATACTTGTACTGAAAATACGGTGTGGAATCAAGCAGTAAATCAAATAAATCAAATAAAAAAAATAAAATGAATAGTCACTGGATTTAAAGAAGCTAGAAATGAAATCAGAGACTGCACTATATTCGAATGAAATGAGATACAGAATCAATTTTGAGAAGAGTGGAGCTTTGCTGAAGGGATTTGGTCAAAATAAAGAGAAACTGACTGCAGAGGCGCTACACATATGGATGAACCCCAGAAATTCAAATATACATGATGGTGTGATGTTAGCTGATATACAGGAATTCCTGATCAAGAAATAAAATAGATCTGTACCACTAATCTTTCATTCCTGATTTATTAACCCGATCATCTGAATTTTCTAAAGTAACTTACATTTAATTGAATTTTAGATTTTCCCGTCGATTGATTGGACTGAAGTGCTTGGTCTCAGGCTGACATGTTGGCTTCTTGTGCAGATGCTTCGACGATGTCTGGGCATTTAATTTGTATTTAATTGGTGGATGGTGACTAGCAGTGGAATCCAGGATGCGCATTTCGTCCTATTTGGGACTCGTCACCTGGATGTACCTGCATTTCTCAGCTAGTGATGATGTTCCCACCGAGGCTCGAACCCAGTGCCTATAGTTTCAAACGCCAAAGCGTTATCCAGCTGACGAGTCCCAGATAGGACGAAATGCGCACCCTGGATTCCACTGCTAGTCACCATCCACCAATTAAGTAACGTACATTTATTCATATGTAGAAATTATATTTGTAAAATCTCAGCCAACTTCTTCAGAGAAATTATTATATTATTATCATTCCGAGTGAAACATAGGGCTTCAACAACACATCTACACTTTGTTATACTTTCTGCCGTCCTCTTCAGCTGGCTGGGTCAACAACTGACCATAATCTGTCATCTCCTCCTCCTCGCCAAACCATCTCCTCCATATCACCCTCACACTGACGACCCACTCGTCACTTCCCATTTGGATTCCACTCGAGCAATGGTGTGGAGATGGCGCGATACCATTCGACGGTCTCGTCAATATATGCCTGATCCATAATAATAATAATAATAATAATAATAATAATTTGCTTTATTCCAAAACAGTACTTGTGATACAGAATGGAATTCTCAGCATTTTTACTACAGTATTGCATCCAGTTAGTACATTGTCAATAAATAGAATTCCATCTCCATTTTCTCCTACATATTTGTTGAGCGATGGGCTCTCGGCGAATTAATTAACATTAAAATAACAAAGTTATCTGTCACCAAAGTAACTGTATTTATGAATCTGACTAACAGAGACAAACTTCTAGGAAATTGTGGTCGAAGAAACCAGCAGAGAATTAAAATCGGTTCAGTCTATTCTTGAGTCAGATAATTACACGGAAGCCTTTATTAAAATATGTTTAAAAAGTGAAGACAAGGATGCATAGAAACCTTCTGTTAAGAACTTGGTTAGTACTATGTTGATTCTTTATTGCAAAGAAACATCGGATGAGATAAAGTGAATCCTTAACAATCATGTCATAAGAGCGTATTTTCGTGCAAGAAACACCTTACGCTGATCACTAGTGAAAGTTAAAAATAAAACAGAAGCAGGCAACCAACAGAATTGTGTGTACCAGATCACTTGTGGAGACTGTGACAGCGTATATGTAGGTTAAACTTCTAGACGGGTAAACGTAAGAGTAAAAGAGCATAAACAATGCCTAAAGGTAGTTCCGAAGATCTCTTCAGATTTGAAGAAGCTAGAAAAAGAATGAAAGAATGCACTACTCTTGACAGGAACGTAACACAAGATCGATTTTGATAGGACGCAAGTTCTACACAGAAAGGTTTTGATTCATATAAAGAAAAATTGACTGCAGAAGCCTTGTACAGACGATTGAACTCCAAACGTTTGGAAAGACATGACTGTGAGATGAAAGCTGATGTGTGTCAAGTCTTGAATATTGAATAAAATCGATATGTATCACTAATTTCTCATGCCTAATCTATTTTTCTTGATTAAATATGTTTTCTTACGGAATGGTTAACAAATGCGCCGGTGGCACAGTGGTTATGACTCTCAACGATCTTGTACATGGTCCGGAGTTCGATCCCTTGCCAATACACACCTGATATAAAATGGTCGGCCTGTAAAATTTGGGCTACCGATATCACATGCTGAAAATTCCATACCTGTACCAAAAAAATACGGTGTGGAATCAAGCTGTAATCAAAAATAAAAAAATAAAAATAAAGAATTGTTTTCCATGCACACACACATCATTGTATATCACATTCATATATTTTTTATATTCACTTGGCCGTGACCATGACCTACAGTCGACAATGATCACTAAAGTCTGATGCAAAAGTACACACCGTTTATAGTTTACAACAAAACAGATCAATAATAGAGGTTTGTGGTGAAATTGTGATCACAGGTCATGAGATTTCTTTTTTTTTATTTTGTTTTGATGACTATTCATGACTCAGACATGATTGTACAAGAACCTTTTAATCCGAAATCTGCCATTTAATATACACACCTCCATTGATTTTTTTATTTTTGATTATATCCCTACAGAAATTTGGGTCAGTTTAAAGAATGAGACGATAGAATTATTTATTTAGGAATATATAAGTCAGTAGATAGATCTCTTTTCGTAAATTCATTTTTAAAGTTGTACAGTTATATTCAAGGAGTTTATTTACATTGTTAATTGACAACCGAGGTCAGAGGTTATTGTCAATTGGTAAAAACAAAACATGTAGTTCAGCGAAGAGTTTCTTTTCAGAGATGAATTCATTCACTTGGCTGTACAATCGCATTTATATATTTTTCAAGAATCGATTTGTAAAGATTTGATTTGTTTTTACGAGTTTGTCCACGGATTGATATCAGTTAGAGAATTATTGAAAATCAGGGAATACTGGACAGTTGTTTCGTCCTAGTTTGGGAATCGTCAGCAGTACGCGCCCACCTGCTAGTATTCAAATCCAGGCAAGCTCAAATACTATTCGGCCATTTGGATCCGTTTCATTCCGTGGATAAACTAGAAAGACAAATCAAATCCTTACGAATCAACTCTTGAAAAGTTAATCTGATGCTCGCTAGTGACTTGCTACAGGATCGAGTTACCTGGAGTTGTAGTGAGAAGTCGTGTTCAGTTAGGATGTGAGGATGGATTTCTCACCGATGACACTGGTTGATGGTCACGCTATAATCACGAATTGATAGAGGTTAGAATTCATGGGCTGGCCATTGGATCGGGTCCCAGTGGCTTAATGGCCGTCTACGAGCTAGCTCGCCTTGTAACCAGAAGGTCCTGGGTTCAAACCATGGTGGTGGTTGCGTACTGATGGAGAGCCCCAAACCAGGATGAAACAGATGTCTAGTACTCCCAGTTGGTTTTGCAATGGTTCTGTAACTGATGTCAGCCGATGATGAAATCCCCCCCCCCAAAAAAAACATAGTTATTAATGTTAATCAACACATAAAACAAGTTGAATAAGCGTAATGCACTTACGTAATAAGATGAATAGTTTAATGAGTGAGTTGTAATTAGGATGCATATAAAAACAAATGAAAACATGGAATTATGTAAGAGTTCTAAAATTACAAATGTTATAGGGAGTTAGAAAAAGACAAGTACACAATCATCAAGCCAGTAGAAGTCAACACGGTTGTTACCATGATAGTAGAAGTGGTTGGATGACTCTTTTTTATACATAACTCTGGTTTCTCCAAATGAATGGTTAAGGCTTCAGCAATACAAAGGATGCGGAAGCATATCGCCTCTGGTAGGTTATTCTTCACTTCGTAGATTATTTTGAAGGAGGAGGTGTTTGTTTTTGATGGAATGACCAGTGTTGTTAACGAGATGTTCGATTATCGAAGTCTTTATGGAGAGAGCCACTATTACCTTTTTGCCGCCATGCGGAATAGTGTTCTTGAACCCTTTAGGACAGGATGCATATTGAATAACCATTGTACCTGTCTCCACATACAGACATGGTCAGATTCGAGATCTTGTCCTTTTGGCTTCCGTGGACCAGTGGGTAACTGGAGGACACAACTCTCAGGTCAGGAGTTATTATCAACTAGTAAAAAAAAAGTAAATCAAAATGTGTGAGTAATAACAACTTCTGGAAAACTGAGAATAATATTACGTAATCGGAAGTTTTGACAACTAACTAGTGATATGATGAGTAATCATTTCGTAGTAAGAGGTAGGAAATAAGAGAACAAAGGATTGAAAATGAGTTTAGAAAATTTTTTTAAATATATAGAGTTTGTTGTACAACTATTCGCGAAAACCATAGCTGACACCAAAGCCATGGTAATATAAGAGGCTGGATAAAACATCTCTGAACAAAAAATTCAGGTTTCTCCTTTAGGATTGTTAAGACTTCAGTGGCATAAAGAAAATGTAGACGAAATCCTTTTGAACAGCTTGATAGTACTTTCTGTATGACTCTGAAAGAAACCTTTGTTGATAGTACGTGACCAGAAGCAACAATGTGCTTCAGAACTGAGTTGTTGTCCTTCTTTTGACAACCGTGATGGGGAGTGGTTATAAGCGTGTCTACACAATGTCCTTCCGGTACGGCCTACTTACTTATTTTATTTTCCCTGAGATTTATATAAATATAATTTCTGCTTATGTCTACTTGCCACTTGGCGCCCAATGTTCATGGAACTATTCGGTCAAATGTTGATTGGAGTTCGTACAAATTTGTCCCTTATCATTGATCAACAAATCACCGCCACTGTTTAAAATTTCATATGTGTATTTAAAACTATGCATATTTCAGTAACAAGTTAGCAGAAGAAGCATCAAAGATAGGACTTCAGGTGAACATAGAGAAAACAGAGGTGATGAAGATTCCTGGACAAGAACAACAACAACAACAGACAACGATCAGCATAAATGGGAGGAACCTGAAAGAAACAACCTCCTTCACCTACGTACCTGGGAAGCATTGTTTCAACTACAGGCGCACGAAACTGACGAGGATATCAAAGCAAGAATCGGAAAAGCAAGACAAGCTTTCACTACTCTCAAGTCTATGTGGAGGTCAACAGCACTCACCATCAAAAATAAGATCCGGATTTTCAACTCCAATGTGAAGTCAGTGCTACTATACGGATCAGAGACTTGGCGCATCATAAAGACCATCTCAAACAAACTACAGACCTTCATTAACAGTTGTCTTCGCTCAATACTCAAGATCAGATGGCCAGCCGGAAAAGATCAGCAACAAAGATCTCTGGGAGCGAACCAACTCAGCAGGAACCGATTGTGAAACGAATAGGCAGGAAGAAATGGAGATGGATTGGTCATACTCTGAGGAAACCATCAAGTGACATCACTAGACAAGCCCTTCAGTGGAAACCGAAAGGGAAGGGGCGAGTTGGTCGTCCGAGGGTGACTTGGAGGAGGTCATGTGAAGAGGAGATGAAAACGTGTGGGCAGACTTGGAGCCAGGTGAAGACTCTAGCAGAGAACCGAACGCAATGGAGACGTGGTTGGCTGAAGTCCTATGTTCCTCTAGGAATTAAAGGAAACAATAATAATAATATTTCAGTAACGCCTGACTACGATCTAATTGAAAATAGCACTACGGGCTGATAATGCTTCTTAAAATTTCAAAAATCAGTAGTAATAATAATGATAATAGTAAAGCTTTATTTCAGACAACCCCGTGTGTGGGCACTGACGATGAGTCCCAAACTAGGATGAAACAGCTGTCCAGTACTCCCAGGTTTTCCAATGGTTCTCTAACTGATATCAGCTCGTGATGAAATCCTCCATGCAATAAAATAAAAAGTACATAAGATGTCAGTAATTCCGGTTTCCATTGTATAAAGAAAGAACATCAGAAGTCGTACATAGAATCTTTCATATTCCCACTCAAATTCTATATTTATTATTTTGCATGTACATTTTGTATAATGTGAACGTAGGAAAGCATCACCGTACTATAAGCGAAGACAGTTAAGGATAAACAGCAAACGCAATGTGTTGGCCGCGCACAATATACCAAACACCATAATAGATATTTCGAATGTGTCAAAAAAATCGATAAAATACCTTCGAAAACAGCCGAACGTAACCTCTGATATGATAATAACATCCCTGTTCAAGCACTTTAGGCAAACTACCATCGGGGAATTCAAATCATCATTGACCGCCTGTTCTGTTCTAATCATTCTACTAGGCGGGAATGAATGGGAGATTAATTTGGTTTGTTATCACTTCTTATATATTTATCCAAGAAAACACAGGTGAAGCGATGAAATCATCAAATCTTCCTTACGTTTACTTATCTTGTCTAGTAAATACCTTGAGATCACAAATGTTCATTCATGAACTTTATCAAGTTTACAATTATTTGAAGAATGAATAGCGGTTGTATAAGGAGTTCAATAATCGAACATCTCGTTAACAATACTGGTCATTCCATCGAAAACAAACACCTCCTCAATCCAAAGTAATCTACAAAGTGAAGAATAACCTACCAAAGGCAATACACTTTCGTCTTCTTTGCATTTCTGAAGCCTTAACCATTCATTTGGAGAAACCAGAGTAATGTATAAAAAAGAGAATCATCCAACCACTTCTCCTATCCGCGTAACAACCGTTTTGACTTCTACTGATTTGATGTCTGTGTGTGGTTGTGCTTGTTTCTTTCCTTTCTAACTCCTAATAACATTTGCAATTTTTAGAACTCTTACATTATTCTGTACTTTCCTTTGTTTCTGTGTTCATCCTAATCACAACTCACTCATTCAACTTGTTTTATGTGCTGACTGACATTAATAACTATGTTTTTTCTGACAACGTACACCACCACCCCCTTAACAATCCTCACCCACCAACCTTCCCCTAATTACATTTTGACTATTCATCACATTTTTGAAATGTCTTGACAAACTTATTCTCATCATACAAACCTGATGTACACACACAAACATAGAAAAATAAGTATATATAATTACGATTGTATAGCTAAGTGAATGAATTCACCATAAGTATATAACTTGGGAAGTGCGATAGAGTATAACTCATTATAGATAAGATTTCATTTTGATAAATCACACAGTGTTAAGCAGTAATATTAACTTATGACGACATTTCGATCATAAATTATTACTGCTCATAATCATTTCAAGTCACATACAACTTTCTTGCTTCATTTATATACATAAGTAAAACTTGATTAGACATTTGAATAAAAATCAATATAAGATAAAGTACATTCAGAAATAATAATACGTGTTATTGATCAAATGCAGTCAGATGAGAAATAAGTTGTTTTTTCAGTCAAAATAAGTAACTTGTTAGGATTTTTTGATGTACGTGAATAGAAATACATTTTAACATTATTTATTATCCTCCTCTGATTTGACTGACTGGCGGTAATAATATCTTCCATATCTCTGGTATTTGCGTTGAGTCACTTCTATTGCACAAGGATTCAGTAACCAATCTCTCTCTCCACCTACTTACATTTCTTTGTAGAATTTTAACTCTGCCCTACCATATTGTGTGCTCGTGTGTTGATGAATGCGGTGCTATTGCTGAGCTTTTTTCTAAATTACTTATCTTCTCGGGGTCAACCATTCTAACCTTAGCTAAATTCTTATGTTCTGGCGATCTGACTATCCCTGACCTACTAGTTCGAGCTATGCAGTTGAATTAACTCATAGTCATGACAAGGTATTTTGTAAATTATATTATTTTGTTTAATTGGGTCCACCGGGTCCTGTAGCCTACAGAGCTTATCTCTGAGGGAGTTTGTAGGTTTGTATGCCACCCTAATTCCTGCTTTATTAAGAATCCTTCTTAGGGCCTCAGATATCCCTCCCTTATATGGTAAAACTACTGTAGATGTCTTATATTTTTTCTTATTTATGTCACCATTATTAGTTTCACCGCCGAAAAGAGACTTGCCATCATGTTACATCAGTTCAAAGTGCATCATCATAGCAAGTCACCTAGCCTGAAAATCCAATCACGATCGTGACTGATACAGCTCAGTCAGTTATCACCATGTATTCAGTGACATACAATAGGCTGTAAGATAGTAACAATTGTAAAACTAACTATAGTAAGTCGGAGACGGTGAGAAGGAGAGAGAGAGACAAATTATCGGATTATTTTTCAAAAAAGCAAATATAAAACTAAAGATAAATAAATGACGTGAAATACTAATCTGTATAGTTTCTATTCTCACTGATAAAAGTTTAAAATCATGCGTTTTTGTGAAAACACTTTGTCTAATCTAAAAATCAATTCTCCTTCTTCTTCTACTTCTAATTAATGTCGTGTGAGTTTAGTTCTATAAGGATTTCTCTATCTCTACTTATCAATGGCTAAGCAGTGTGCCTGATACCATCAACCGTAGAAAAAATAATCCGCTTCTGAAACAATTCTAAACTTGATAAATTTTATTGGCAAATTTCGATTTTGACAACGAATCGATTTCAGTTAGAAAACTACTGTAAGCTAAGAAGTACTGAACAGCTATTACATCCTTCTTCTCAACTCTTCAGCAGTAAGCATCTATAAATCCACCTGGAATCAAACCCAGGACCTACCAGTCACAAGACAGACTCGTAGACGATTCAATCACTAGAACAGCATTCAATGGCACAGCGGTGGCATAGCGGTTAGGATTGTCGCCGACCATGCACATGGTCCTGGGTTCGATCTCCTGCCGACGCACACCTTATATCAATGGTCAGCCTGCAAAATTTGGTCTACAGATATCACATGCTGGAAACTCCATACTTGTACCAAAAATAATGTGTGGAATCAAACTATACTTAAAAAAACATTATGCCACCGCAAGTTTATATCATCTTCGAGATTTCGTTCTCACGCTCGACTTGGTTAACCCACTGTAACTTCAAGCCTTTTCATTGTGTAGAATGGTCACTACTGATCATTAGAGTAACTTCCAAATATTGGTTTTGCGGAGATTTGATTAATTACATCAATTAAAGAAAGAAAGGCATCGTTAAACTTTAAGCACCACTAACTAGCAATCAGCAAATGACCTCAAATGTACCAATCACGTGAAGGAGGCATTTTTGTGTATGGAATACATATATTTATGGAAAAAAATGCATAAAAACTGTAGAAAAGTGTTACAGAGGGTGCCTTCCTCACACATGTGATAAAAACAGCTCTCAGTTTTAGGTTAGAGTATCAACAGAATATAATTCCATTGTGGGTAAAATTTATTTAAATCAAGTCTCTCATAGTGTAATACAGAAATATTTCCTGAGCAATAAATTGGGCTCAAAACGTCATCAATAAATATTATTACTGCATAACACTGTGAGACTTTATCTGAATGAATGTTACCCACAATGGAGCTATACTCTACCGCAGTGCACAAGTTCTATTCTTATATCAACAAAGTAATTTAACCGCATTCTATGCATGTAAATATTGAGGTCTTCTAACCCTAACAACAACCCTAATATTCCTTGAACTTAACCCTAACACGAAAATATCCCTAAACTAACTGTAATCTAACTCGAACCAACCCAAATGTCGCCTTTATTAGGTTAACATAACCCTGACTTGTCCTCGACTTAAACCGTAGCTTAATCTTTCCCTAATCTAAGCTGAAACTTGCCAGATATCCCATTTAATAGCATAACACTTCGATGAGCATATTTTATTGATGATGACAACATTATCTCCCAGGTTCCAATAACCTGCTCAGTGGGCGTTCCAACATCATTGGTGCTGTCGCACTCCAATGGTAGTTAGTGGTGCTCAAAGTTTAACTTGGCCGAAAGAAGTGTTAAACCGCCGGAGAGTACTTGACAGTATTGGGCTGTTTGCCTTTCATACTGAAAATCTTGAGTTAGATTGCTGGTGGGATCGCAGATACATTTAACTGAAGAGTCCCAAACAAGGACGAATCAAATATCCTTGATCAAAATTGCAACGAATCAAATCCTTGCAACATCCACTTGAAATTTAATTGATAAATATTGATAGCCATAATTTATGTCCACTTTACACAAAATAAGTAGATTATGGGAAAATATGAAAATTCCATCTCTTCATGGTGTTTTCTGATATAGTACACCTATGTTTTACTATGCACACATTATACACACTTACATGTAAAATAATAGATGAGGTGAGGATAAATATTAACGATTTTCGTGTGTGTGTATGTGTGTGTAGTATATATTCACTCTTTTAATAATCTGTGTGAATCTACACAAAAATAGTGAACAACTGTAAAGATGCATAACATACTATTAACTGTTGTTTAACTGTATTAAATTAATATGTGGGAATAAAATGGCGGGAAAAAATACGGTCAGGGTCATATGTGTGGCCTACAATCTATCTTGAAATAAGTTTCTAACTTTCTGCTACAATATGCCATACTTATAGGTGTCGTCTAGAGTTTGTATATTTCCTGCGTGATTCTATTGTGCGTGAGTATGATAAACGTATGCTGTTAATTCGTCCACAGATAAAGAATTATGAGTGAAATAGAATTTGGACACCATTTTCATTCTCTAATCACTGATTTCTTATGCAGTTATATCCCAAGGCATGAAAAATGCATTTTCGTTAAGAAAATTTCTTTTATTCCTTCGCTTTCCGAGTAGGACATAAGGCTACAAGCTTCAACTTTAAAGTGTCGGTAGCAGTGGTGTTTTGTTACAGGGTGGGGTTGCTGGCGCCACACTCAACCTTCCCTCTCTCTTGGGTTTACAACCGGCTAGTGGAGGTAAAGGTATATGCCGGTCAGAAATCGAAACCCGGACCGTATGTCGTGTTGTTGGCTAATGTGTTTGTATACTTTTCTAACAGTCCTTTGTATCGTTAGTTCTTAAGCAGATGTTTTACTGCATTTCCTTAATCTGACAGTCAACTTTATCATCAACAAAAGCTGATTTCTGGAAATTTTATGTAGATATCCAGCGAAGTTCATTAATAGCGTCCCAGAAGTGCGAACGCTCACATAACCTTGAATGCATGCTGGTCATTGGCTAACGGCACCTGTTATTATCATGGCTATAGTATCAACACTATTCACCAACTAAGCAGTAAATTTCACTCAGATCACGTGTTTAAGTACTGTTTGGACAATGTGTTAATAGCACGTTAGGGTTAGGATTATGGTTAAGATAAGTATTGGGGTTAGGGTTAGGATAAGAGTCAAAATTAGGATTAGGGTTAAATTTACGGTTAGGATAAGGGTTGTAATTAGGGTTAAAATTGAGGTTAGGGTTACGATTAGGGATAGATTTAGCGTTGGTGTTATTTATTTTAATTTGTTACATTATCCACATTCTCCTGGTAAGTAGTCGTCGATCCTCTTACTGGAAACCTTGGTAATTCAACCGAGGGCTTTGGAGAGGACTGCAAAACAGGATGAGAGAGATGAACTTCTCACAAAATCAGCTCATCTTCAGTCACCTCGGTGAATACATGTACATAAACTAGTCTAACTTAGCAGCTGGTACTCCTCATTATAACTGGGATGTGTTTTTAAGTCACGTTAGAGAAAGATAACCTGTTTGATGTGTTTTCATACATTTTCTCATAAATATACGTCATTTGATTTGCGAAAATTCCTCAATTTTATGATTGGTTGGCTGGAGATCACTCACGCGTTCGCATCTCTTGAGCCATTATTGTTGAACTTTGCCACATATCCTTGATTTCCATAGTAGTTTAATGTTATGTGAAAGTCAATAAATAGAAAAAACGGCGTTTCGTCTTAATCTGGGAATCTTCAGCTGTATGCATCCATTGGGTTTGGAATCTAGGATATTCTGGATACAAGGTAAGCTTGTAGACTATTCAACCACTGTGACCTGACTCAGTGGTGAAAATGTCTGGATTTCTTGTGAGAAGTCGTGAACAATGAGGTATATTCGATCAGTGATGACATTCTCTAGAGATCGCAATAAAATCAGAAAAGGGGATAAAATTAATACCATTTACAAAATAAATTGTATGAACTGCAACAAACATTACATCGGCCAAAGTGGGCGTCCCCTTCGAATCAGAATCCAAGAACATAAATCAGCCGTGAAAAGACACGATATGTATTCTTTAGTATCAATGCATACAGACCATTATGGTCATCAATTTGATTGGGATCATGTCAAAGTCTTAGACAGAGGAAACACGAAAAGTGCCAGAGAATTCCTAGAAGCCTGGTACTCAAGCGAAAATGCAATTAACAAACACGTTAATATAGATGAAATATACCAACTAATAAAAAGTAAATCAGGTGACCAGAAAGTTTAAAATCCAAGTCAATAGAAAATGGTCAATACATAATTACCAGGAGACGCAATTATATCACTCATGAAGAAATTTAAATCATTTCACTTTGTGCTAAATATGGCGTTGAAGATGTTGTCCAGAAGGACGACGAAAGCTTCGCAACTAAACCAACCAGCTCAGAGAACACTATTGATTGCAAATCATCCACCTGAGCTACAAATCTTCTCTATTATTTCAAAATCTACAATAATGTACATGAAAATCTATAAGTATCTGTTGATTTCCTAAATAAACGATCTGTTGCCTGGCACTTGTCTTCTGTACACCTTGTCTTCTACAGTTACGGTATTATTTACTGTCACGTGTACATAAAGTGATTACAGCCTGCTGATTCACAAGTTTTTACTAAACTTGAGAACAAGCATAATCGTCGTTGGCAACGTATACTGATACATGATATGGCAGTTCCTGACACTTTTGGTACTAAGTACCACTTCTCAGGAAGTGCAAGGCAAAACTATTTGAAGTCTTTAATCCTTCAAGTTTAACCACGGTCCGATATCACTCAGAGAATTATTTAAAAACAAGGGAGTATTGGACAGCTGTTTCGCTCTATTTGGGAACTCTTCGACAGTACGTATCCACAGGGTTTCGGACCCAGCACCTTCCGATTTCAAGGAGGGGCTCCTAGACCATTTAGTCACTGGGACCAGACTCAAATCGCTACAAACAAACACTTGAAAATTTAATTTTTCAGTTATGACTTCGGGTAACAAAATATACTCGTGAACTCATTTTAATTGGCTTTCAGATAAATGTGGTGCATTTCTTGAAGGAGATGAAGAAGAAGTATCATTAGGGATTGGTTTGCGACCTACTATTAATTACTATTTTACTTGAATTTGCCAGAAAGAGAAGGAGATATTTGCAAAAGATTCTGCTGAGAATTCTGGATATTTTATGAACACTGTCCGGAATAAAAGCAATTTTTTATTGTGCTTGAACTGACATGGTTTGGCTAAATAACCTACCCAATAATGACCAAATTAAGCCACATCTTTAGTTTGTTTGTATAACACCAGTGAACTTGAGTGACTTATCGTGGTAATGTCGGTCTCTGAGTTCGATAAAGAATTTCTAAGGGAGCTGGACTTTTGAAAGGATTCAAAAACGCCATACTGAAGAAGGCTGACAGGGACGAGACCAAAGTTAGATAGGATATTTTATTGATTCAGTGTTAACATTGTTATTATTCCCTTAGTTTTCAGCAGCACATCTTCACTTTGTTCAATCTTCTAAATTTCTCTTAAGCTGACCGTACAGCTGCCCATAGGCCCTCATCTCCCTCTAACACAGTCCCGACAGTGTGTCACCCTCGGAATCACACCCAGCTTGTCGTTTCTCATTTGGCTACCACTCAAGCTATTGCCTGTTGTGCGATGTTATTCGACAGTCTCTTCACAGGGTGCCCAATCCATCTTTATTTTCTTCTACATATTTGTTGAATACTAAGTTCTTGTTTGGTTTGTTCCCAGAATGTCTCATGGTTAGTTCTTTCTAGCTATTTGATCTTCAGTATGGAACCAATGAAGACGATTGTTGTTAAAAGTCTGCAATAGGCTGTTGGAAATGCTTTTCGTGATGTGTGCGCCAAGTTCCCGAACCCTATAGAAGCACTGATTGACTAAACATTGGTGCTGAAAATCAGAATTTTGTTCCTTATGCTGAGTGAAGGAAATTTTCAAACTGATTGCAGAATGATGAAGGGCTCTCTTGTCTTTCCGTTCCTGGTTTTGGCATCCTCATCCGTGTCGACTGCCTGTAGTTGAAATGATGTTTCTTAGGTACGTGAAGGAAGTGATCGTTCGCAATTTCTCCCCTTGCGATGGCTATTGTTGTTTGTTGTGGTTTATGTTGGAGTTGGTTAGTTATCTTCACCACCCGCATCTTGTCCATGCTACCTTGAAGTCCTGTCTTCGCTGCTTCTTCAGCCTGTTTGTTGGTTTTCGCCTGCTTGCAAGTCTTCTAGTTTGTGTGACATTAAACATAAATCATCCACACGCGAAATCCAGACCTTCTAGAGTCTTCTTATAGATCAGTCCAACGTATTCGTGTCTTCTTGCTCCCCACTCACATTGTGGGGCATATCATTGGTCAGTGTTAACGTCCAACAATAGAAAATAAGATGTACTTCAGTGTACACTGGTGACACATCCCTCAGCTTGATGACTATGTCACATATTCAAGTGAAAAACATTCACCAATTCAACAATGATGAAACCTCATGTTAAACAGTATGAACAAGCTAAATTAAACTTTACAAAAAATAAACACCAACGCGAAATTCAGACAGAATACAAACCAATACTACATAAAATCGAATATCAATCGTACTACATAAGTGTAAACCGAACATTTTGATCGAAAGATTGATTTGCTATAAGAGGACAGTAAAATAAAGAAGTGATACACGTTACTATTTTTAGCTTTTAAAATGCGTAGGCGTGTCTGTCAATTAACCTAATTATAGATAATAATAATAATAATAATAATAATAATAATAATATAATAATATAATAATAATAATAATGTCGTTTTTATGCAAAAGAAGAAATCAATAAAACACTAATATGTCTAACATTAGCTTGGTTTTAATATTTACAAAATGCGTAGGTGGTAGTTTATTTTTGCTATTGACTTTTAGAAATGTAGACAAATTAACACATACACTCAATCGTGTATTTAGCTCATCTCAGTGTAGAAGTTAAATTTAAGCGTCGGTTTATTATATCTAAGGTATTCAAAGTTCAAGGAATTGTTAATTTAAACGAAAAAATTATTGAAAGGTTTCATAATATTTCTTCACAGAAAATAATTTGTTACAATTATATTTTAGTTTTCAGCACTTTTTTCATATGATTTGTTTAATTAGATTAAGGGAGGAAAAAATAAGAAATATGAAGCTACAAAACGGTTGATTGTTTCGTATATTCAGAATAATCAATCTTTGTTATTCTATTGTCCAAAATGTTTGCTGCAAGTTTGACCACGAATTGATAGTACAGAGTAGTGGATATCTGTTTCGTCGTTCTCTGGGACTCTTCAGCTCTACGCACGCATGACACCAATGGGGATCGAACCCAGAACTTTCAGGTTATGAAATGAGCTGGTCTACCATTCAACCACTGGAACGTAATACAATGACCCATGAATTTTAACTTCTGTCTATTTGCGATTTCTAGCGTCACTGTTAGCCAATGTTGTTAGCGGGTGTTTGTCATCACACTCAAAATATTGGACCCCACATGTCATGAATTTTTGCTAGAAGTCCAAGATTCAATGGTTCTCTAACTGATATCAGTCCGTGGTCAACTCGTTAAAACAAAACTAACCCTTACAAACCAACTATAGAAAATATATCAGTAATGTAAAGCGTCGGTGGCATAGCGGTTAGGACGCTCGCCGACCATTCTCATGGTCCGGAGTTCGATCCCCGGCCAACGCACTCCTTTACCTCGCTAAGCCAGGAATAATGCTGGTAAAGAAGAAAGGTTGGGCATGAGTTTAGTAACCCCATCCTATAGAAATTAAACACTGCTACAGAAACTTCAAGTGACTAACTTGAGGCCCTATGTTCCACTGGGAACTTGAAGGAAAAAATGATAAGCCTCACTGAACTAACACCAAGAAGCAAAAAATGAGTATGAATACTCATGTCATCCTGTCTTTTATTGGTAAACATACCTTAATCTTTGGTAGTTTGAAGCACTTACTCCTGAACCTAGATTGCGTGCTCCATGGTTATCGTCGGCAAGATGTGTTTGAAACTTCAGAGGAATTGATGAACCCACGGAAACCAGGACTTGTGTCACCTAGTGTTGCTGTCATCCATCGTACCACTAAGCTATAAGCATAGAGACTGATCTGCTAATACAACTGTGATAAATATATTGATCGATCCCTAGTAAGTAACCTATTCCAATTGCCTAGTCATTTATTGCTAACTGAATATTTACAGTGTAGTCAGCAAGCTAGGTGATTCGGGTTGTGTCATTCCGAATCACCAAGGGGACACAGATCCCCTAGACGTTGAAAATATGGCTTACTGATGATCGGCATTAAGTGGGAAACACAGTTTCACAGCTTCATAATGACTGCCTTCAAACATTCAACATCAGAGAGCAGTACGACGACAAGCCACATTGTAAACTGGAAGGATTAAATTCACTCAACAATGATAACTGAAGTCAGTTCGTGATCTGTCTTGAAATCAATCGCATCCCTGCAAACCAGAACTTGAAAATTAGTCTAGTGCTCACTAGTGACTATCCGCAAGGTGAAGTCGCTTGAAGTGCTAGTGGGAAGTCTAGATTAGTGGGGTCAACCAAGTCGGCTGATGAAACTTGCTGATGGGAGTGCTATATATTACAAGTTGGAAAAACTTTCAGTTTATGAGATCGAGTCCCAGTGGCAGAATAGTCTGTGAGCTCTCCTTGTAACTGTTGGAGGGTCTGCTTTCGAAACCCGGTGAACGCCTGCCGATGAAGAGTTCCAAACGAGGATGAAACGGCTGTCAAGTAGCTCCACATTTTCAACGATTCTGGAACTGAAGTCAGTTCGTGATCACTCTTAAAATGAATCAGATCCGTGCAAATCCGTATTCGAAAACAATAACAACGATTAGGTGCATGATGTCGGTTACACAATAGAGTAACCAGTAAAAGCATTCGTTGTCAGTTCACTTTTGTAACTAAGTCAAAATCTACCTAATCTTTAAATATTCCAGAACAAAGCGAAACTAAAAGTTGGTTGGCGGTTGAGTTTCATAGAACAATCCACAAAGCTCCAAAATTGGTAACCGACAGGGCAACTGGTTCAAATTCTACGAAGACTTCAGTTTCCTTTTCAACGTCATTGAACACGCATTACATATACTAAAGGAATGAAGAGATTAATAATTAAACTTGTTTTTAAAGTTGATATATTTGATCATTTTCTTTTCATCATTATAGTATGACCTGTACTTGATCCACATTTTATGGTGACCTATATTTTTAGTGAACCTAAAAGTTATTGACTACAGTCATAAATCAGCAAAATTACATCAGGCCACTGATATAATCATTTAGATAGTGACTAAACAGAATATCATGTACACATGATGCTCAACTTTGGTCACGTACTGATTGACATGGTGTTCTGTAGATAACTATTTATAAATATTTATATGTTTGTAGAGATTTGTAAATTTACATACAGCCACACACCTCATTCATTCATGATCTAATGAGTCACATGCGTTTAGTTATTTACGAAGAGTTTCAAACCAGCAACAGAGGAATATTCGCTTTCTATGTACGTAGACAATACAAATGATGACCTAATACATTAATCATGCGTCGGTGGCATAGCGGTAGAATGCTCGCCAACCACGCCTCATGTGGTTCCGGGTTCGATCCCCGGTCGACACACCCTTTTACCTCACTGTCGGTAGTAAGGCAGGCAAAGAGAGAACGTTGGGAATGAGGCTAGCAACCCCATCCTGTAAAAATAAACACCACTGCTACCGAAACAGGGAACGTAAGTCCACCTCATGACTTGTGTCAAGGAGATGCCTGACGATGGCACTGTTTAAAGCATTTGTTCCCTTTAGACATAAACTTTTTGTTACATGTTCAGAAAATCGTAGATATGCCCTTCTTTCTGTTCTTCCAATGTAACTGCTCCTGCAGATTCATGTGTAAATTTGTATATACAGTTGGAGTTAACATGAGAAGGATATCTATCGATTTTTTGATTGCACCAAAGAGCAAGTTGTTCGATAGACAGGAACGAGCTTAGCTGCAGGATAGGCTCTGGCTAGTGTTGATAGTTGCTGTTATATTTTCACCTTTATAATCAGGTTGAATTTAGACGGGCTTTTTCTCCACTGTGATTTGTTTGACATTTGAGACTTCAGATCTTCCATACTTGTTAATGAATCTTTTAGGGTAATCAATGCTATTCAGTATCTTTTCAAGAAACACAAATTCTTCCTCTAATTTCTCTGTAGAGCATAATCTCCTAGCTCTATAGTATAGAGTCTTGACTAGTCCATGTTTGTTTTTATTTTGAAGCTTCTCTCTTCCCTTAAAAGCTGCCTAAATTATACCTAACGTTAGTTGAATAAGGATATGCATCTTTCTATATGATGAAGAGAAAGCAAGAAAGTGTGAGTGTGTGTGTGTGGTAATGAAAGACTGAGGAAAAAAGCAACCAGTGAAGTGATGACATCATCACTACAACTAACACATAAAGAAACTAGTTTAAAAGTCTTACTTATATCAAAGATTTTTTCTAAAATATTACCTACCAAAAAAAAGATTACTCACTAAAACACAAAAAGAAAATGACGTCATCACTAACAAGGTGTTATCTAGGAGTGAGTGGATATAAATGAATAGAGAGAGGTAGAGATGTGTACAGAAAATTAAGAGAAGAATGGAACATGCGATTACGTAATAAGATCAACGGTTTTTTTGATTGCACACTAGTCAGTAACTAGTGTAATGCGTCTAGTCCTATCTTCGGTGCAGACTGAATTCTATCAGTCATGTTTGCAATGTGGCCACCATGCTAGGTGGCTCGCCATTATGGCGCACTGTGAATTATTGGTATTAGATGGTTGGAGGCAATCGGCAGGAAGCCTTGGACCTAGGTTTCGTGCTAGTTGGCACTCATCAGCAAGGCGTATCTGCCACCTAGCATGGTGGCCACATTGCAAACATGACTGATAGAATTCAGTCTGCACCGAAGATAGGACTAGACGCATTACACTAGTGACTGACTAGTGTGCAATCAAAAATATCCAATACAGTCCTACAGGAGGTCAGTCGCGAGCCTGAATATCTCAGTGGTAACGTCTCTGACTGCAGCACTGGGTGACGCGAGTTCGAATCTCAGAAGGGACATCAGTTCCTTCAAGGTTGCAGATACGCCTTGCTGATGAGTGCCAACTAGCACGAAACCTAGGTCCAAGGCTTCCTGCCGATTGCCTCCAACCATCTAATACCAACTAAGATCAACGGTGTTCATCATGATAAGGTATGACTAATCATTATCCTTTTTTCACAAAGATTGGTTAGAATTCCATCGGTAATGTTGATAATTATAAAGTTTAGTGAAAAAAAACTGCTTCTCTATTTACTATAAAAACATTTTTCCCAGTCATAACGTCCTCCATACTTAGCGGTAAACTTCTTTGAATATAGAAAAAAATTCCCACTTAGACATTTAGAAAACAGAAAGATTGAGCGAAGAAATATTTACTTTTCAATTAGATCCTCATCTCTGGCTCTACTCTAATATATATCCATAGCATTTTTATTATAATACACAACAGTTTACCAATCAAGTGGTGATATGTTTGTTAACAATAATTAGTCAGTGTCAAAATGTCAATGGGTTGATAATTAACGAAGAAAATCAATACACATTTAAAAGGTAGAAATGGTTAGAATAAATTAATTTTACAAGGATAACACGTAATTAAAGATGAAGTGGTCAAAATAAATAAAAATGAAATAATTTGGACAACTATAATTTTTATAATTTGTAAAGGTTAAGGGGGACGGGGGTGAAGTAGTCCGGTTCATACATTCATGTAACGATGGCCAAGGCAAGGAAAGTGGCTGTACAAATTTCCTCTAAACACACAGGTTTGGCTTCTTCAGTTGGATTCCTATTGCTTCAGCTGTCTGTAGAAGACGAACTCGTAGAGCAAAATTAAGATTAGCAGGAATGCGATAAATAATTTTAAATGCAGTATTCACATCAACCTTATGCTCAGTATCAACAAGGTGTGCTAAAATAGAGCTACGAATAGATCTTGTTTGTCCCTTGCTTAACCATGAGGAATTTTTGCATGAAAACAAGTTAAACAGGGTATCTTTCTCTGACATGACTTAAAAATGTGTCCCAGTTATAATGAGGAGTACCAGTTGCTAAGTTAGACTAGTTTCTGTACATGTATTCACCAAAGTGACTGAAGATGAGCTGTTTTTTGTGAATCATTTATCTCTCTTTTCCTCATGTGCAGTCTTCTCCAAATGCCATCGGTTGAATTACTATGGTTTCCAGTAAGAGGATCAACGACTACTTACCAGGAAAATGTGGATAATAAAACAAATTACAGTAAATGACATCAACTCTAAATCTATCCCTAATCGTAACCCTAACCTAAATCCTGACCCTAACCTTGGGTATAACCCTCATCCTAATGCCAACCCCAATACTTACCTTAACCCTAATCCGAACCCTAACGAGCTATTAACATATTGTCCAAACAGTACTTAAGAACGTGATCTGGTTGAAATTTGCTCCTTAGTTGTTGAATAGCGTTGATACTTTAGCTATGGTAGTAACAGGTGCCCTTAGCCAACGACTAGCATGCGTTCAAGGTCATGTGAGCGTTCGCACTCCTGAGACGCTGTTGTTCAACTTCGCTCACATTGGCTTATAGGAATTATTAAAAAGACGGTTGTAGCGAAGAAAAATCTTTCTTTTCGACGAAGTCGTCAACTAGGCTGCACATTCGTGTATTTGTAGTAAGTGCGTGAGAAAGTTCCAGGATGATTCCCGGTCAAAGATTAAAGTAATAAAATTACTAAGTGTAATAAACAAAAGATAGGTCAGTGGTACTATTGTAGAAATATTTCAGGTCAAAGGTCGAACTGATAAAATAACAAAGTATAATAATGAGGAAGATCGGGTAGAAAAGACATAATAAGATTATCATTACCGAGGAACTTGTCAGTCTGTACACTTAGGGATTGAGGAAGTAGTAATAGCAAAATATGTAGGAAGTTTGGACATATATAAAAATTAAAAATACAGCAACCAGACGTAGTAATGCAGATGGAAATTAAAAACGCAAAAAAATAACAGAAAGAAACAGGAAGGTTGGACAAGAAGGGTAATAGGATAATCCTTATTTGTATGATGTTCACGGTAGGGACAATGTTTGGACGTATTCCATTTGAAAACATTGAGTGGGCTTGTGTTTTTGGACCACTAGTGCGTCAGCTATTCCTAGATGTCTTGATTTCACTCCCTTTGATAGGTTTGATCGGATCTTGTATATGACTTTGAAGAACTTTACAAATGCATCTGAATGGTCTGAATTCCCTAGTAGATGTTCTGTTATCGAACTGTATGCACCTTTGTGTTCTCCCTTTGCTAACCATACTGGATAGTGTTCTCAAGCGCGTTTCACAAGCGGACGCATAGTACGGCCAATGTACTCGTCACCACACGAGCACGTGAACTTGTATATGCATGTTAATGTGGCCCAATACTGCAGCTTGTGTTTCACATGCTGGGTGAGTAGTTTCTTGCAGGAGAATGTCACTTGTAGGCTGGCGGCGAGTTATGTTTTACTGAGAGACTTCAAAAGCCGTCTACAGAGATGTTCTGCTTCGGTATCACTTTTAAACTGGAGGCTCAGTATCAGCATCTTTTTGGGGGCGACTTAGACATTTTCACGTGTTTTCTTTGGTTTTAGATTCTCGTCTATGAATCTAGGTTATTATTATTATTAAATTTGTATTCTATTTTGATTAGTACTCACAAGTTTTAGCAACCTTACATGTTTACATTGTGACAATTCGTATTAACACTATATTGTCGTGTGTTATATGATACAAACTGATCAATTAAGGAATTACATTCTATCACAGTGAACAAATTCTACTCTCACATTAACTTGCATTATATTACTTCCGTAATTGTTTCATTTCAAAATGTATTTTATACAAAACTTATCTAATTCTATGTGAAGAGTCGAAAAAAGGTAATGTGAACATGTGATTCATCTATTATTATTATTATACATGAATAAAATTACCTCTCCAGTAACCTTGTGATCATTGTGTGCAAGTCAGCTGATCAAATACTTCCAATAATAAATATTATTTATTGTATACGATGAGTAAAACTGAAGGAAGAAATATGACTTTGTTTGCTTACCGGATTTCATCATGAACTGACATCAGTTAGGGAGAGAACCATTGGAAAACTAACTGGGAGTACTGGACAGCTAGTTGTTTCATCAGACTAGTTTGGGACTCTTCAGTAGTACGCACCCGTCAACAGAGTTCCAACCCAAGAGCGTCTCGTTACAAGGCGAGCTAGCTCACAGACCATTAAGCCACTTGGACGCGATTCAATAGCGCACGTATTGGGTGCAGCAGTTCGGGTGTAAGGACAAATCTATTAGAACCGAAAACAGAATTAAATTTCAATTGAAAAGAACACTCCAATCACCATCAACGGGAGAGATTTAACAGAGGTTACTTCCTTCACTTATCTGGCTAGGAAGCACCGTTTCAACCAAAGGCCGGCGGGACGGATGAAGATTTCAAAGCAAGCCAGAATCGGAAAGGGAAGATACACCAGTTTGGAAATCTTCTGCTCCACTCAGCCAGCATAAACAACAAGATTCGGATTCTATTCAACACAAATGTGAAGTCAGTAAGTCAGTTCTTCTATGCGGGTAAGAAACTTGCACTGCGCGTGAGTCACGAAAAGGATTTCCAACAAGTTACAGACCTATATCAACAGGTGTCATATTAGCTGGCTTCATACTGAAGATCAAATGGCCAGAAGGAATAAGTAACAAGAAACTCTGTCTGGCAATAATCTAACCAAGAGCCGACTGCTCAACAAATATGTAGGAGAAAGTGGAGATGGATCAGGTATACGCTCATTAGGCTGTCGAATGACATCGCGCACACTGAAGGCCATTCTTCTAGTGGAATCGGGACGGGAAGCGACAAGTGAGTGGTCAGTGTGAGGATGCCATGGAGGAGATTGTGTGGAGACGCGGAGGAGATGAGAGATTATGGTCAATCGTGGGCTGAGCTGAAGAGGACGGCACAAAACAAAATAAGGTGGAAATGTGTTACTGAAGCCCTATGCTCCACTCGGAACCCAAGGGAACAATAATAATAATGATAAACAACGGAAAGAACATCTCCCACAGCTAGACTCATTCCAGTTTACAACACAGTATGCTCGTTAACCCAGTCAAAGATAGATAAGTATCCTGCTCATATCAACTTCAATTGCATTTACCATTTCACATGCAAGTACAAAGGAAGGACTGAGAGGAGAGCATCTACTGGATTCTGCGAGCATATCCCTAAAAGTATCCGTTTGAAAAATAGCGAAGTATTCTCAAGCGCGATCGCCAGACACCTAATTAACATGGGACATACAGTGGAAACTAGTTAGGCTTTCAAAATAATCAACACATAAAGAAAAGCATGGTTATTTTGGTTCGCAGAAGCCATCGCAATCAAAAGACTTTGACCCAACCTTTGCATTCAGAAACATAGTATGACTAATCTATCACTACTCTGGTAACCATAGCTGTTTTGTTCGTGTGCTATTGTGTTTTGTTCTGTTGCATAACATTTCACTCAATCTTGATTTTTACTCAATCCCTTACTATTTCACCATTGTTTTATTTTCTATCATGCCATACTTGTCATGTGCTAACTGCCATCTCTACTACTTTGTGAATTTTAATCACACCATATCAGTATTAGGTTAAATTATTTTGTTTTGTCTTAATCGAATACTCAGTGTCATCTTTTAATAGCGATCTGTACTTTTGTCTGTGATGAGTAATCAGGTCATGTACTACATTCGTATTGTTGTGTAGATGTGCAAACACCACTTATTTTGTGTGTTTTTGATTGTACCACTGAATTATGTTAAATTATTTGCAATCGATAATGGTATCTTAAATTTTCAAGAGTTTGTTTGCAGGAATTTGAATTGTTTCAAGTTTGAACACAAACTGATATCACTTAGAGAACTACTGAGAGCTAGCATGGAGTACTGGACAGTTGTTTCGTCCTAGATTAGGACTCTTCGAGTGTACTCACCCACTGGGTTCCGAACCCAGTACCTTCTGGTTACAAGGTCAGTGAGCTCGTAGACCATTAAGCCACTAGGACCCGATCCAATGGCCAGCCCATGAATTGTAACTTCTGCCAATTCACGAAATAGCGTGACCACTAGCCAATATCTTCGGCAAGTATTTGTCCTACACAGAAATTCATCACATAATAATTGTATACTTGTGTGACATTTTAGAAAAGGCCTCCGTTGCATTAAACTACTATTGGAATTCACAGAGAGAATTTAACAGATTGACATCAAAGTTAAAACGATGATATCTTTGGACGTAATATCTTAATTTACAAATATACCTCTAATTGGAACGGTTAATTCTATCTGTGAGCAAGTAAATAACCAGTCGATAAATATTGGGATCCCTGTTGACATTCTTAAAGAATTGTTACTAAAGTGTAACATGAATGTGAATTTAAAATTGACGGTGAACTCTATAGACAGGTGGATAGAGTGGCAATGGGCTCTCCTACGAACAAGAAGACCAGATGGTGGCATAAAAAGGAATTCGCATAAGAAAATTACTTGAACCGGTCAAAATATATTTTTTCACAGCTTTCTTCCTCTCTGGTGTAAAAGAAATTTCATAAAGACCCTCGTCTATAGGATTACAGCCGTTTGTTCAGAAGAGGTCAGTGAAGACAGACTTATAGTTGTATACGACATATTAATTAAAAACACCTACCCTGAAAAGTTCATCACCAAACACATAACCGAGAGAGCAGAAAAGAATTCTTCTGTATCTGCAAACAAGAATCCTCAATATATACGAGGACAATTCGAAGATGATCTACCATGCGAAATACCGATAACCAACAAGTTAATAAAACCGATTCAAAGAACATTTAACGCTGGAAAGCTGAAGCTTGTATTTTCCACACAACTGGCTAGCCACACCTAATTGTATCTATCAGTTCGACTGCTTCTGTGGAGCCTGTTGTATTGGCCGCTGCTCTAGGAACCTAGTTTTTAGTGCTCGGAAACAACTACCAGTGTGGTCAAACAAGGGTGCAGTTAAAACCGTCAGCAGCTCTATATAGGACCACCTGTACAAACAGGCCACAAAGCCAGCAGCATTGAAGAGTCTTTCTCTATCACCTATCGGATATCGAAAAAATTACCAAATGCCCCTAAATACTGAACATTCTAAGCAGCAGAGGTCATTCCAATTTGCCTAAATCAACCGGAACTCTACATGTAAAAGAAACACATCCTGCTGTCTAACCCATAAATTCAGACATTTTGTGTTACTTCCCTTAATTTGTTTAACATTCAGTCAGTTTCGTGTTATACTACTGCAAATTATCTCTTACTGATGCTTTCGAAATGTAATCTATCGATACTACTGATTTGATGTAGTTTAAAACAGCGTTTATGTTGTTAATAACAATATTCCTTTAATAATTATCGTCAGATAAATAAAGAATCTAATGAAGAGGAATCTATAGAAAAGAATATTTTCTATATAAGTATAAAACTTGGGTACTGTGGTAGAGTATAACTCCATTATGGATAAGATTTTATTTTGATAATTCACACACTGTTATACAGTAATATTAACTGATGTGACCACCTTTCGAGCACAAATTATTGCAACTCATAATCATATCAAGTCACACAACTTTTTACTTCATTTATATACATGAGTGAAATTCATGATTAGACATTTGAATAAAAAAGCAATATAAGATAATGCACATTTAGAAATAATATTAGTGTTATCAATCAAATACAATCTTAACCCTCTCCCACCCTATTGTGTGGTTGTGTGCTAATGCATGCAGTGCAATTGTTGAGCTTTTTTCTAAATTACTCATCTTCTCGGGGTCAACCATTCTTACCTTAGCTAAATTCTTATGTTCCGACAATCTAATTACCCCAAATTTATTAGTTTGACCTATGTAGTTGACTTAACTCACAATCATTGCAAGGTATTTTGTAAATTATATTATTTTGTTTAATTGGGTCCACCGGGTCCTGTAGCCTACAGAGCTTGTCTCTGAGTGAGTTTGCAGGTTTGAATGCCACTCTAATTCCTGCTTTATTAAGAATCCTACGTAGGGTCTCAGATGTCCCCTCCGTATAACAGTAGATGCCTTGTATTCCTTCTTATTTATGTTATCATTACTAGTTTCACAATTATTTCTTATTTGCTTTTGGCCTTTGTCGGAACATAAGAATTTAGCTAAGGTAAGAATGGTTGACCCCGAGAAGATAAGCAATTTAGAAAAAAGCTCAGCAATTGCACTACATGCAACAACACACAACCACACAATAGGGTGGGAGAGGGTTAAGATTCTAAGAAGTAATCTATGTAGGTGGAGAGAGAGATTGATTAATGAATCCTGCCTGTTTGTGCTCGAAGCGTCATCAGTCAGTATTACTGTATAACAGTGTGTGATTTATCAAAATAAAATCTTATCCATAATGAATATTTTCTATAGTTGGTTTGTAAAGATTAGTTTTATTTTTACAAATTGATCACGGATTGATATCAGTTAGAGAAACACCACTGAAAACCAGGGAGTGCTGGACAGTTGTTTCATTCTATTTTGTGTATCATCGGCAGTCTGCACCCACTCCTAGAGTTCGAATCCAGGACCTTCCGGTTACAAGGCAAGCTGGCTCGTATACCATTCAGCCACTGACATCCTGTTCAATGGTCAGTCCATGAATTCTAACTTCTACCATTTCGTGATCTGTTTCAGCGCGACCCCAACCAATATTGTCGGTGGGCATCCATCCTCACACGTGACATCTGGATGGACCTCACTGGTCACGACTTCTCACTAGAACTCCAGGAAACTCCATCCTGTAGCAAGTCACTAGCGAGCATCAGATTAATTTTCTATAGTTGGTTTGTAAGGATTAGTTGTGGATGCGTACTGCCGATGATTTCCAAACTAGGATGAAACAGCTGTCCAGCAGTACTCCAGTGCTGGTTTTCAATGGTTCTCTAACTGATGTCAATCCGTGATCAACTCGTAAAAGAAAAGAATATTCTTTATTCACCCATCAGTCTTTTTAATTTCCAGTGGGCATCCTCCTATTTGGGACTCGTCATCTGGATGTACCTGCATCCCCCTGTGAATGATGATGTACCCATAGAGGCTCGAACCTAGTGCCCATAGTTTCAGTATAATATTCATCATAGACTGACCGTTACTGAACTGTCAAGAAGTGCAGAAAAGCTGTTACGTTCTAACCGCCTATTGACTGTTCATCAATGAGCATTCACAGTACTATGATAAACAGAACACAAGTTAGTTAAGTTCTGTAACAGACAGATCACCATTAAATAAATGGATGAGATTTTAATAGCACAAGATATATTTCGCTGTACTTTTAGTAATAGTGTGATGTAAAAAAAAAACATTGATTAGTTGTCAGGTGAAGGATTTCATGTTAATTTGAAATTATTCACATTTTCTATGGAATTTAACTAATGGCAAAGCGCACTTCGTTCTTCTTGTTCCATCTTTTAAAATGATGAAGCAGCTGGTTTTCCAACATCAGACAATTTACTATTTATGATTTCTAAAATTAAATAATAACATTGGGAAATAATTCAGACAAAACAAAAAACATTTTTTGGCAAACAACACGCCGGTTATGATTCCGATTAAGACTAACACATATCACGCTTCTAAACATCAAGTTTGGCGTGACCTGAAATTTCTAGCATTGAATCGACCAATCATAAGAAGGAGGGTAAGATAGACACACATGATCTTAACCAATCAGGAGATTTGTTGTTGTCTGACTGATTTATAAGGTCAGTGAATAATTCCGACTGTCATATTGCTTTGTTTCACTCCGTATGGCGATGATGGATTCTGTGCCTTCCCAATCTGATTTCAGTGTGGAACGATTTATTGGTCGTGGATGCTACTCAATTGTTTATGAAGTTCGAAAGACAACAGGTTCTGATATCAATTCGAAATATGCTTTGAAACGTTTTTTCCTGGAAAGTGACTCTTCAATTAGATGTGTTTTGAGGGAAAGAAAAATTTTGGAACGATTAGCGTTAGCTGATTCACAAAGTCCTTTCCTTCCTATGTTGTACTATAGTATATGGAAAAATTGTGTGTCGGCGTTTGTACTTCGGGAAGGGTCAGGCTGTGACCTTTATGATTTATTATGCCATGTAGGCTGTCTTTCTGAAACCAATGCAAGATTTTACATTGCGGAGATTATATGTGGTCTGGAACATCTGCATTCCTTGAATATCGTTCATTTGGATGTTAAACCTGAAAACATTTTATTTTATCCAGATGGTCATGTATTTGTTTCTGATTTGGATCGATCTTACGATCTTTCACAAAATGGTAAGCCTACGCTGGACGATTTCACTGGAACACCATTATTTATGGCTCCAGAAGTTGCACGTGGTGAAATTATAGATGTGCGATCAGATACCTGGAGTTTGGGTGTTCTTACAGCGGAGATGATTACAGGTCCAATACGCTCGGAAGCTGAAAACACTGCTGAAGCCTTTCGAAAGGCTCGTATGGGTACATACACTATACGTGGATTAAAACGTCTTTCAAAACCGCTTCAGTCATTTTTCAGCGCATGTCTACAACGTCAACATACACAGCGTCCTTATCTAAAAGGTGTTAAAGAATTAAGATTTTTAAAGCCTATTGACTGGTGTAAAGCAGAGTCTCGCCTTCTACGTCCACCATATTCAACTTCAGAACTGCAACACAGAGAATCAAAGTATGAAAAGACTAAAATATGTTCCACTGATGCACAACTATTATCTGGAGCATTTAGTCCTATAAAGCCAGTTAATTTATCGAAAAAGTCACAAATGAAAACCAATGAAGTTAACGTGGATGGTGTTGTAACTTCTCCCGAAAGTATCCCTGCATCTTTGATTAAAGATGGATATACTAAAGAGAAACTGGATTCCTTGTTCAGTACCTTCAGTTTTACACATCCTACTTTACAAAGTTGTAAGACGACAGACATTACAGATTCATTATCTAAACTAACTGTAAAGACCGAAAGCTCAGACAGCATGTTGGCAAATACAAACTTGTGTATGAAGCATGCTGAAATCATAGCTAGTGAGAATTCAATGGTTCCTGTGCGTATCCGAAGATCCAGAACCCGAGGTACATCTATTGGGGATTGACTATCACCCATTTCAAAATTATTTCTAAGTTATACGGTGATGAACTTGACTGTTTTATCCCATAATATTATAACTTATGGATCCGTTAAACACAGACAAGTAATGATTTTATGTGATTTTGAAGCTGTTTTAATTTCTTTTAATAATTGTACACATTTTATATTCTTCAAGCATATAATATGTTTTATACGTCATGGTGTCTTTCTTGATGTTCTAAGGTGGGTAATGAGGATTGGTAGTGTTGTTTTTGATGTGATTTCATACGCTAAGTATACATGACCTGAGATTGTTTCTTGTATGTGTAGTCAACGTGAAAGTGTAGTTCGTTATTGTGTTCCTAGAGCTGTAAACGGTCTAACTGTGAAAAATTAACAATTAAAACCTTCCAGCTCAGAGAATACACACCTAGATCCATCCGCCTAGCTGTGCATAAGCGATAGTTTAGGATTACTGTGGTTGAAAAATTTCTGTTTGTCGGTTCTTGATGACGTTTTTGCTGTAGGACTGTGCAAATTTACGAATAGTCTTTTCTTATTGTTACTAAATTAGGCGTCCGAAATACCTTTATAGATAGTAGTATCAATAGGAAAACAACTTTGTTGTGTGTAGAGTATTCGCTCGTTACTAGGAATAGTTATTGTGTTCGTACTATATGTGACTTAAATTTCTTGTGCCAGTTACAAATTGAGTGTAAGATTGTACCAGGAATTTGTTGTGTGTGTGTAGTACTCTCTAGGAATTCCTGCTTGCGTAAGCTCTAACGACTGAAACATAATATCGTGGAACCGTTGAAAACTTTTTTAGGCAAAGTATGAGGACAAATACTCGCCGAAGACATTGGCTAGAGGTCGCGCTATGTTGTGAATTGGCAGAAGTCGGGATTCATGCTCTAGCCATTGGATCGGGTCCCAGTGGTTTAATGGTCTACGAGCTCGCTAGCCTTGTAACCAGAAGGTCCTGAGTTCGGACCCTAGTGGTGGATGTGTACCGATGAAGAGTCCCAAACTAGGCTGACGAAACAGCTGACTGTCAGTACTCCCTGCAGGTTTTCCAATGGTTCTCTAACCGATGTCAGTTCATTATGAAATCCTCTAACCAAAAGCAATAATGCGTCGTTAGCTTAAGGTGCAGTAATACAGCACAATTGTTGTTAGGAGTTGACTATCGAATGTCTTGTCATATTGTGACACTATCATTGACGTTCTGCCTTTCTTGATTTAAACATACATATCGGAATTGTAGGACTACCTACCTATAGTGTATAGTTGGTTACTGATGTATATATGGTTAGAAAAGTTTCTAGCTAGTATATTTTCTATGACTTCATTGAATAGAAGAACCATGTTGTAAGTTGTAACCGGTTGTCTGCGTACAAGTTTCTCTTTCAGCATATACTTGGTTTATTACAAAATGGCTTTGTCGGATGCTAAATAATGTTTTGTAAAACCTGTAGTGTGTAATTTATTTCCTGAAACAACGACGAAGAGGAATGATTTATATATCTCCACCTACTGCCATGTGTCTGGAACCAATGTAGGGAATGTTCTGTATCTGCGGACTGACAAAGTTGTTGAATTTTTGGTCTGCCAGCCGTCAGATTTGTAATACTGTGTCGTTTTGCTTGTGAATACATTATGCTTTAGGGATGCTTACTGCAAACAGGAATAAACTAAGTCATCTTCTGATGAGAATTATAGAAATGAGCTTTGTGAATGTTGGGTGCACAGTCTCCTCGAGTTTATTTATCGCCACCAAGTCTCAGGATTAATAGCGTAATGAATGGAATACGCGTTACCAATGCCATCAGTTCCATAGCTCTTATATTTACTTGGGGCAAATATTATTTCTACGTCGGACAATTTATTATCGTAAGGATTTCTTGACCATCAAAATTTAGGTTTAGCGAAATATTTTTCGTCGCTTAATGCAGCTGAAAGTTCCTTGGCAAAGATTGTTATTTGTATAGACAGATATATAAAGAAAAATATAATGGAGAGAACAGTAGCTGATTATCTGGGATATAAACTGTAACTGTTTGAGATTCAGTGTACACAACCTCATGAAATTCTACGTTAAGTTCTTAGCTTCAAGAAAAAATATCTTTTTGAAACTCTACGTTTATTCTTGAGACGTGGTTACTGCAGTTGCGCGAATGAATAAATAGCGTCGATACAACTGATTCTAGAAGTATGTTATCAACATTTCCAATATGCAACACCTGAATGTGAACACCATGATATCTAATTCAAATCCTTTAGGTAGTTAACTGTTAGACACTTATGAGATTAAGACTGTTTTGATGGAGCCTAGCTCTTCTGTGGTTACTGTAAGGCGGATAATTTCCCAAAAACTGAAGTGACTTGCGATTAAGGCCGACCAACGAGTTTTTCTGACTCTCATACCCTGGCTAAAACCCTAACTACTAGCAAATCAAATCCTGCTACCTCTGTTTAAGGTTACTTAATCTCAGAAAGTTTTGCTACAGGCTATTCCAATCCCTGGACAGTTGGGAATCAAACAGTAAATGTTGCTAGATGCCAGTTGAAGCATTTTTTATGTCCATACGACTGTCTACTCTTAGAATAGATTGCGGCTTCATATAAGGTCTTAGTTTCCCTTAATTCTTATACGTTCATGAGTCTAAAGAAATTCTGACTATTACACATTATCCCTGCCTTCTCCATCTATTTAACCGTTTTTGTCTGCGATATCAGATTAAGATTATCCCATGGCCTCTGCTTATATTCCTTATTCGCATTTCTGACACACGGTTTACACTGAGATGAGTAACGACACCCCACTCCTCCAGAACGTAGTTCGACACAATATTTAAGAGGGACTCCTATTCTCCATACAACCATAGACAATTTGACTAATGTGTAGTTTGATTGGACACTAGTAACTAGTGTGACGTGTCTAGTCCTTTCTTTGGTGCAGACTGAATTCTATCAGTCAGGTTTGCAATGTGGCCACCATTCTAGATAGCTCGCCATCACGGTGCACATTGATTTGATGGCATTAGATGATTGGAGGCAATCGGCAGGAAGCTTTGTCTGACCTAGGTTTCGTGCTAGTTGGCACTCACCAGTAAGCAAGGCGTATCTGTAACCTCGAAGGAACTCATGCCCCTTCTGAGATTCGAATCCGCGTCACCCAGTGCTGTAGTCAGTCAGAAACGTCACCACTACGCTATTGAGGCTCGCGACTGACCTCCTGTAGGACTGTAGTGGATACTTTGATTGGACACTAGTAACTAGTGTAATGCGTCTAGTCTGTGTACGTAAATGTTAACTGCATATATGCATTGAGTGATGATTTAGGCGAATTAAGTAGATTTCATCTTCAATTGTTTTTGAACAAATTGTAAGTTTATTAGGAAGCCACAAAGAAGTGTAACGGTTGAGTTATTTGAAAATACTATTGAGGAAATCCCAGTTAGGATAACTTAAAATTCAGTCTGATTGGTTATAACTTCTTTGGAATTTAAGTCTTCATTTTATCAAGACTTCATAACGTACTGCTTATCTTGATTGTACACACGATGGTTAACCTATATTCTACAGTGATTTTCGTAGAACACATTTATTCGAAGCTGCTGAGATTCCCCAGCAATCTACTAACATATTTCTGACAATAAGCTATAGCATATACTTATTTTCACAGTAAAGTAAAGATAGGATTATGCCTCAGGACGAATAACCTCATGTTCCCTAGACAGTCTGATCTGTATGTATGTGTAAAGTCTGAGCCCAAGTGGTATGTGATTTCATTTAATTCTGACTATATATGTCAAACAATCAATAACCTTTCGAACGAGTCTGTTCATAATCCTATCAAACGTACTATAATGATTCATATAATGAACTAACTAATATAGGATTGAATAGTGTTATTGTCGTTAGGCAAAGTCTACTAAAGGCTGTATCTTAGTACCAAAGAAGAGGAAGCTGGAGTCGACAAATGTCCAGTGTCAATTACGTTTCAGAATCCGGTGCTACCTCCAGCTTGGGTAAGTGGTTGGTATTATCAGTCCTACACAATAGATGGCTCGTAGCCTGGTATATGAGAAACTGCTCCAGCTAGCGTCTTCCTACGGCTGTATATGGGTGTCTTCCTTTAGCTAGGGTCAATTACTTCCTGAAGTAGTCGTATTTAAATAGAGTATAGAAACAAAAAGCTAGTAAATTATAGTAGGCTGAACGATGGTGACTGAAAGCCTATTCTGTCCTTGGTGCATATGTTTGTTCTTCTGTTAAAACTGAGTCATTCATTACTACGTCTTGCACATACACACCACTATTGTCCTTACTACTTTCGAACTACACAACCGTTTCTCTTTGTGTATTCTTAACGCTGCACTGACTCACTGAATCTTATGGAATGTAAGTATGCAGTCTTTAGAGATGAAGGTGATTTTTACGCAAGATCATAAGTCTGAAATAGGACTGTTGAATCGCATAACATGCCTGATGATAGTTCATTTACAACCAGAGGTTACTACGACACTTTTCAGCTCACAAGATCCTGACACCGTGGTCATCAGACATCTATGAATATACTATCTTCCAAAGTAAATTGACACACGAATTATGTTTCGTCCACTCGAGTTTGTCTTCCACAAGCACACATATGGATAACTTCAGGTTCAAAGTTCTCATATAGCAGTTATTTCTTCCTTTCTATATAATGCAAATGTGACGCAGCTCATTGGCATATCACGACTATCAATTGTCGGTTTCGAATCCCACCAGCTACTTCAGATTGAATAGTATCATTAACCTTCATACAGTATCTGTGGTTCACAGCCAGGGTAGCTGAGTTCTAAATACAACATACAAAAACATAACTGACGTCTTGATGACCATTATGCCATGGGCCTGACTAGTATTCATGATACATTAAGTACTTCGAAAAGTGTCTCAACGTGAAGCTTATTTCGGGCTATTAAAAGACTTCATTCTGATTTCAATGAGTTGGCAAGTTTGAAGCGACTTCTTCGCTATAAGATACTTTGGCGTTTTACATGCCGTCCCCGAATTTGGCTACACACCAATGCATTCATCGTCACTTGTAGTATACTAAACAACTCTTAATATACCCTTAGCTCTAATATAACCCGACCTAAATACTAGCTGTTACACGTAATCACCTCTTCCGAACAGGGACATATCCTTATGAGTCCCCAATGATACGTGAATCCAGTACGAGCATTCTAAAAGTTACTTAGGCATTGTTTGTCTCCACACGCAATTTGTAACAAGATATAAAAGCTGCTCGTTGTGACAAGAATGATGTGAAGAATGAAGAAATCCAACCTTCAGGAAATGCAGTATTAGAAAAGCTGTTAAGTGCTGTGATGCATTCTTTAGTGTAGTATTACTGATACATCCGTGTGATCATGAGATTTCCGTATAGAAGTCGAGTACTCAACAAAGAACATCATGCACCATACAAATTTAGGTGAGACTTAGCGTCTGGAAGTTAGATGAGTAGTACATTTCCTACTTTCAACAAACACTCACTTATACGTTCACTAACACGGGATTTCACTATCTCAAAATCTTGCCAATGACCAAATTCAACTGAAAGGTACATTAATTTAAAATCTGAAGACCAGTGCACTGGTCTTTCCCAAAAAACAGCTTTATTCAAACAAGACGAATAATTTCCTCTAGACCAACAAACAGGAACAGTTGCCAAGGGTGATATAAGCAAAAGACTAATATCTAGGTGAGATGTATATTTTAAGTACTAACAAGAACTCGTGATGTAGCAGTCTAGTTTTCTAAGACATATTCTAGAGCCTTCGGATCAGGATTCAAGAACTTCAATCCTTCCTCAGAGTTGTCAGTTTTTGGCAAAGCGTATTTGTTTACGTGTGACACATAAATTGCCTGGAATTTTCAGAAATTATATCAACTTACCACAGATGACACGAGGACAAGAATAGCAGAAGATATTAGGAGTGCCTGATTGTAATATGCGTTACGTTTTTGGTGTAGCTCCTCCCAGCTTCCTTGAGGCAAGGCAAGCTCGTCGTACGTACCCGCAGGAAAACGCATAGGGACATGATTTCTCACATGATTAATCCGGTTGATGCCTATATTTTAGTTTTTTACGATATTCACAACTTACTTAGCGAGGCCGCCGATCTAATCCCAACTAAACGGCTGATCATTTTTACCTTGTATCGCTGCTTATAAAAAACCTAACTTTCAATGTTCAATCCCTTATGACATCAATATTTTGGGGCAGGAAATGCATACAGTGATACAGTTATGTATTCGTGTTCATTAAAATTTGTTTTTACTTTAAAAGCTTTACTGAATGTCGAAATTCGGTCTTTAGGCCCACAATAAACAAGTGGTTTCAAATTAACTGAACCATAAAAAGCCATAGTCCTCCTGTCACTCAAAGTAGTTTGAGAACATGATGCATATTATAAAACTGTATATCCTGGTTGAAAGCTTTAACACATTCCCATGACACCTTCCATGCTGTTTCAGAGGCTGATGGTGTTGATGTTAGCGGATAAAATGAAGGACGCTAACGCTTCATGTAGTATGGAGAACCCCCGTATTATTCGGTGGACTAATATTTTTAAAATCGCATCGATATTTTAATGAGTGATTCTAACGTTTGTTTCGGCAACCTGGTCAGACCTTCCTCAGGGAAATTAATCGAAACTCTCATATCAGGGGTTTATAAATCAAGCAGACTTCTCTGATTTTGAAAATCTTTATCGAATCATATGGTTGATGAATCATTTGATCGAACCTAATCACTAAATTTCTGACGGAAAGTGCACTCTGTTTAACGTAATTAGCAAAAGTAGACCAAGATTTGTAAGTCTGAGTTCAAATTTTTATCACAGCCCATACAATTTTGCTTATTATATTTTGATTACTGTTTCATGACTCACATAATAATAATAATTTGCTCTATTCCAGAAATAGTACTAGTGATACGGTGTGAAATTTTCAGCAAATATCTACAATGTTTGCATCTAATTTTACCGACATTTAAAATAAGTACTAAACAAAAAAATCTGAAGACACCAACAGCAAAAGAAGCAGGATAAAAACAAAATAATTATAAATGCGAAAAAGGACCAAAGTATACCAAGGTCTAATGCGGCGTTTGTGGTGGGAGTGTGAGTAATCCTGAATAATACAAAATGTTTTTGAGGTGGTGGCTATGGCGTTCACAAACAATGATTGTCAGTTTAATATTGCCGAAAAGTATAGAAAATAAGAAAAAACAACCACAAAACTAATAATTACGTGATGGTTAATGACAGGACAATTTTGTAAAACTCATAGTGCGGATAGAGTAGGAACCAGTGGATACACAAAAGAAGGAATATAGTAAAGTACAAAAAAGGAAGCCAATGTTAATATTTTAGGTAGCTAAGTATGTTTGAAGAAGGAGTTCACTAAAGAATACAAAATAAGAGGGAAATGAAAGAGCCTAAAATTATGTTGTTAATAACAAAGCAAGTCATAGGTTTCACGCTTAACATTGTCTCTGTCGCTTAGAACACGGGCCAAGTATGGTATCGTTGAGTTCCTGTACTTGGTTGTACGAGCATAGATTATTTTATACTGATTTCTGGTTCTACTTGATGAGATACAAGGAGAGAGTTGGGAATAGAGGGGGCGTTGGGGGTCTGAGAGTATGGTTTTTGACCATCTTTCGCATGTATTCAGATGCCTATCAACTAATGTAGTGACGAGCTGACTGAGATTTACACCACTAGTCCTACTGACTACCTTCAACATCCTTCTCAGGATGGTATAGTCCTTTTTCAGTAGCGCAGGAAAGACTAACGGGGAGCAGTAAAGTAGAATAGGTAAGATACAAGAGTTGACAAATTGTGAAAGTAGAGGTTGGGTGATTCCAGATTGTCTAAGTTTCTTAATGTAGCAGGTAAGACAGAACACTTTCTTAGAAATCATTAGGATATGAGATGTCCAAGTAAGGTCAGAAGATAGAACTAGACCGAGGTATTTAGCATTAGACTTAGTTTCAATTTAGGTCCCTCAATGCTACAGGCTACAGGAGAACTTACTAGTGTTTGTAGATCTCGTTTATGCCTAAGGGAGAAGTCAATAGTCTGGCATTTTGAGGGATTCAGCATGAGACCATTAAGTTTGGACCACTCGCTGATGTCCGACAGGAAGCTATTTAATTTGAGACAGTCTGACTGAGACTTAATGGGAAACGATACAGACAGGTCATCTGCATATTTGACGAAGTTGATTTCATCTGAGAGAGGTAAATCATGTAAGAAGAAGGAAAAGAGAAACGGAGAAAGAACAGCACCCTGAGGAACTCCAGCTTCAGTAAGCAAAGGAGAGGAAGATACACCATTATATACCGTGTACTGCATCCTATTAGAGAAGTAAGAGTGTTGCCAATTGATAGCCCAGGGCTCAGTTTGTGTAAGGCTAAGCTTGTTTAACAATAGGCCTCTATGTACAGAGTCAAAAGCAGATGTATAGTCAAGGAACGTACAACGGACAAACTTGGCCCCTTTGTTTAAGGAGGATACAATGTTGTGATGAAACACAGCAGCAGCGTCCAAAGTGCTTTTACCCTGTTTGTAGGCAAACTGCTTTGGATCGTTTGAGAAACTTAGGGAGGGAACAAGTTTTAGTAACAATAGTTTCTCCATTAGTTTCAAAAAAGGAGAGGTAATAGCAATAGGTCTGAACTTAGCATTATTACCAGAGCCTGACTTGGGTACAGGGATGATTTTAATATCTTTCCACAGAGAAGGTACAACATTATTAGAAAAAGAAGTTTTTAAAATGTTTGTAAGTGGGTTGCTTAAAATATCAGCACATTTCCTTAGGACAATGGCAGGTATACCATCAGGACCTAGACTCTGGGAAGGTTTAAGAGATTTTAAACATTTAAGAACATCAGAAGTATTAAAACTATTAAAGTCACTGGTCATGTTATTTGTTACATTGAAGCTAAAAGGTACATTTGGAAGGCGGATAAAAGATCTATTAAGAGTGTTTGCATCAATAGAGGGAGCACAAGAACTATGCTTACCACAAGCTGTAATTTCTTTGAAAAGCTTCCACATGTCCCCAGGAGTTTTACATGACAGAATTCTTCGATTATAAATATTGTTTAACCTCTTGATTTCGGATTTAATTTGGATGTTTATTCTCCTAAAACCAGCTTTATCCTTAGCCTTGTACAGTCTCTCTTTTTCTCTTCGAAGCTTTTTGAGAGGAGGAGAAGAGAAATGGTCTATTCTTTTGAAAAGTATCTGTTTTGGACAGCATACATCAAGGCAGAATTTAAGATAGTCAGTAAGATTAGAAATAGTATCATCCAGTGTGTGTTCAGTGAAAAGTTCCCAGTTTGTGTCATTCAACATACATCTTAGTTTGAGCACGTTTTCTTGTGAGTAACATCTTTGTTGTGTTTTCCTGGAGAGATTCGAGAGGATATTAGAGTGATATCTGCTATATATCTTGGGTAATATCCGAATAATACAATGATCAGAGTTCATTATAGGAGCACGTCTGCGTGCTTCATATATTTCCGCATCATTAGTAAATACTAGATCCAGCGTTTTATCAAGTCGAGTTGGAAATTTGACAATGTTGCCATGACCTAATTATTCAAGAAAAGAACAGTCACAGGTATTGGAATCTCCAGTGACAACTGATAAAGAGTTTTCAAGATGTGTAACCGTGAATGCTGTGAATTCATCGGCAAAATCAGATAGATCCGAGGCGGAACAGCCAGGAGTAACATAAATATTTGAGATGAAGACGTATTTAAACTTGGATAAGTGTTTCGGACGACATTTGACTGTAATACAATCAATAAAGTCACTAGAGAAAGAAAAACATACATTATTTGAGGTTGACCACTGAGAATAAATGAAGGTTGCGACGCCTCCACCTCTTTTCTTTCTAGAGCATATTCGATCTTGTCTAAACAATGTGAAACCATTTAGAGAAACCAGGTTGTCGTTATAAAGATCATGGAGCCATGTTTCTTGTAATGCGACTATCGCCGTATTGTGATAAGTATCAGATGATAAGAGAGACTGGAGATGCATAATTTTGTTTGGAAGTGAACGGCAGTTTGAACTGACAATAACAGGAATAGTTGTGCGATATAATGGTGTCCGTTTGAGAGCGCGTTGCCAACCACCATGATGTTTTCTCTTAGTTTTATTAGATGCATGAAAGTCATATGGTTTAAAACATTTAATGAATTCATTACTGTATTTGATACGATTTGTGATCATATTTTGTTAAAATTAAAAATGAAAACATGATGTATTAGATGCAAATATGTAGATATACAGAAAGGTAGCCCAGATGTCAAACAGGTCGTATAAACTGGTGCTTACAAGAGATTCATGCAATTTTTACGGGCACAATCATTTGTGTTACAAATTACAATCCTGAAGTATCATATATTAATACTTTTTCGAAAGTTTAAATTGTTCAATTATTGTACAAGCAATCAGAACAGGTTCTCATACATGCTAAATTGTAAACCGTTCACCATCAAAGTTGAGCGACAACCCTAACTTCGTTCCGTTTCCTGCTGATAGTTATAGTCAATCAGTGAACAGCGTATATTTTGGTAAGTACGATTGTCTATTTCCCACTAGGCGCCGGATTATTTTAGAACTATTCTATCAAATCTGGACCACAGTTCATGTGAATTTTATAGTATTCGCTTCGCGTAGACCAAGGGCAAAGCAAAACAAAAGAAGTGATTTTCCAAATTACGAATTATATTTTGGGACCAAATTGGAGTGCGAGATGATTGCTTAACTAGCTAGAGATCGTGCACGAACGAACGAACGTAACACGACAGCGTGCCAAATGGCGTGGACGCTTGACCTTAGGCCTTCAGCCAAACAAATTGGCTAAAACAGTGAGGGTTAGCATCCAGTGTTCATTGATGAATGCTGTGGCTTATAATTCTTGGGAATTACGACACTGTCTTGACCTGACTTTTGCCATAGATTCACTAATAAATTAACAGATTTAGTGGTGGAAACTTTAATATATGAAGGACACATATACGCGTACATGAGAATCATTCGTTATATTTTGTCAGGTTGTGACTTGTTGGAGGCTCGACCCACAAGCATTGCGTCGACTATTAATCACTCGAAAGTGATTATGAGGTTGCATGTATATTGGCGTCGAATGTTGCAACAGAGGGGATGAATGATGTGATACTTCACTAGTCCTACCCTCTGAACCACTGTAGCTTACTTGTAGTCCCACCTGGAACCAGCTGCCAGCATGTGTGAGATTTACGACCTAGTGCTCCCAAATGCCATACGTATCTTGAGATGAAAGTATTCGAATCCCAGTGGAACAGACGGCCTCAATAGAACATCTCCATTTTTCCCGTTATCTGCGGTCCTCTTTAATTAATCCCACAACTGCCCATATTCTCTCGCTTCCACCCCAAATGGTCTCCTGCGCGTCAACCTTGGACCAAATGTGACACGTCGTTCCCATTTCGATTCCTCCCAAAGGACTATCTGGTGCGCGACGTCACCTAGAGTTTCTACTTAGCATGCGTTCCAACCACCTCCATTTACTTTGGAATATTTGTTTATCAGTTGCTTCTTGATTGGTTCCTTTCCAGAATTATTTTACTGTAATTCTTTCTGCCTAGGCATCAGATATTCATTATGGAGCAAGTGAAGACAGCTGTTCATAAAATTCTGCAGTATTCCAGAAATGCTTTTCGCGACGCGCACAATGACTTTCTGACCCATACAGAAAAACTGACTATACACTGGTGTTGCAGATCTGAAGATTGTTCCTTATACTGAGTGAAGTAGATTTTCAGAGTGATTAAAAAGCGATGATATTCTGCCTTGCCCATTCGATCCTGGAAGGGTGTGACATCCTCATCTGTTTAGGCTGTAATTGAGACAATGCTGCTTGGATAAGTGAAAGACTTAATGTCAATGGACGCGAACATTGAGCGTTTGCTTATTGGAACTGGTAGCCATTGGTGGGCAACTCGAAGGCGCGAATGGTTCAATCGTGGCAGCCTGTATACGGCCGTAGGTCATTTGATCAGCTGATGTATAGTGGCATTATTTATTCAAAAAACCTCGAAATTAGGTAATTTTTCGTTGTTTTACACACTTTTATGCATATATTGCAGCTATGAGTCTGTGGAATAAAGCGTTTTTAGCATAAACAGCAAATGATGATGTCCTTATCCGGTCGTAATTTACGGCCAGTTTACAAATTGTTGAAATACGTACTTTTCCTTTCAGAAAATGCCGAATTATTTGAAGACACACGTTATAACGACTTTTAGTAATGTATTTTGCAGTTCAAAGTATTATACATAGACATGGTGAGGTAGGCTAGTTAGTTTTGTTAGTCATTTTCACTTACTTTGTTATGTACCTTAGGTGATAGTGTCAAAGATCCTCCACATATATTTATATAAAGAAAATGTACAGAAATACTCGGGAATTATTTTCATTGTTATTTACTTCTTATACTGCATAGATTTGGTCTTTACAGGCAGATACAATATCCATTTTTTCTGCTTGAAAAATATTGAATGATGTAAGTATACACAATTTAACGCATTATCTAGTGTTTTCTACCACTTAAATTTTGTATTTATAATGGTAAAAATGTTCACATCTTTTGATTGCTTAATTTCTTTTTCAGGTGACAGCTACTTTCGGGGATTTCATGGAGTTAGGTGATAAAGAAGATTTCCGCAGTGTCATTGATTTTGTATTACATGGTAATTCATTAATAAATCTATTCCTCGTTATTCGTTTGTATATTCTACTTGATAAGACCAAATATTAGCCTTTGCGTAAGTTGTGAGGTACAGAGTATATGAGGCTATCTTTGAAATACTAAGTAAGAGCAGATATTCGGAGAAGCCTATTGTTAAAAAGATTATGTTGTAGTTAAATAAAGTGAATATGTCCAAATCTCAGAAGAGGTATTGTGACTATAAAGCATTTCGAGTTATATATCGTCTTAGAACACATAAACTGATTCGCTATTCATAGTCACAAAGTGAAAATAAATCTACCTGATAGTGTGCTTATGATTTCTGCATGTCGCAATGTATCATAAGGATAGGCTGCACCTATACTGTTAGATTTATAACTCAGTGCAACTACGGTTTTCGTAATAATCAAAAATAGAATGCCTACGGTTCTCAGCCACACAACACGATACGTTGCTACCTGTTCATCTAATCGCGTAAACGAAAGTTTTCCAGACGCTGCACTTACTCCTAACAGTTTACCCTCAACTCCTACCTTAGCACGTGTTACTAATGTTACTAGAACACAATCGCATTACAACAGAAGGAACACAGATTCATTGAAAAATTGTTTATCAAACAAAGATTAGACTTCAGATGTACAGATAATTCAGATGAGTAGTCCTCCGTTACTGTCAGTAGGTTCCATCTGCGTACGCAGCACATAAATGTTTCTCCATAAGCCTGAAAAGATTTAAGGAAAGCATTATTAACTTGGGAATTACATGTATGATCTGAATAAAAAATTTATCCTGATAAGCATTTACAAACAATATGTATAAATAGCTAAATAGTTTTCACTAAACTTAAGGGACTTCGCAATTTATCGTTGGTCGATATCTAGTAGGTCCATCGAAGCATCATGAAATGATAAAATTATTTAACGACAAGTTATGCAGTGGTTTCCAAAGCTGGTACAAAGATTTTAGTAAAAATGACAACGGCTTTATGACAAGTGATAGGTCTTGACAGCAATAATAACAATAACGTTCACGTTCATAGTGACTATAAAAACAATAATAGATATTATTGTCGCAGCGAATTCACCATTAACGTGGATGGACGACCACTAAAACACAATCATATCAATTAAATGTATCACTTAATCTTATGAATCAGGTGTTTACTTAATTTCATTGTACTCTCTCAATACTGATACGGTCAACTAGCTAATTCCAAATGAACTCAAGATTAATTCTGAAAGTGAATGGAGATCCAGTTTATGTCAAATAAAAACATGTAGCCTACACGTAGTACACTACTTGCTGTGACGTTTGCGCTTTCAATCAGTGTAGCTGTTTCACACAACCCCCTTCACCGACTGACTTCACAAAGTTAAAGAAACAAACACGAAGGGAAAAGGAAATACCAATTACTCATACCTCTATGCATACGTAAATAACCATACCACATAAATAAACGGTGACAAGACAGGAAACCGTTGGGTCAGTTAGAAAACTCTAGAAGTTCTGAACTAAACGGATGATTTATGTCTAGTATTACACAAAATCCAAGGCATACAGGCAACAGTCAACAGTTTGGTAGGAAAGGCTGCGAGCAAAGACAGGACTTCCAGGGAATATGGAGAAGACACCTAACCAATAACAACTACAACAACGAGCAGCAACGATTATCAAACAGGAGAAATTTGAGAAAAGTCATCTCTTTCACTTACCTACACAGCTTTGTTGCGACTACAGAAGATAAGGATGAGGATGTCAAAGTCAGTCAGAATTGAAAGACAGAAAGACCTTGATTAATCTGAAATCAGTTTGGAAATCAATTGCACTAAGCATCAAGAAGAAGATTTGGATTTTCGACACCAATGTGAAGTCATTCAGTGCTTCTATATGGTCCAGATAATTGGTATGTCACCAAAAGCATTTCGAACAAGCTTCAAGCTTTTATCAACAGCTTATTTCGCAGGATCCATTACTAAAGATCAGATTTCTAGAAACGATCAGCAACAGAGAACTCTGGCAACGAACCAACCAAGAACCTATCACTGAACCAACAACTGCAGAAGAAAGTGGAGATGGACTGAACGTGCGCTGAGACTGCTGAGTGAAATCGCGCACCAGACCATCACCTAAGTGGAGTCTGAATAGCTAACGGTGAGTTGGACGTTCGAAAGTGACATGGAGGAGATCACGTAAGGAGAAAAAAGTTTATGAGCAATCATGGAGCCAGCTAAAGAGGGCTGTAGATAACAGAGTGAAGTGAAGATATGCTGCAGGAGCTCTATGTTCTCAAAACCCAAAGGAGTAATATAATTAGTAAAAATAAATAAACAAACTTGCCTCAGGATGTGCCTCTATGATAACGTGAGAATGCGGAGAATATTTCTGTATAGCTGTATCAACGATACCCATACCAAAACCAACATTTCAAATATTAAGCGGTGGTTTATTATCGTTATTACTGCCGACGACATCTGCATGACAAATCCATGCTGCATGTTTCTCCATGATAGGTGTTTCCCAATCCATCATAACAGCCAATTGTGTATTCGTATCCACCAGGCATTTACCATCCCCAGCATACTCTAGTCGGCTAGCAAGATAAGCGGCATTGAGTTGTTCAGTCTTCTCAGTCCTATTAGTATTTTCGATAACTGTTGAGTAATTCATAGAATCAATATTTTCTAAAGATAGTGATTCACTTTTATCAACAGCTAACGACAACAAGAGTTCAGACATAACTGCATGATTCAGTATGGCATCAGTACAGAGTTGATGACCATTTTTCGCAGCATAATCACCGGCACATAGATATTCTCTATCCACTGCATTCCATGGCGCACCTTCTGAGAGTAAATAATTGACAATATCTGTGTTTCCAATTCCAGCTGCAATCATTAGAGGACTCACACCAGTTTTGAAATCCTGATAGCATATATATTTGGTACCTGCTTTCCCATCTTCGTGACAAGAATACAGTATATATAGGTATACCTACATATACATAAATATACGTATATGCTGAATCAACCATGCCGTTTTCATCATAATTAACCAGTCTACTGTGTATTTTATACTTATTTAAGCATCTCTGAAAATAAAACTCAAGCGATAATTTAAGTTGCATGAAGTTATTACCTCTACAGAACACTGTTTGCATTCTTGACACTTCTGAGAAGTCCTTAGATCCTGGTATAGGATTGTCAGTTATCTATCCGACTTGACAAAACGCTCCTGGAAAGTGAGAACTTAACCAGGCATCTAAATGATGTTTGAAATTACCGCAACTCGAATGACAAACTGGCCAATCACAAGCGAGTAAATCACTTGTTTATCTCACTCGCGGGCACACGAAATTACGGCCGTCGATAGGATGCCTTCAGTCGTGTACAAGTTGGAGGAAGACGAACAAATACGAAAAAAGTACATTATATTTAATGTAAAACATTTGCTTACAGACTTGTAACTATCTAGACTTTAATTGCCAAACAATATAACCTTCTAAAAAGTAATGGTGTTTTGGAGTTAAAGTCGAGAAACGTACATAGTAATTATCGGTTCGGAGCTTCTTCGCAAATAATAGGAACTTAGGGTTAAGTTCCTTGACAACTAACCTATTTCAAATTGCTTCTGTTCATAGAGATTGGTACTTGGTGTCGGTAAGTTAACTTAATCAGCCCTGTCTCCTCTATTTTCACTTGGAATCCTGTCTATTTTGCCACTTCTGCCAGTTCTTTCCCCGGAGTTACTCAAGTTTGTGTGACATCATACACGAATCATCCATGAAGTTCAGATCCTCTAGAGTCTTCTTTTCTTCACAACGTAATCCTGTCTTCTCACCCATCACACTCTGAAGCATAATACAGTCCACCTCAACTACGAATGCCATCGGTGATAATAAGCAGCTTTACCTTATTCCTGTCTCTACATCAAAAGATTTAATGTGTTTTTCGTTACGGACTGCCTGATACATATCATTTTGATATGGCTCTTGAGTGGGGTTGATAAATATTCGGAACATTGTATTTTCGAATTAGTTTCCAAGTTGCTTCATGGTTAACACCTTAGAGCGCCCACTCAAAGTCGATGAAGTTGAGGTTAATATTTGAATGCAATAATTATTAATGTTTATTTTTACGTATGCAAGACACACCAGTTTTACAGGCATGGATAAGTATTATTTACATTAAATGAATTTGATTTGTAGTGAAATCACATGGTTGCTGTCCTTTCTGACATTAGTTTGTGAGTACAATCTGCTAACTAGTCATTCAGTGGAGCACACTAAGAAATGTAGAAATACTGTCTTCGCATTAACAAAAAAAACCCAATTATGTGTTGGGTGGATCACAAACATTTGGGAGAAAATTAAGCTTGAAGTCAATTCCTCCATATAACTTGTTCTGTGTGGCATCGTATCTTGTTCTTGATTTATGTTGAAATTGGGTATTAATTTGGAATGAGTGATTTATTTGTATGATTTTGTCAGCATTTTTATCGTAAGTAACACCAGAAGTGGATGGTACCCAATGCAGACTAATTTTGGACATTGTCAGCCAGATTCGTTTTACTGCGCCCACGTCAGCCAAAGCCGCCATTTGTCACTGCATGGTTGTTCCGTACTAGTAAGTTGATTAACATGTGAAAAACTGTTTTTAACCATTTTAGATCATGGATACTGCTTGTATAGGATGTTATACAGCGTCCTCATATGGTGACAGTGGATATTTCAAGGATGCTGAGTCATTACTAGCCAGACCTTGAAGATGATATATGAGTAAGTGATTTCAATTGATTCTCAGCTTCATTCTAGGTGTAGATCTGTGCAACTTCTACTACAAGGCAAATAGAAGAGAAGAGGCGAGCAGCAAAGTACCAGAGAGCAAAGAAAAAGTATGCAGAGTGGAAGATATATGTTTATATTCGTTGCACATTGTAATTTAGTAAACATACATATCTATTTCTACTTAACCTTTTTATGCATCTATGCGACTAGTCTATTTATCGTTTATAGAGTAAATAAGATATTTAAGCGCGTTTTTTAGGTACTGTAGTAAACTAAATTGATTCGTTCTAGGAATAAATAGTTTATTAATGTAATCAGTAGAGTAAAACAGTCTGTACAGAAAGCGTTTGAAACTTGTAACTGAGGTGCGAGTTCTGACATTTAGGGGCGGACTGTTCCATATTTTAGAATGCATGGCTGTGAAGAAGTTTTCGCGGAGTGTTGACTTAAAGGCTTTTATTGTCACTGTGCAAGTTTAGTTACGCAGATCTTAAGGGCCTTCCTGTGCGAATTGTATGTCCTTATTATCTGAGAATGATATTTTGTGTGGGACCTTAAAGAAGAGTACTAGGTTAACAATAAGTCATCTTGTCCAGAGTGGGTCAAGTTTTAGGATCATGAACCATGAGATGTAGTCTTTCTTACAATGGTAGCCAAGTAGTTTGGAGGTAAAATATCGTTGGATACTTTCCATCCTCAGCTTGTCACGTGTGCAAGTGCTACTAATAATACATGGACAGTATTATAGTAGTGGCCTTACACATGTTCTCCATAGAATGAGTTTGGCTTCATTGTCGTAGAAGTTCCTGAGTAATACACCTGAAGTGATTGAGCCAGGTTTGGAATTCACAGTCTCAAGTTTAACTCTTTGGGACCTGTTGTTAAGGAATGATTTCAGCTATCCTAATAGTGGGTCACGTATTCCTGAGGAGTTCAGCCGATGCATTAGCAGTAAATGCCTTAGAATTGTCAAAGAAGATGACAAGTAGTAGTTGTCTTATAATAATAATTTATATTTCGTATAAATGGGTAAGTTTAAAAGAAATGCACGCAATTTTTACAGGCATGATCAGTAATGTTATAAATTGCAATCATGAATTATCGTAAATTAATACTTTTTCAAAAGTTTAAATTGTTCAATTATTGTACAAGCAATCAGAACAGGTTCTTATAAATGTTAAATTGTAAACCGTTTACTAAGGTCACCATCGAAGTTGAGCGACAACCCAAACTTCTTTCCTTTTCGTACTGATAGTTAGGGTCAACCACTGAACAGTACTAGTTGTCTTCTGTCACGACTGCTGGTCACAAAACTAAAGAAGTCTGGGTGAAATGTTAAAAATGGTCTGGATTTTAGGAATCCATGTTGGTTCGGACTCAATGTTGCAACTAAGCATACGCTTGAGTATGCTATCTTTAACTAGTCTCTCCATAATTCTAGATTCTATGAGTGTGATATCGATCGGTCTGTGTTTGTTGACTTCTGTTTTTGAGCTGCATTTTTGTTTAGGTATAATAAATGTCGTTTTCAGTATATCCGGGTAAGTTTGGTTTTCTAAGGATATTGTGAGGATTTTAAGCAGTAGTAAGGGAATGTCAGGGCCACCATATTTATAGAAATACGATGATATACTGTCAGTCCCGAAACCTTTCGAGCTTTTGAGAGTTCCAATAGTTTGGTTAACGCTGGCATAAGACATCGGTCCCTAAAGATATTTTTGGCTTCAGAACTCGTATAAATTAATACGCATACAAAAGCAGTTCTTTTTGATGAAATGAGAAGGTAAATGTTTTATGACGTACAAAGATAAGTGTGGTTAATAGTATGGCAAATGAAGTCACAGTGTATTGAGAGGGTTGAAGTGGTTAGAGGAACACTTCGCGGGAAAGCTGCAGTCAGCTTGCAGTGATATTATGCTAGTTTCAAATACCGTTTTAATGTGTTATGCATCGAACATAATGATGTAAACTATCTGCTCATACAGTGAAGATGGTTTAACAAAAGAAATTATGGAATTATACGTAGTACGTCTAATACTGTAATTTCGAATACTGAAGTTGTACTTTATACAATGTTTTGCATTTTGTGTAATCTTGACAACTTTTAGTCTATTTCTGACTTTGCACGTATTTCAGCCTGATGAATGTACATTTTTGTTAATTGCAAGCCATTTGTCTTCTGCTATTGTGCTCTAAGTATTTGGACGCCAGATAACGTATTGTATTAGCGATGTATTTATGAAATGGCATGGAAGTCTTGCAGCTTCTGTGACACTGGTCTTAATGCAATCTTGTTGTTTCGGTATGGACTTGGACTTCACGTTTAAGACGAATGGGACGTATTTTCATTGAAAGTTATCTGTGTAGTGCTTGCAGTAAAAATTAACCCAGGAAGAAGGGACCTATAGAAAAGTTCTTTGTTTATCTGGTTCGAAATTTTCAGAGTTAGGTTTTTAGGAGATAAGTTATATAGATGGTCCCGTAGGATACTTTGTTTGCAAACTCAAATTTTTGTCCTGTATCTTTTAAAATGCTTGTTTGCTGAGACCAGTGAAAAATCAAGACGGAAATTTGATCGTCCAAAATACGAAATATATTTTGGGATTGGAAACGCAGAGCGGTTAAGGGTGTCCGACCGAGCTTGTGTACTAACAAATAAACATGATACAATAACCCACCATATGGTGTTGTTGCTTGATCGCGTGCCTTCAGCTTGGTCAGTCAACCGAAACAGTGCAGCTCAGCAACCTGTGTTTAATGCAGAATGCCTTAGACTTATAACTTCAGGTAATTATACATCACTACATCTTTCTGGATAATAGTTTCTTTGCTACATATATTTCTCAGCTTTTAACGTTCATCTGTCTATGGTTTCGCTATAAACATCTGAGTCTAATACCTCGCATGCAGTTTGTCTAAAGTCTCTTTTATTTTGTGCGAAAATACCCAGTTTGTTTACTTTTGTTTCACTTGAAGTCAGTTTGGTCTATGAGTGACAGTGGCCTAAGAAAATACGCGTATGTTTTCTTCATCAAGGCATGGTTTACGACCTACTGCTGAAAGCATGCCTTCATCGGTTTGTGTTACGTGTGGTTCTTAACTATGAAAACAGTTAGTTAGGCTGCTTGTAAGACTTCCAGCTTACTTCCGGTTGGCCACAACTAGGAAAGATGCGAATGATTTTCGTGTGGCCACCTATCCTCTGGAACCTAAGCTTAGTCCACACTGCCTGTCTACTCTTTAATTTGATCCAACTAAGCCAGTGGCCAGGATTTTCCTAATACCAGCTATTGAAGTGGGTATATTACACTTACGACAGCTGAATGGTACATTGATTGACGATGGAGTGAGGAAAGTACACAGATACACAATTACACCACGACGCAATTGCCCTCCATATGTTTCAGCCTCAGCGTTGAAGGAGAATAGGGTATTCTTGTAAAGTCCGATCAGAGTACAACGCCATGGTCACCAAGAGGCAGTCGCTGATTCGTGAATACAAACGAACGAGACTGGTGACCGGGTAAGAAGCATAGTAACTGCCACGTTTAATAATGCAGCTTCAAACGCCGAAGTTGAACTTTGTGTGCTATTTCGCGTTTTGTGTTAATTAGACCACCTGTGGCTCACTGAAATGTTGTACATTTTTTGTTTGAATGCACACTTTTGTTAGCTGCGAGCAGTGTTCGGGTTTAGTCATTGTGTTCTTGGTGTCTAGATGCCGGATGAACGCATATTTGAAGAACGATAATCTTGCTGTTCTTCCACAGTGCGTAGTAAATATAAATATGTTTTGAACAATTTGGCTTTGTTATGGAGTTTGGTCAAAGACTGTGAGGCCATCTTTTCGGATGGTTATCCGTAACAGTTATCATGTTACGCCGATATTATTATGGGCAACAATGTATCCTAGAAACCCCATCCAGACATCAATATGGTATCAAAGTGTATTATATGGAGTAAATTTATCTACTATGGAGCTATAAACACTACCAATATCCTCACCGAACAGTATCTTTATGACTCCACATTGGATAAGTTTATTAGATATAACGCATAGGTGTACGGTATTAAACTGGATTAATTGCTTTAGATTTTTAGAGGTGTATCACTGTGTGCTGTCTAAAATAAGCTCAGACACTATGGAGCTATACTGTACCACAAAAAGTTATATGTAAGTTTGTACCCTATAATCTAATGGATACAGCGGATAGCTGTTTCGACATAGATTATTTGTATGTTAGGCACCATGTCTTCAACCTGATAGGCATATTTATGTCAGGAAAAAGAATAATACTTTGAGATCTTCCGAAGATTCGTGCACTGGTTGAGCCTTTAAGCTGGTATTCCCTTTATTCAAACCATTGAGGACAAATGTTTATCCTCATTGATCCTTTAAATGTAGAACTGCTTACTCTCGGGGAACAGTGGTCTTCAGAACTTGTTTGTCACTTCTTAATGACATTATGGCCCCCTGGGGCGTAGAGACTGACAGACAAATTAACTAACCATACAAGTGAGGTTTGCTGAAAACTTACCCGATGGTAACTCCATTGTGTCATATTGGAGCATGGCGAACTGTGTGTGATACAAGTGACTCTGGTGACGACTAACTTATGATCGTGTATTATTCTTTCTCCAGGCAGTCCCAATGTAAGTGCGTCCTACATTTACCGAAGTATTCAATAGAAATGACACTATTTCAGAAGGGTTTGAGGTATTCACTTCGTAATATTCCATTTCCCCTTTTATACCTATCTTTCTGGCCGGTTGACTGTCTGTCTTCAAAACGTCAGATTAGTTATCTAGGCATACAAATTCATCCTCGCGCTCTAACAAGCGACACATGGATATATTGTTTGAACATTTATTACTTAAAGAGCGCATACGATAGCCACCCTCCATCAACAGTGGCTGCAATCCTTCCAAGTTGTTGGTACGGTTGATATTAACAGTCTTACGATTCAACTTTCATGTCTTTTCAAACGGAAGAAAAATAATCTTTCTCTCCCACAATTATTGGTATTCTCTGACAGTACAACATCACATCTTCAGTATACACCCTGGATGGAGGATCAGGTAATGTAACAACACGCAAACAGAAGCTGCTGTTGTAGCCAGAGTCTAAACGTTCGGAACAAAGAATATTGTGAAGCGATCAACCCGTATTCAGGACAGGTGATGTTTGAAGAGAAATGGATACTTGCAATAATTTTTATTCATCCAACAGTGAGACGGAGGATAAGAGGGCTGATTTTATGCAGGAAGTTTGATCATTATAATTCACAGTTGATTATTATAAAAGACTTTCAACCCCTCTGTAACACGTGCATAGACTCTGATCACGCCCTGTGCACGTTTGCGCTCACGACTAGACGTGCATGAAAAATATTCAGCAATGAAGCCATTAATTCCCCAACTTGACTAGGACACAGAGTCTTTACTTAGAGAGTAAATGGCTGAACGCCTACCTGAGATCGAAAGCAAGACTGGTCCTGAGGAATTCTGGCAGAATATCAGGCCAGCTGTAAAGACTGTTAGTAACCCAAAATAAAAACATTGGTGGAAGTCGGTGGATTTCTGCTAATTCGTTCGAACTGATAGACACAAGAAGACTGGTTCCAAGGGGCCCTGAATATGTTAAGGAGAGAAAGTAGCTTAAGATCAAACTAACAAACAGTCTTCGCAACGAACGTGAACATTGGTGGGCGACTAAAGCGGAAGGGGTTGAAAAGGCGTTGGAGATAGATAAGGCTGAGCAACTACTTAGGGTTGTTAAAGAAACAGGTAGCTAAAGGCAAATAATAAGCGAAAATATTTCCGGGAGAAATGGAACCCTAACTAGCCCTCTGAATAGACGACTGGAATGTTGAATGTACATTCTGAGTATGAGGATGATGTAGTCCTCCTGGGTGAAGACGCTGATAAAATGCAGAGTATTCTGAACACCATGAGCAGCAATGTTTGGCATACTGTTCGCTCCTGTCTAATGTAAGATGGTGCTACAGGACTGAGTGATGCTGACCCCTAGCTTGGATATAGGGAGTGAACTGGTAGAGCGTGTTGACTACTTCACCTTTTGAGAAGTTGCGTCAGCTCCAGGGAGTCGATCGCTGAGGATTTCTCAGCATGGATACAGAAGGCTGGTTTAGCGTATGCCAACTTACGCCAAAATTGGTTTGGAAGACGTGATATCCGGCTGACTGCACAACAAAGGGCGTGTGTACTGCTCAGCAGTTTTCTGAGTCCACCTTAAAGGCCGTGAATGAGACATTGCTATTTAAAAAGTAAGACATGAAAACGCTAGCTGCCTTCAGTCATAGGTGTCTGAGGTCTGTCTCCTCTTTCGGGTGGTATAACACGGTAGGTATTATTGAGGTTAGCAGTAAAGTGTTAGGTAAGAAGGCAAGAATTATGGATGAAGTTGTGAAGTGATATCGACTGAGATGGCTAAGACGTGTGTTGAGTACGCTTAGCCATCATCTTCCTCGGAGGACAGTGTTAGCTAACATAGAGTGCTGGTGTGTTTTATCATTCATGCAAGCTGGGATTAAGAACAGAAGAAGGGGTTGATAGACTTCTGCACAATGTCCTGCTTCCGTATTTCTTCTCTGACTGTAAATAACCCAAGCAAGAGCTTCGCAACAGGGAAAAGCTTCTGTTTACTTCAGTTAAGTTAGATCACATCCTTGCGGTGTTGAAAGCTATGAAAACTTATGTAAACCTCTTTACTCCACATTCTTTGTTCCTCAAACCAAAATTGAAGATTAAGTGTTTGTATTCTCCAGAGTTCATTATTTAACCTTGACAACATTTCAACAGAACGCAGAAATGCGCTTTACTAAGTTGTTATCGTTATCTATGTAGACAAATGTTATGGTCTCGTTTCAGTCAATAGATAGATATGAATTCAAAGAAGTCTTGGGAACGTATAAGTTATTTTTGAAAATTTCACTTGCATCTTGTTGTTTAGGGGTGCATTTTCGGAAGTTCGTCTTGCAGAAGATCAAAAAAATCCGGGGTCATTTGTAGCAATCAAATGTATCCGCAAGAAATTTCTATCCAAAACACAAAATTCCGAGTGTGCTATTAAAGAAGCAGAGTCACGGAAGGAATCTCTGAACAATGAAATAGAGGTGTTGAGGAGGTTCGTTAAAACTTTCTATTTCTCTTCATGAAAGTAGACTCAGACATCCTAATATTGTCCAATTATTTGACGTTCTGGAAGATTCAGAGTGCTACTATCTTGTGATGGAATTGTAAGTATTGGTTTTACGATAACGAATGAAGTATTTCATTGTTTATACTTTTCATATAATCAGTGGAATTAAAAATTCAGCTCAGCTTATCGACTAGACACTGCCACGGTTTAGGTTTTTGATATGTCACCCATTTATTAACTACCACTACTGAAGTTAATTAATATTTAAATGTTATGAAACTAAAAAATGGTCTCTAACAGCGACTTTGAATACAAGATATTTTTTATGTTTATACTAACCTTCCACTGCCAAAACTTAAAGCGCAAAAGTGTCACAGTAACCCATCAGCTGATTAAAGACTATGGTAGGGTAAAATCTACTCTGTTTTGCTTACTACCTTTTGGGAAGTCTTGTGCTCCTAGTAACTGCTAAGCTGGTAAAGATTTTGAAATTAAAAAAATTAGTTAGCGTTAATTTATATAGCTTTTGACATTGTGCAGCCTGATGTATGCGCACCTAGTTGAGAAAATAAAGCAGTAAATTACAGTGTTCATTCTTAACGCAGTGCATTTCTCGTCGAGCACTTCATTATATTTGGCTTAAAATGTCTTACTAAAGTCTTCGGATGTCAAATTCTATTAATGATGAACAGAGAGATTCGGTTTATGCTGTTCCAATTTGTAGTAACATGGAAAACATGAACAGAATTCCTTTCACTCTATTGTTTTAGTAATTTCTCGACATCATTTGATTACTTCTTAACTGACAACTAGGTATAGTGCCTGTCAGGATTCTTCTATCATGATCTAGATAAATAGATTTAACTTGGCTTCAGAAAAATAATTATCAAGTAATTAAAAATCTAATATTGTTATTTTTATTTCTAAGCTCTTCCTTTTAATAAATATGATTTCGCTATACTAATATAGGAATTCGGCGAGATGAGTCATTGCGTTACATTTCGTGTTATCAGTATCTGTCATTGTAGAGCCGCAGTCCGCTTGACTTGTCTACCAAAGAGAAACTACTGCATACCAAGAGATGTTCGGAATATAGTGTAACAGAGGTTTCTGAAGCATTGTATAGCCTAGAAGCTCTACATTGTTAGGAAAAATCACGTTACAGAGTAAATGTAGAAAACGATAAATATTGGAGTCTTTTTCCTCGCCATTTTCTTTAGCATCGGGAAAGTTTTAATAACTAGATATTTATAACGTATTTAGTAAGTCCTTGGATTATTTTACAAATGTACAGATTTTTTGGTGTGTCAGTGGAACAGTGGTAGTATACTTGGCGACTACGGATGTAGTCCTAGGTTCGATCCCCAGCCGACTCTCTCCTTTACCTCGCTAATTCTGTAATTAAATCGGGAAAGAGGGAAGTTTAGGCATGAAGCTAGCAACCCCGTCCCGTGAAAATAAACACTACTGCTACCGAAACTTCAAGCCTCTAGCTTGAAACCCAATGTTCCACTGGGAACGCAAGGGAATAAAAGTGACAGATATTTTTTAAAGCAGGGTAATTTAATTGACCCATGCTAACTACGAAATAAAGCAGCAGCGGTGGTGAAATGCTTATTTTTCTTTTCAAATCGCATTATTAAGTTCCACTATTGTTTAGTTTTATTTCTGTCATATTTATCTGATTTATTTCCTGCGTAAACAGAACAAACGACTATGCAGACAGCTGTCAACTTAGGCGACGTTCGTAATTACACGTATATATTTGATGTTTTGTTAACACTTATTATCGAGGGTGTTTTGAATATGTCTATAGTGTGAGTTAACTGAAATATTTCTTTTTATGTCATAAGGTATTTATGAACACAAGTTACAATGATAGCTTACTACATACTACATAATATTTCAACGTTTAAATAAACTGTTTTCATGATAAGAAGAAGTCCTTTGTGATGTGCAATAAATTTCTGCATAACTAGAAGACAAGCAGTCACCCATAAAGCTAGACATTGTCACCTGGAATCTTCTTGAGCTCTTATCAGTCTGAGTCTTAAGACTGTCATTTATCATTTCCATTTTTCCGGGCAAAACATACTACTCTGGTAGAGTGCTGCCTTATTATTATTATTGTTTCCTTTAGTTCTTAGAGGAACATAGGGCTTCAGCTGCACGTCTCCATTGCGTTCGGTTCTCTGCCGACGTTTTCATCTGGCTCCACGTCTACCCACATGCTTCCATCTCCATGTCACCATCGCACTGACGAACAACTCGCCGCTTCCCGTTCGGGTTCCACTCGAGGACCTATCTTGTGATGTCACTTGATGGTTTTCTCAAAGTATGGCCAATCCACCTCCACTTCTTCCTACTTATTTGTTGCGCAATCGGTTCCTGGTTGGTTCGCTCATTGCCAGAGATTCCTCCTTGTTGCTGATCTTTTCTGGCCGGCCATCTGATCTTGAGTTGTGTTGAGCGAAGACAGCTGTTGATGAAGGTCTGTAGTTTGTTTGAGATGCTCTTCATGACGCGCCAAGTCTCTGATCCACAAAGGTGTATTGCTTGTTATACCGTAATACTGCGTCCATAACTCTCTTGAATATTTTTGTACCTGTTGAAGACTATACGGTAGTAGAAGTAGTAATTCTGTTGCTTTACACTATTGGTGCAACAAAGTTTTACCCAATATGGTGATCGTATTGTGCATAAAATTCACTACTTTCATTAGTGAGGATTTATACAGGTTCAATAATACGCCAATATAAGAGGAGAGTTTGGGCACTGTGATAGATTATAACCCCACGTTAGATAAGTTTATTTTTGATATAACACAATGGTACAGTATTGATATCTGGATGCCTTTTCAAGAACAGTTTATTGTTTACAATCATATCGATGTGATATACTTGTTAACTGAAGTTTATATGACTTCATGTTTCATGTAAATGGAGCTTCTCTATATCTTTTAAACTATCTACTCAAACAGTGTGCTTCTGTTCGACCTGATCATACTCTGTTGTACATAAACTACTCTCCGAATTACATCACTCATGACTTAAGGCCTATGTAGACGGTGTAAGTATGATTATGGGTAATAACACGTTATATGTTCTAAATAAAGTTTAGAAACCTATTGCGAACTGTTTCTTGACATGTCACTGATGGCAGTCATACTTTTAATTATTCTTTATAAATTCCGCAGATGTAATATATTGCTTTCATAGTGACACTGTTCCACTAAGACGATCTAACTATTTCAATGTCTGTTAACTCCCAACTAGACTATACTAAGATGAACAGCTTTCTATCAGGAGTTAGCAAATGGTCTTCGTCTAATGGCCTTAAACTAAATCCTTCCAAATGTCAGACTGTTAATCTCAGTTTCCGATGTAAAAGAAAGTTAAATGAAGCTGTTGGTTCCTATGACTGGTATAGAAACCAAGTCTGAAGTTAAGTATCTTGGATTAATTCTTTCTTCTGACCTATCCTGGTCTTCCATGTCTTAGCGATTTCTAAAAAAAATTTCGTCTGACTTTTTACATTAAGAAGTTAAGGCACTCAGGCATAACTAACCCTCCTCTTACAGTTTGTCAACTCGTGTATTTTACCTATTCTTCTTTACTGTTCACCCTTATTCTTTCCTGGATTGCTTAAAAAAGACTATGTCATACTTCGTAGAACTCTGAAGACTGTCAGTAGGGCGAGTGGTAGTATTCCATTGGGCCATATCGCCGTTGACATTGTCACTGATAGGCACTTGATGTCATGCTACAAATTTGCTAAAGGAATTTTGTCAGACTGTGAGCATCCACTTTACCCGCAGCTCCAACCTTGTGTCTCCTCAGGTAAAACAAGAAGTCTTTTCAGAAGAATTTATGCACGTACGTCTAAGTATAAAAATTCCACTATACCATATTTGGCAAGTATTTTATGTGATGAAAATAGTGTCAGACATGAACTAACTAACCTTTTCACTACTAAATAAACCATTTCCTCCACCCTTACAACATCAACCTTTATTGTTATTGTACTTCTTATATTTATAATCCTCTCAATTTTTTGTTTTTATTTGTTTATTTTCTCATAAGTGTGAACATCATTTAAGCTGTGTTATTACTGTTAATTTTGTATTTCCCCTCACCATACTATATCAAGAAAACATTAGGTCCAATAATCTATAACATGCTAAAATTTCCAAACTGAATCGACAATACTGTTTGAAACAAACTCACTGTTATTATTATATTTAATATTCTCAATTCGTACTTCGAATATTTCTGACTTTATACTGTAAATGTGGACAAATTCCTCTGGTTAATTTTGTTTTAATTTTATTTATATTTTGAGTAAATCAGATGCAATATTGTGACAAATGCTGAGAATTCCATTCTGTATTATAAGTACTATCTGTTTTGGAATAAAGTAGATTATTATTATTATATTCATCACCATCGATTCAAAAGTTAAACTGTTGTTTATTGAGCCAATGATTCGTAAAGTCTGCCTACCTCTCATGTGACGAGTAGTGACTTTTATTATTAGAATTCATGCTTTTCGGTGGCACAGCGGTTAGGACTCTCACCGACCATGCACATGGTCCTGGGTTCGATCCCCTGCCGACGCACACCCGATATCAATGGGCGGCCTGCAAAATTTGGGCTACCAATATCACATGCTGAAAATTCCATACTTGTAACGAAAATACGGTGTGGAATCAAGCTATAATAAAAAATTTTAAAATTTAAAATTTTCATCACTGGACTGCATTGTATCGAATTGTTCTGTTCCTTTTAGTATAAGATCACGTTCTTGATAAGAAGTTTCTTTTTGACAAAGATTTTCTCGACTTACAAGTATTAGTTGCGTGTCAAACTTTATCAAAAAAAACAACAACATTTGTTCTAATGTTTCAACCAGTTTGAGGAGGAAAAACTTGATTTTACAGAATTTTGTTTACCATATTCTATTCATACTTTTTCTTCTAAAGTTTCAAACAAAATTTACTGGTGGCAGAGTTCTATACATTTTAATCACGAAGGCTTAGTACGACGTTTCGTATTTCGCTTTTAGTATCTTCTCTTATGTCAATCCTATCTCTGTAGGCTATAATTTCTTTGTTATCATAAGTGGCACTGCTCGCTTTAAATTTGTGTTTTAGTGCCGAGTGTTTGTCATATGAGGTAGTTTTGTCGTTTTCAGGAGGATATGTATGTTCCATAGTTGGTTTGTAAGGATTAGTTCTGTTTTTACAAGTTGATCACGGGTTGCGTACTGATGATGATTCCCAAGCTAGGATGAAACAGCTGTCCAGTACTCCCGAGTTTTCAGTGGTTCTCTAGAGGATACATATATATGCCATTTTCAAAATTATGCAAAGTTTATTTGCATTATTGTCCCCTTGGGTTCTAAGTGGAACATGAAGCTTCAGCAGAACACCCCGGTTTCACCCTGTCCTCTGAGGTCCTCTTAAGCTGTCTCCACGATTCCCCACAGGCTCTCATCTCATCGTCATATAATCTGCTCCATATCTCCCAAGGACCGATATCCAATTCATTGTTTCTCACACGGGTTCCAATCGACCTATGGTCTGGCGTGCCGTATCACCCGACGGTCTAATCCATTTCCACTTTCTTCTACATGTTTGTTGAGTAATAAGTTCTTGATTGGTTTGTTCCCAGATTTATTTTTGATATAAGAATAAAACTTGTGCACTGTGGTAGAGCATAATTCCATTATGGGTAAAATTTGTTTTGATAAAGTCTCACAGTGTTATACAGTAATGTTTACTGATGACGTTTCGAGCACAATTTATTGCTCATAATCATATCAAGGCACTACTCACACAACTTTCTAACTTCATTTATATAATTCCATTATTTTTCATCGCTTGATTTGATTGGTAGTAGTATTTTCCATATTTCCGGTATGAGTGATGAGTCATTCCTATTGCATATGTTGGGTGTAGACTGGATGAACAAAGATTCAGTAATCAACCTCTCTTTCCACCTACCTAGATTACTTTTTAGAATTTTAACCCTCTCCCACCCTATTGTGTGGTTGTGTGTTAATGCATGCAGTGCAATTGCTGAGCTTTTTTTTAAATTACTTATCTTCTCTGAGTCAATCATTATTACCTTAGGTAAATTCTTATGTTCCGACAATCTGACTACCTCTGACCTAATAGTTTCACCTATGTAGTTGACCTAACTCACAGTCATTGCAAGGTATTTTGTAAATTATATTGTTTTGTCTAATTGGATCAGCTGGGTCCTTTAACCTACAGAGCTTGTCCCTGAGTGAGTTTGTAGGTTTAACTGGTATAACTCACAAAAAAGACCTAAATGATGAAATAAAACAGATAGAAGAGGCGTTGGTGTTAAATAACTATCCTTTAAAATTCATTAGGAAGATTGAAAAAGGCCAAAAGAAAAACAAAAAGAATAGTGAAACTAGTAATAATAACATAAATAAGAGAGAATGTAAGTCATCTACAGTTATACCATATAAAGAGGGGACATCTGAGACTCTACGTAGGATTCTAAATAAAGCAGGAATTAGGGTGACATTTAAACCTACAAACTCACTCAGGGACAAGCTCTGTAGGTTAAAGGACCCAGTTGATCCAATTAGACAAAATAATATAATTTACAAATACCTCGCAATGACTGTGAGTTAAGTCAACTACACAGGTCAAACTCGTAGATCAGGAGTTCCGTCTCCACAAGGTGAGACAGAATAGCGCTGCGAATAGATTTTGTTTGTCCTTTGCTTAACCAGGCGGGATGATGTTCGGAAATTTGACGAGAAACACGCCCAAGTGTACGGTCTATATAACTGGCTCCACAGGAGCAGTTAAATTGGTATATACACATGGAATAGGCGAAATTAGGCAGTTTGTCTTTTATTTCCGAACGCAGAAGAGGAGTGGTTTCAAAGATACAGCGTAATTCAGCAGCAGGGAATGCTCTTTTTACCACATTTCTAAGGCTATGTGTTAGTATCTCACTTGTGTTGTCTCCTAGGAACTGCATCTGTAAGAACAAGGCCTTTTTTGGAACTGTTGGTAACTTGGGCTGTTTTGGTTTCAGATTCATATTCTTATTAATAAACTTTTCGGGATAACCATTCTCACTTAGCAACCGTTTAATATTGTTAAGTCCTCGTCAAGACATTCATCCGAGCAAATCTCTCTCGCTCTGTGGACCAAGCACTTTATTAGATTGCATTTGTATTTCAAGGGCACAAAGCTGAGAAAATGTGTGTACTGGCCCGTTGTTGTAGGTTTTCTATAAACACTTCTTCTTATTGTGCCATCCTCTTTTCTGGTCATAAGGACGTCTAAAAATGAAATACTAAAACAAATTTTACCCATAATGAGATTTATTTTTGTTGCTACTTCTTTCTGCTCGGCCATTTGATGGAGCCAGTGAAGGCAGCTGTTAATAAAAGTCTGCAACCTGTTAGAAATGCGAAGTTATCTTCAAATGATATCTAATGTAACTTAAAGATCGCATGGGGATAGGGTTCGGACAATCGCTGAACAAGCAGATAATATTTAATAACCCTCTCTTCCATCAAAATAATTACCTATATTATCAACTGCAAAAAGACATCCATAAGGTTTGAGCGTTTATTTTTGAAAGCACGGCGGTGGGATATCAGGTGAGACATGTGGAAGGGATTTCATCATTCAGCGTCGTTCAGTAGATAGGAAGAGCATTACAAATTATAAAGAAGACATACTTCATACTTGGTAACTAGTCTTGTCCTTCTGAATTCTTCAGTCACTAAGTGTCTGTTGGTGACCATTGTGTTCTGCATCGATGAGAGCCTACAAAGATGCTTTAACTATATTCAGTAAGGGGAATAAAGTTGGAAAGCTTCAATTTATGAAAATTACTGATTACGCCTCTATGAATTGTTTTTTTAAACCTGTTTTGTTTGCAAAACTTTCTAGGTATATTAATAGTAATAATCTACCGAAATAATTAATCTACCTCACTCAAATAAACTCTTAATAGGAATCCAACATTTATTTGTGAAAAGATACATTTAATGATTATAGAAAATCCTATTTTACAGTTGTTATTAATGAATTATAATGATGAAATTTCATATATTCATCAAACGGAACAAGTTGGCGATTTTCATTAAACACTGGGTAGTGAGTAACTAGTGTCATGCATCTAGCCGTTTGTTTGGCCACCATGCCACTAGGTGGCTTACCATCACGGGGAACTCTGAATTGATGTTATTATGAGATGGTTGGAGGCAGTCAGCAGGAAGCCTTGGACCTGGATCTAGGTTTCGTGCTTGCTGGCAGTCACCAGTCAGTAAGGTGTATCTGTAACTTTGTCGGGACTCATTTCCTCTGTGAAAGTCGGCAGTGTTACAAGTGAGTAATGCGTCTGACAGGTGTTTATTTTGTCGTGTATTTATTCTGAGTATATATATATATATATGTATTCTTTTAATTGTAGAGTTACTGGAGGCGAACTATTTGATCGTATTGTTCAGAAAGGTAGTTACACTGAACGTGATGCAAGTGCCCTTATTCGACAAGTTTTATTTGCTACTGAATATATGCATAGTCAAGGAGTTGTACATCGAGATTTAAAAGTAAGTACATATTCTATACAAATATTACTTTGTTATTATTTGAAGAGATTTCTGAAGATTGTGAAGTTTAGTGTTGCGTGTTCTCTTGTGTTATTATTTGGAAATCATTGTCAAAGTCTTTATGCAAAGTGTATGGCATTTAACATTTCAATGCATAAGTTTATCACAAGACAGTCTGTAATCTAGTATTAGTTTGTCTCATTTCAACACCATTTTGACACTACTATTTTTTTCGACTTTGACCACGGATTGATATCAATTAGAGAACCATTGAAAACCAGCACTGGAGTATTGGACAGCTGTTTCATCAGCCTAGTTTTGGAATCATCGGCAGTATGCACCCACAATGTGGGGTTCGAACCTAGGACCTTCTGATTGCAAGGCTAGCGAGCTCGTATACCATTCAGCCACTGGGACCTGATTCAGTGGCCAACCCATGAATTCGAACTTCTAGCCTGACCACCAACCAATGTCTTCGGCAAGAAATCCATCCTCACTCCCGACTGGATGGACCTCAGTGGTCACCATTATTATTATTATTAAAAGATTGATTAATGAACAGAGACTATTCTTTTCGATAAACTCTTCTTCATCAGCTTCTACAGTTTACATAACCATAATAATTAAAGAATTATTGTTATTAACAACACAAATACTGTTTTAAATTGCACTGAATCAATAATATCGATCGATTACAATTCAAAAGCATTAATATAACACTAAGCTGACTGAATATCAGATAAATTAGAGGAAGTAATAGAGAATTTATAAATTTATAGGCTCGACAACATGCCGAGGTAGTAACAGTGGCTGGCTAGACGTGTTCCTTTTACACACAGAGCTCCGGTTGATTTAAGCGAATTTCAGTGGCCACTGCTGTTTGGAATGTTCGGTATCTAGAGGCGTTTGTTAATCTGTTCGATATCCGATAGATGATTGAGAAAGCCGCTTCAATCCTGCTGGCTTTGTGGCGTGTTTGTACAAGGTGATCCAATATAGAACTGTTGATGGTTTTAACTGGAACCTTGTTTAACCACACTGGTAGGTGTTCCCGAGGAGGAAAAATTAAGTTCCTAGTGTGGAACGGTTAGTGTAACTGGCTCCACATGAGCAGTCGAATTGATACATACAGAATTATAAACTTCAATGAGTACTGTTCGCCATAAACCAGCATATAACTGTTAGAAATCATTTATGCAACCTACTAACAATATATTGACATCACACCACTGGGATTTCAACAAGTTCTGATGGTTATTTCATATAGTATTTACCGTCTTGTAGTACAATCAATACACACACACACGTAAGATAAAACTGAAGGGAGAGTTAAAGTTTATGAAATAGAACAAGAAATCGATCTTCAAGGAGCATAAAACAGATTATATACTACAGTCAAATAATGTCAAGTAGCGAAGATAATAGTGACAACAACAACAACAAGAGACTGAAGTGGAATAAAATTGAATTACCTGTAAAAAGCATAATTAAGGTCAAGGTAAAGGAGGAGGTGTCCCAATATGTTTTCAAACATATTTTGTGTACTTAGTGCTTTAGCTAAAACTTAAATGATCGAAGTGGTTCATTTTAAAGGATGAATTCCCTGGAATCGGATGATATGAATTTTGTCAACAGTTTAAAAATCGATAATTTTTTCAATCTACGTTCACCCAGCGTTGAACAAGTTGAATGGTGTTCAGCAGTGCAGGAATACATTTTCATTAGCAGAGAATTCAATTGTAATGCTCAGTGTGATCAGCTTCACTGGAACAGATGAAGTAATAGACACACACATATACACACACACGCAAACAGAAGCTACCTTTAACGGCAAGGTATCCTTCACCCAGTTTTGAATGGAGTCTCAAATCCTCTGTCATCATGAAATTCAAAAAATCGCAAATATTGACAGAAGTTAGAATTCATGGGTCACTGAATTCCACCCCAGTGGTTGATTGGTCAATGAGTTCGCCTCGTAACCTAAAGGTACTAGGTTCGATCCCCCTACAAGAGGGGCATGGGTGCGTAGTGCTAAAGAGTCCCAAACCAGGACGAAAAGGCTGTGCAGTAAACTTGAAAATAACTATTATTATTACTATTTCCCTGGGTTCGGAGTGGATATCGGGCTTCAACAGTACGTCCACATTTTGTCCTTTTCTTTCCGGTCCTCTTCAGCTGCCTCACGATTACCTATAAGCTTTCATGTCCTCCTGACACTATCTCCTCCATGTCATCCTCAGATCCACACCCAACTCGCCGTTTCCCACTGAGTTCCACTCTAGGGCATGGCATGCAATGTCACCTGACGTCTCCAGCGTGTGTCCTATCCATCTCCATTTTCTCCAGGATATTTGTTGAGCAATCGGCTCTTGGTTGGTTTGTTTCCACCAGAGTTTCTTGTTGCTAATTCTTTCGCAGATATCTATTTCATTAGGAGCCTGCGAAGACAGCTGTTGATAAAAGTCTACAGTATCCTGTTGGAAATGCTTTTCGTGACGCTCAGTACAAGTTTCTGACCTATATAGAAGGACTGACAGACTTAACATTGGTGTTGAAAATACGAATTTTGTTCTTTATGCTGAGTGCAGAAGATTTCCAAACTGATTTCAGAGTGATGAAGGTTTGACCTGTCTTTTCAGTTCTGGTTGTCATTGACATCCTTATCTGTGTTGTCCGACTGTAGTTGAGACGATGCTGCCTAGATAAGTGAAGGTAGTAACCTCCGTCAAATTTATCCCACTGGTAGTAATTAGTGGTGGCGCTTGTTGTGGTCGGTTGGTTGTTTTCATCACTGGCGGCGAAATAGTTACATGTAGAATAAAGAAGATTCATTGGCTTTGTGAGATGACAAAGACTGAATGCATCTCTGTGATTCGGAAGGATTTTGAGAGTGAAGTTAGCGCGCTAAACATTCATTTTTTTTATACTTATAATCTAGTTTAATTGGTAAGCATTCATAATTCCTAAATTTCATATAAGCATAAAACTTGGGCACTGTGGTAGAGTATAACTGCATTATGGATAAGATTTTATTTTGATAAATCACAGTGTTATACAGTAATATTAACTGATGACCACGTTTCGAGCACAAGCTATTGCCACTCATAGTTATATCAAGGTACTCACTCACACAACTTTTTCTTTCATTTATATACATGAGTGGAAATGATTAGATATTTGAATAAAAATCAATATAGGATAATGTACATTCAGAAATAATAATATGAGTGTTACCAATCAAATACAATCAGATGGGAAATAAGACGAGTGTTTTTATAGTCAAAATAAGTAACTTGTTAGAATGTTATAATGTACGTGAATTGAAATACATTTTAACATTATTTATTATCCTCCTCTGATTTACTGACTGGTGGTAATAATATCTTCCATATTTCTGGTATTTGCATTGAGTCACTTCTATTGCATGTGTTATGTTGGGTGTAGACTCGATGAACCAGGCAGGATTCAGTAATCAACCACCTCTCTCTCCACCTACCTATATTACTTTCTAGAATTTTGACTCTGTCCCACCCTATTGTGTGGTTGTGTGTCAATGCATGCAGTGCAATCGCTGAGCTTTTTTCTAAACTACTTATCTTCTCGGGGTCAAGCATTCTAACCTTAGCTAAATTCTTATGTTCCGACAATCTGACTACCCGCGACCTACTAGTTTGACCTATGTAGTTGACTTAACTCACAGTCATTGCAAGGTATTTTGTAAATTATATTATTTTGTTTAATTGGGTCCACCGGGTCCTTTAACCTACAGAGCTTGTCCTCTGAGTGAGTTTGTAGGTTTGAATGCCACCCAAATTCCTGCTTTATTGAGCATCTTACATAGGGTCTCAGATGTTACCCCTCTTATATGGTAAAAATGTAGATGCTTTATATTCTCTCTTATTTATGTTATAATTATTAGTTTCACCATTATTTTTATATTGCTTTTGATCTTTTTTGATCTTCCTAATGAATTTTATAGGATAGTTATTCAACACCAACGCCTCTTTTCTCTGTTTTATTTCATCACTTAGGTCTTTTTTGTACTACTAAGTGCTATTGCTCGGTTTGCTAGACACTTAACTAAGCCTGCCTTTACAGACAACGACGGATGAGATAAATTAAAGTCTAAATATCTATTAGAATGCGTTGGTTTTTATAAACGCCAGTGTGCAGTTCGCCTTCTCCTGTTCGTTTTATTTTACAATCTAACATAGCTAATTCTCCTAGTTCATTTTCCGATTCAAATGTGAATTTTATTCCCTTTACTAGTGAGTTTATGTGTGTGAAGAAACTAGAGGTGTGTTCTGTTTTTAACACTTTGTGAAAGTGTCATTTACATATCTCCACCATATTTTTGGAGTAGGATTAAATGTTTTAAGAGCAATATTTTCCCTACCAGCTATCCATAAATATATCTGCTACGATAGGGGATATTGGTGATCTACCCCATCGCTAAACCATCTGTTTGTTTATATATTTTACCCTGGAATTTAATGATAGTAGATGTGAGACATAAGTGAATTCCTGAAATAATTTCCTCTTTTAACTGCTTCTAAGGCCGTATTGATTGGTATATTAGTGTACACACTAGTTATATCAGAACTGATCATTTTTTATTATTCTTTAATTGAATGTTATTTAGTTTCCTTTTCATTTCACATGAATTAGTTAGTCTAAAGTTTCATTCTATCTAGGAATAACTTTTGTATATATTTCTCAGAATTTGTGAGAAAACAGCATGACTATTGGGTTGTGTCAGACTTGATGTTGAAGGCAGTTACTCATTCATGACATCGGGTCACGCATGGACTATATTGGTTATTGACAAAAGTTTAAAAGTTATTCTTCATTGGATTTCAACGGAAAGGTTGACTGGTAGTAACATAGTGACTTTAAATCATGACGACCTTTAGGCAAATCTCTTATAAGTTAGTAGGTGGATATTAGCAAACAATGTCAAACTGGCATGTAATAGTTGTTTAATATTTGAGAGAAAAGAACAGTAAGGTTAACAGACCGATATCTTTTCCGTGATTTCATCCTTAAAAAGCAGCTGCTATACAATTGCATTTATATTATACAAGTTTACATAAGTACCATTATTATTTATTTCCACATGATAACGATGGGTGGGGGGGGGGCGGAGATTAAAGGTAATTATTAGTTTCAACTTGACGTAAAAGTTCCAAGATGTGCATATAGATACTTATGAAGGGCTTAGAAACACAATTACACAGGATTAGAAAAACAGCTGCGTAATATGTGAAATAGTTTTTTAACGAAGACAAGTGTGGACGGGATGAGCTTGGAAACAAACTGAAACAATAGTTTCTTTTACAACTGGAGGTGAAAAATAAATAAAGGGAAATGAAAGAACAAGAAAAACAAAACTAAAACTAAGGAGTCCAGCTGAACCAAGATCCATGGCAAATGTAGAGATTGGACTAGTTTCTTTTGAATACTATATAAAATCGGCATTTCTATGCAAACTTATGAATAGAAATGTGATTGTAAAGCTGTTTTTGGAGGATGAAATCTCTGGAAAAGATAATTTTTCTGATGTTTTCGTTTTTTTCCTCTCCACCTGGCGCCGGGTTCAGAGTGATCAAGAATGCTCTGACCCCCGGTTGGAGGCGTACCATTTCACCTCGTTGGGTTGAAACTCGCGGCGACTGACTCTAATCGGGTGCGTTCGGGTGTATAGTTTTTGTCAGTGGAGAGGCCTCAAAGATCCTCCCTTTATTGTGCGTCGGTGGCACAGTGGTTAGGACGCTCGCCGACTATACACATGGTCTCGGGCTCGACCTCCGGCCGACGCACACCTGATATCTATAGTCAGCTTGGTAAATTTGAGCTACTGGTATCACATGCTGAAAATTCCATAGTTGTACCAAAAATACGGTGTGGAATCAAGCTATAATAGAAATAAAAAAATCTGATGCTGACTAGCGACTGGTCCTAATCAGACAGTGACCTGAAGTTCTAGTGGGAAGTTGTGACCAGTTGAGTGCAGCAGGTTGAAGGTGAGGCAGTAACTCATCGAAGAAAACATCGTGAATTGGCTGGAGTTAGAAATCATGGACTGGCCATTGGATCGGGTCCCAGTGGCTTAATGGTCTACGAGCTCGCTAGCTTTGCAACCAGAAGGTCCTGGGTTCGAACCGATTTGGGGTGGGTGCGTACTGATGAAGAGTCCCAGACTAGGCCGATGAAACAGGTATCCATTACTGTCAACTGGTTTTCCAATGGTTCTCTAACTGATGTCAGCTCATGATAAAATCCTGTCACCAACCAATCAAACAAAAAATTCCCTACAAAAATCAATACTTGAAAAATAATAAATTATTGATATTTTCTATGATTTGTTCGATATTTCTCTGCTTTCTGGTGATTGTCTCTCTAGCTGATATCATTTGAGAATGAAATTTTATATTTATATCAATTTATATCAATTTCTTTTGCTTGTTTGTTCTGCATTGTAAGAATTATTTTTCAGTAAGTAGTATTCATGAAAATTTATGCGTTTATAAATTGCAGGATATTGAAAAAAAATATAATCTAAGGTTTAAAACAATTAATCCCTTTCATAAATTTGGATAGTGTTATTAGAAGACGGAGATTATCTGAAGAAATGTATGATGTATTTGCGCTATACATTACGAACAATCTGATCCCTTATACATTTACTTGTCAAGTCGATATATATGAAAAAATGTAAGGGCAATTAAATTGAACAAGGTCGCGAAAAAGATTTAAGAGTAATTAACAAAACGTTTGGTAATCCAATCAAATAAGGATTGCCAAGGTATTATTATTATTCCCTTGCGTTCCGAGTGGAACATAGGGCTTCAACAACACGTCTCCACTTTGTTCTGTTTTCTGCCGGCTTCTTCAGCTGGGTCCACGATTTACCAAACTCTCTCATCTCTTCCTCACATGATCTCCCCCAAGTCACCCTGGGACGACCCACTCGTCACTTCCTATTGGTATTCCACTCTAGGACCTACCAAGGTAGGTTAAGAGTAATAATAAACTGTTTTTGAACACACAGGGTGGAGGGGGGGGGTTGAGTTTATGAATAGCTAAAGCCTCAGCGTCCTTCAATAAGCGCACTTGACCATTTTTATAAATGACCTTAAAGGCTGCGTTAACATCAGTCTTGTAGTTCATCTCGATTAGATGTTTGGCTATAAACGAAGTTGGTAGTCTGCCACCTGAGTCTATTGATTTTCCACAATTCATTTGTCTTTCTAACCATTTCAGGATATGCTCTCCCACCCTCACATGCAAATCACGATTACTCCTCCCCATGTATGTTTGTCCACAAACACACGAAAATTGGTAAATAGTGTAGGATGTGACATAATCACTTGTGCACTTTTGAGGTTTGCAGTGGAGCATATTTTTGGCTTTTTCGATAATTACAATCCGGACTGCCTAATAGGGTCCTACGGATGACCGAATTTAACCTTTGTCTCAAAATCCTACTGTTTATTTCACCGTTATATGGTAATTTGATGAAAACCTTTTTTCTTAGAGACGGTATAGATTGTAGGTTTAAAGACTAATTGACTTCTATACCTGTTTAAAAGTTTTTTAAGCGTATCCGTTTTTAACAAGAGTATCCATCAAAATCTTAGCTTTCATTATGAATTGAAGCGCTTAATAATTTGTTATCTTTTGGTATTCATAATACTTAGCTTCTGGGCCAAGTTAAACGTTAAGCACCACTAACTACCAGTGGAGTGCGACCGCACCATTGACCTTGAAACGCTCACTGAGCAAGTTAGTGAAACCTGGGAAATAATGTTGTCATCATCAATAAAATATGCTCATCGAAGTGTTATGCTATTAAATGGGATATCTAGCAAGTTTCAGCTTAGATTTGGAAAAGATTAAGTTACGCTTTAAGCCAAGGACAAGTTAGGGTTAGGTTAACCTAATAAAGGCGACATTAGGGTTAGTTTAGGGATACTTTCACGTTAGGGTTAGGTTCAGGAAAGATTAGGGTTATTGTTAGGGTTAGAAGACCTAAATAATTACATGCATAGAATGTGGTTAAATTACTCTGTTGATATAAGAATAGAACTTGTGCACTGTCACAGTATAATTCCATTGTGAGTAAAATTTATTTTGATAAAGTCTCACAGTGTTATACAGTAGTAATATTTACTGATGACGTTTCGAGCACAATTTATTGCTCAGTAAATATCATTGTATAACACTGTGAGACTTTCTCAAAATAAATTTTACCCACAATGGGATTATACTCTGTTGATACTCCAACCTAAAACTGAGAGCTATTTTTATCACATTTGAGAGGAAGGTATCCTCTGTAACACTTTTATACAGTTTTTATACATTTTTTTTCATAAATATAAGTATTCCATACACAAAAATGCCTCCTTCACGTGATTGGTGCGTTCGAAGTCATTCGCTGATTGGCAGTTGGTGGTGCTTAAAGTTTAACTTTGCCAGCTTCTGATTTGGTTGTGTTCTCTGAGCTGGTTAATTTTAATTCCGAAGCTTTCATTGCCTTTCTAGGTAACATTTTCAGGGCAAGCTTTCATATGAAGTGACCTTATTTGAATTCTCCATGAATATTGGTGATATAATTGTGTTGTCTTTTGAGTGTCTCTGTTCTGATTGGTTATTAATTTACGTCTTTATTGATCATTTTTATTGACTTGGAATTTAAACTTTTTTGTCAATATTCTGTGGAATTAGCTTCATTGGAATATGTGAATTAATAAATACACACGCAGAAGTTGTCTTTAGCGGTAGGATATTCTCTATTGAGTTTAAAATGCAAAGAATAACTAGAAAATTTCAGAAGTAGTCTGGATGGGTAAGAAATCCGTTTATTATAACTACCAAGATGTCGTTTTAGGGCGTAAATTAACAACCAATCATGAGAATGGTTGTCAAGAGATACGATTATATCATCATTATTCATGGAGAATTTAAACGAGTTAACTTCATTTTAAAGCTTGTGTTGAAGTGATGTTGTCTAGAAGGGGGACAATGAAAGCTTTGCAATTAAACTACCAGCCAACTCAAAGGACATAATCAAATCACCCAAAAATCTTCTCTATAAGTCTTAACTTCATAATCTTAGTAAATGCTGACGACAGATACATGTGGTACTTAAAACACTTTTGGAGAACAAAGAAAAATTTATCTGTCCCATATTAATTTGTTTATTAGGTATATCACACAGTAATGAAACAGTATTATTATTTACTGCATGACAGAGTTTCGAACACAATTTATTGTTGTTCATAATCATTTCATCAATTATAATCACACGAAACTTGAGTTTCGTAGTGTTCATTTTTCTCTCCTATTTGTCGTAGTGGTAGTAGAGTTTTCCAGATGTTTGAAACAGGTGTTGAATTACTCCTATAACACGTGTTTGCAGTTGATTCAATGAACAAAGCCTCTATTATCAATGTCTCCCTCCACCCTGTTGCATTAGATCTTAAAACTGTCATCTGATTCCATCCTATTGTATGGTTGTGTGTACTTGCATGTAGTCAATGCTATAGTTGGACTATTCTCCAGATTTCTTATCCTATTCGGGTCAGCTAATCTAGATTTTGCTTTATTTTTATGTTCGGCTAGTCTGACTGACTGACCCTGTTCTACTACTTTGACCTCCGTGTTTGACCTGACAGTCATTCCAGCAGGGTATTAGATGCACCAAATTATTTCGTTTTCTGACTCCATAGGATCCTTGAACCGACAAAGCTTGTTTCTAATCGAGTTTGTGGGCTTGAATGCCAGCCACTTTTATTCCAGCCTTGTTAAGAATTCTGAGTAAGGTTTCCGAGGTTCCTTCTCTGAATGGAAGTATCACTGATGATTTATATTCCGTATTGTTGGCGTTGTTATTATTCTCTGCATGTTTGACCTGGATGTCGTCATCAATATTACTATTATTATTATCACTATCACTACTACCATCATTTATTTTATTTTTACATTTCCTTACATACTTTCTGACTAATTTATCAGGGTAATTATTAAGTTTCAAGGCTTCTTTTATATGTATCAGTTCCTGTCTTAGATTTTCCTTGATCTGTTACTTAAAAATTTCACTAATCCCATTTATCTGTACTTTTAAGTTTCAACGGGCATAGTGTTGCTTTTTAGGGGGTGGGTTTTGCTATACCCACGTCCAGCCTTCTCTCTACTCGGGACTGGTAGACTAGTGACATCACAAGCAAACACAAGCCCTAGTGTGAAACTCGATTGGGAAACGACAAGTTGGGTGTCCAAGGGCGGTATGGTGAAGATGAAAGCTTGTGAACAGTCGTGGGTAGGGTCAGGTGAAAATGATGGCAGAAAATAGAGTACGGCGGAGATGACCTACTGAAGCCCTGAGTTTCACCTGGAACATATGGGACAAATAATACTATAATATATGGGAATATTAAATAGACAAATAGTTTAAGCGAAGTTCCTGCCCGTTTCACACGTTGGTGGCGGAATTCATCAGCTATGTACCCAGTTTGACCGAGGGCAGAGAGCTTAATCAATCTAAAACCACATCCCATTTCTGGCTAGCTATTTTAACGAAGTGGAAATAACGTAAATCAAATTCACAGTGTGCAAATTATTTGCCCTTTACGCACTTCTAGGTGATGTGGACGTGTACAACTACTACTCATCTCAGTCAATCAGTAGTGTATAGTTTTATTCAATAATTCTTGCTTTCTTAATTACCATTTATGCTATCAATCAGATCACATGAACTGTGATCTGAATACTTTTGGTTCCCGAAGGAAACTCCTCAAATTGTGTAAATTGCAGGTAATTTGTAAATCGCGTATTTGAAGTTCTTACCCACTCTTCATATATTACCAGTAAACTATTTACCAGATGAAACGGGTTAAAGAACATGAGCTTCATTAAAAATCAGTCTGTTCTCCTGGGAAAGAGTGAGATCTCACAATTGATGCATAGTGAACATCTAATTCAACGAGAACAGGTGTTCTCAGTGATCTTTACAGAGGAGCTTGACTAAGTCTCCAGTTAGCAGACCAAGAGGTAGTAGTCACGTAACGACAGAAGACTAGGGCCAGGCAACAGATCGTTTATTGAGAAAATCAACAGATATTTATAGACTTTTATGTACATTCTTGTTAGCGGAGAAGCAACGTCTTCTGATTGGCTGTTTTCCTGCTGAAGGTTATTCTGTACTGCTTGTGACCGTTTCTTAGAAAGTTAAGCCATATATCTGCGAATCGTATTTGCACACGTTAGATCTGCTGTGATTGGTTGGTGAGTTCCTCAAGGTTAAGCTTTGTTATTGTTTTTTCTCATGCCCCGATTCGGGACGTAAACATTGACGTAAATTGTTGTCTACAATTTTGGCTAGCAGACAGCTCTCACCACAGTCATGCGATAATCCAAACCAACTGAGTATCATTCCCTTTCGTAATTCTACCATAATACAGTTTTTGACATAATTTTGATATGGTTTTACTGGCTATTGTATGCGAAAACTAATGGATTTATAGCTGTAGAACCTGAGAAAGAATTTATTGAAAACAATCGTTCGCTTTCCATATTAGTTTGTTTATTAGATATATCACACAGTAATGAAACAGTATTATTATTTACTGGATGACAAAGTTTCGAACACAATTTATTGTTGTTCATAATCATGTCATCAATTATAATCACACAATTTCGAAACTTGCGTTTTATAGTTTTCTTTGTTCTCTCCTATTTGTCGTCGTAGGGGTAGTAGAATTTTCCAGATGTCTGGGTGGACAGGTGTTGAATCATTCCTATTACACGTGTTTGCAGTTGATCTTAAGTTCAACACTAGTGTTTACAGGAAACCCACACATTCGAACCGATATTTGGGTTTCCGATCATATCATCTTTCGTCAGTAAAAATAGGATTGGTGAAGTGTTTAAGTAATAGAGCACAAAAACTAAGTAGTACCAAGGAAAATCGAAGGCAGAAAGTGAGGCATATAAGGGAAGCGTTGAAACTTAATAATCACCCTGATAAATTAATCAGGAATTATGTGGAAAAACGTAAAAATACAATAAATAATAATAGTTGTGACAGTGGTAATAATAATAATATTAGTGACAACATGGAGGTCAAACATGCACAGGATAATGACAACAAGAACAGGGAATATAAATCATCAGTAGTACTTGCATACAAGGAAGGAACCTCGGAAAACTTAAGGCGAATTCTTAACGATGCAGGAAGGAATATAAAATGGCATTCAAAGCAACCACAAACTCAATTAGAAACAAGCTTTGTCGGTTAAAGGATCCTGTGGAGCCAATTAAACAAAACAATCCAGTTTATCTAATACTTTGCCAAAATGATTGTCAAGTCAAATAAGTACAGTAAAGTAGTAGAACAGGTGCAGTCAGACTAGCGGAGCATAAAAACCTAGCAGCAAAATCTAGATTAATTGACGCTAATAAGATAAGAAATCTGGAGAATAGTTCAGCTATAGCACTGACTACATGCAAGTACACGCAACCATACAACAGGATGAGATGAAATGACACTTTTAAGATCTAGTGTAACAGGGTGGAGGGAGAGATTGATAACGGTGGCTTTGCTTATCGAATCTGCTGCAAACACGTGTTATAGGAGTGATTCAACACCTGTCCACCCAGACATCTGGAAAATTCTACTACCCCTACGACGACAAATAGGAGAGAGCAAAGAAAACTATAAAGCTCAAGTTTCGAAGTTGTGTGATTATAATTGATGACATGATTATGAAAAACAATAAATTGTGTTCGAAACTCTGTCATGCAGTAAATAATAATACTGTTTTTATCACTGTGTGATATATCTAATAAACAAACTAATATGGAATTACTTACTACCATGGTGCCCAAGTTTTACACATATATTAATCGTTCGCTTTGAGGTGACTCTTATTCTGAGCTAGGCAAATTCTTGCTTTGAATCGAAGGAATGATCTCAGAACAGCTTTCAAGATTATGCAGAAAAACTGATAGAAGTGTATGCTGAGATATTCTGAGTCAATAACCACTTAACCCAACTTGTTAATCGTTATCCGATTATATTACTGAAAAGTGGTATTAGTTGTTATCTGCCTTACTGTTAAACCCCATTTTGTTTGTTTGGTTTAATTGACCATTTCAGTTTTTTTATTTTTCATATAAGCTGAAATGATGACAAATTTGATGTGTAGTCAGATTATTTGAAATGAATAATGAGAGAATGTTGCATTTTTTTTTCTCTGTCATGAACTTCATCTTTTAATTATGTTTTACAAATTTTAATTGATTCAAGATGGCCATTAAAAATTTTGAAAAACTGATTAATGAACAGAGAATATTTTTTTCGATAAACTCTTCTTCATCAGCTTCTACAGTTATATAACCATAATAATTAAAGAATTATTGTTATTAACAACACAAATGCTGTTTTAAATTGCGCTAGATCAATAATATCGATTGATTACAATTCAAAAGCATCAGTATAACACTAAGCTGAATGAATATCAGATAAATTAGAGGAAGTAATGAGGAATTTATGAATTTATAGTCAGCGTAGTAATAGTGGTTGGATCTGTTTCTTTTGCACGCGAAGCTGCGGTTGACTTAAGAGAACTACAGTGACTTCTGCTGTTTGGAATGCTCTGTATCTAGAGGCGTCTTGGTCAAGGGGACGAACACAGGAAACCTCGAAACCCAAGTACACAGGAAGTCAACTTATACAGACTAAACACTCAGCTGCAAAATCAATAATTCAGTAACATAAACAAGATGATGAATATGAACATCATTTCGAAGAGCCAAAACAGAATACAGTACCCCAAATCTGAGTGGAATAAAAAAGAAATATCTATTAACCGTCTTCATGTGAGTGATCTTCAGCCGACCAATCATAAAAATAAGTGACTTTTGCACACAAAATGACGTATATTTACAAGAAAATGCATGAAAACATATCAAATAGAATATCTTTCTCTGACATGACTTAAAAATATGTCCCAGTTATAATGAGGAGTATCAGTTATTAAGTTAGACTAGTTTCTCTACATGTATTCACCGAGGTGACTACAGGTGAGCTGTTTTTGTGAATTGTTTATCTCTCTTATCCTGTTGTGCAGTCTTCCCCAAAAGCCGTCGGTTGAATTACTACGCTTTCCAGTAAGGGGATCGACGACTACTTACCAGGAAGATGTGGATAATAAAACAAATTAAAACAAATGACACCAACTCTAAATTTATCCCTAATCGTAACCGTAACCTCAATCCTGACGCTAAGTAAAGCCCTTATCCTAACCATAAACTAGCCCTAGTCCTAATTATGATCCTGATCCTAATCCCAACCCCAGTACTTACTTTAGCACTAATCCTCACCCTAACGAGCTATTAACACGTTGTCTAAACAGTACTTAAAAAGGTGATCTGAGGGAAATTTTCTCCTTAGTTGGTGAATAGCGTTGATATTTCATCTATGATAATGACAGGTGCTGTTAGCCAACGACTAGCATGCGTTCAAGGTCATTGGAGCGTTCGGACTCCTGGGACGCTATTGTTGAACTTCGCCCCTAGCAAACACTACTGCTTGATATGAGTGGTATTCAACTACTCATGTCAATCAGTGAGTAGTATATAGCATGATGGATTTGTAGCACTGATTATACTGAATGTATTGATATAATTCACAGGCACGTTGTCGTCTCACTGAAATATTTAATGTAGGTTAGTACCAGTTAGCATTTGGAAACCTGTTGATATTATGCTTTATTTGATATTACTCAGTATATGGTGAAAATAAAAAAATCAATATTTTGTTTCCTTTAATGAAGGTAATAAAAGCTTTCAGTAAAATAAAAACTGATGTAGACAGTGGAAATATTCTGAATGGGGGACATTTGAACATTATTATTTATTATTATTCTCTTGAGTTCAAAGTGGAACATAGGGCTTCAACAACACATCCCCACTTTGTCCTATCTTCTGCTGTCCTCTTCAGTTGAGTCCACGGTTGACCATAATCTCTAGACTCCTCCTCCTCGCCACACGATCTCCTCCATGTCAGCGTCACACTGAAGACCCACTCGTAGCTTCACATTAGGATTCCACTCGAGCAGTGGCCTGGTGCGATGTCATTCGACGGTCTCCTCAGCCTACGTTTGATCCATCTCCATTTTCTCCTACCTATTTGTTGAGTGATCGGGTCTTGGTTGGTTTGTTGCCAGCCAGAGTTTCTTGTTGCTTATTCTTTGTGGCTGGTTGGCCGGCCATTTGGTCGTCAGTATGGAGCCAGCGAAGGCAAACAGCTGTTGATGAAAGTCTGCAACCGGTTGGAAATCCTTACCATGACACGCAGTGCAACTCTCTGACCCGTATAGAGGAACTGACTTATTTGATATTGGTGTTGAAAATCCGAATCTTGTTCTTTATGCTGGCTAAGTGGGGCAGAAGACTTCTAAACTGGTTTCAAATTGATGGAGGTGTATCTCGCCTTTCAGATTCTGGCTGGTTGGTTTTGACATCTTCATCCGTGCAGAATGCATGTGGTTGAAACTTTGCTTCCTAGCCAGATAAGTAAAGGAGGCAACCTCGGTTAAATCTCTCGCGTTGATGGTGATTAGTATTTGAACACTACACTTGACCAATTCGATTTTTTTATTCGTACAAGAGATTTAACAGTGTTTATTTTGTTAAGGGAAATTACCATTAAAGTCATAGATTTGAAATATCCCTAAGTTCTTGACACATATAAACTCAATGTTAGGTAGAATCCAATTCACTTTTTAGTTAAAAAATGAATTAGGCAAGTTAGCTATGCTAGACTATAAAATAAAACGAAAAAAAGGATGGTAAGTTAGATACTAGCATCTTTGGGAAAGCGAAACATTCTAAGAAGTAATTAGACTTTAATGTACCCCACCCAGAATTAGTTAAATCACGGTGAGTTCAATGTTTATATAATGGGGTCAAGTGCCTGACTAGTAAATCACAAGAAATGAAATCAAGCAGATAAGGAAAACATGACTACCCACCAGAATTTATTCAAAAATGTATGAAGACTAATAGGAAAAATAGGATTAGTCATGAAAATCACAGAAATAGCATATATAATATAGAATTCAAAGTCTCTATAGTACCGCCGTATTAAGAAGGAACATCAGGGGCCTTATGTAGGATCCTCAATGAGTCTGGAATTAGGGTGGCACTTAAACCAAGCAATTCTCTTAGAGGTAAACTTTGTCGGCTTAAGGACTCGATAGATCCAACTGAGAAAAAGAATACAATTTACCATATACGATGAAATTTAATAACTCAGGACAAACTAGCAAATTGGGGTCATTTAGATTACTGAAACATAGAAATTTAGCTAAAGCTAGCATGAATGACCATAGTAAGTTAAAGAACGCAGAAAAAAGCACGGATATTGCATTGCATTCAATTGCATGTAGTGACACAACAGGGTGGGACAGGGTGATAGTGTTAAAAAGTAATCTAGTTAGGGGGATAAAGAAATAATCACCGGATTCTTGTTCATCAAATAAACACCAAACACATTCAGTCAGTGAGTCGGTTGCACAGAGGTAGAATGCTCTCCGACCAAGGATATAGTCCGGGTTTCGACCCCCAGCCGACGCATTCCTTTACCTCGGTAAGCCAGTAATAAGACTGGTAAGGACGGAAGGTTGGGCATGAGGCTAACAACCCCACCCCGTAAAAATACCTCCACTACTACAGAGACTTCAGACCTCTAGCTTGAAGCCCTATTTTCCACTGAGAATGTAAAGGAATATAAAAAAGGAAAAAAGCATTCACTCAATATGACGCAACGCCAGATATATGAAAAATTGCAATAAATAACAAGGGGGAGGGCAATAGTAAAAAAATATCTTACGCAAGTTATGAAACTGTGTGAATACACTGGTATAATTAGGAATAGCAATAAATTGTCTTCAAAATGTCATCCAGTTATTAAAACTGTGTCACTGAATATTTAGTCATATAAATCTAATCTGGAATTACATTCTATCACAGTGTCGATAGCATCGATCGAGAGGTGATTTGGAAACTACGTCGCTACTACCAAGGAGTGCTTCCAACAACTAAACACCTCATCCAACAGTTGTACGATAATGCTGCATGTCAAGTAATCCACAACGGGAAACTCACGGAATCATTCGAAGCGAAGACGGGAGTAAGACAAGGCTGGCTGTCTACTATCTCCAATAATTTTCCTGATTACGGTAGACTGGATAATGCGACAGACAGCGGCGGACCGGGCAACGAGGAGAGAGGCATAAAATGAACCCACACAAAAGCTTGAAGGATCTGGATATCGCCGATGATATATGTCTGATTTCCCACAAACTGGAAGATATGCAAGTAAAAAGTAACGAGTTGGCAGAAGAAGCATCAAACATAGGACAAAGATGGGTGAACATAGATAAAACAGGGGTGATGAAGATTCCTGGCCAACAGTGACAGCAACAACAACAGACAACAACCAGCATAAATGGGGGTAGTCTGAAAAAGTAACCTCCTTTGCCTACCTACCTACCTACCTACCTACCTACCTGGGAAGCATCGTTTCAACTACAGGCGGACGGAACTGATGAGGATATCAAAGCAGTGAGGATCGGGAAAGCAAGGCAAGCTTTCATTTCTCTCAAGTTTGTGTGGAGGTCAACGGCACTCAGCATGAAATACAAGATGCAAATTTTCAACTCCAATGTGAAGTCAGTGCTACTTATTACACGGATCAGAGACTTGATGCCACGTCACGAAGGGCACTTCTAACAAACTACAAACCTTCATCAACAGCTGTCTCTACTCAATAGTACTCAAGATCAGATGACCGGCTAGAAAAGGTCAGCAACAGGGAGGGATCTCTGGTAATGAGCGAACCAACCCAGCAGGAACCAAATGTGCAACAAATATGCAGGAAGAAATGTAGGTCGATTGGCATACTCTGAGAAAACAAACCATTATCAAGTGACATCCCACGCCAGGCTCTCTCTCGAGTGGAGCCTGAATGGGAGGCGGCGAGCTGGCCGTCAGTGCGAGGCTGGCATGGAGTGGAGTAGGTCATACGAAGAGATGATAAAAGCATGTGTGCAGACGTGGAGCCAGGTGGTGAAAACGTTGGCAGAGAACCGAACACAGTGGAGACGTGTGGCTGAAGCCCTATGTTCCTCTAGGAACTAAAGGAAACAATAATAATAATACAGTGTCGAAATCCTATTCTTACATTAGACGGTGTTTATTTTGCTAACTGAAATCACTATTCAAGTCATAGATTAGCCTTAGTACATCTTGACATTTACTTATCTCGGCGAGACGATTAAACTCCACTGAGATGACACAACAGCCTTTGGTGTGTTAGGGCATTCAGGACACTATCATATCTGTTTCCCTACCACTAGTCTTTTTGATTAGGTAGATTAGAGTATAATCATCACTAGCATACTTTGCGCCAAAAATAGCTAAGATGAAAACATAAGATGAAACAATTGAGCCTAAAGTTGAGAATATATCAAGCATTTGAGTTTTCCTGTATATCATAAGGTATTCATTTGTTTGTTACTATGGGATACAGTTATTATTCTTAATTATTAATCTTAATTTTAGTACACATCTATTGTTTATTTTTATTTGTACATCTGGCGTTCTTTGTTCTTTGTGTTTCCCGTTGTACTTTCTCGGTGTAAAAGTTCACTTAATAGAGAAGATTTGTAGATATAAGAATAAAACTTGGGCACTGTGGTAGAATATAATTCTATTATGGATAAAATTTTATTTTGATAAAGTCACACAGTGTTGTTATACAGTAATATTTACTGATGACGACGTTTCGAGCACAATTTATTGCTCATAATCATATCAAGGCAATACTCACATAACTTTCTTGCTTTGTTTATATACATGAGTAAAAATTGATTTTATTCAAATGTCTAATCATCCATTTTTACTCATGTATATAAACAAAGCAAGAAAGTGATGTGAGTAGTGCCTTGATATGATTATGAGCAGTAATAAATTGTGCTCGAAATGTCGTCATCAGTAAAGAAGACTTGTAGCTTTGGTGGATTTGATTGCTTTCTCTGATCTGCCTGGCAGTTTAAGTGTGGAGCTTTTATTGTCCCCCTTCTAGACAACATCACTTCAGCAAAAGCTTTAATATAAACTGAACTTGTTCGAATTCTTCATGAATAATGATATAATTAAATCTCCTGACAAGCTTTGTCGTGGTTGGTTGTTAATTTACATCTGTATTGATCATTTTTATTGACTTGGAATTTGAACTTTCTTGTCATGTAAATTTGATCTACGGTAATGTGTTTGTTAATCGCTGATTCGTCGTCTGAGTACCAGGCTTCTAGGAATTCCCTGACTGTTTTGGCGTTCCTTCTGTTTGAAATTTCCACATTTTCCCAATCAAATCTGTGTCCGTAATTGTCTATATGAATTGTCAGTGTGAAAGAATACCTATCGTGTCTTTTTACAGCTAATTTATCTACTTGGACGGTGAGTTGAAGGGGAACAATGTAGTGTTTACATCACAGTTTATGCAATTTATTTTGTAAATGGTATTGATCTCGTCTTCTTTTCCTGTTGGATCCTTTGGTCTGCACAATATTGTATAAAGTACTTTGATTGGACACTAGTAACTAGTGTGATGTGTCTAGTCCTTACTTTGGTGCAGACTGAATTCTATCAGTCAAGTTTGCAATGTGATCACCATCTTAGGTAGCTCGCCATCACGGTGCACATTGATTTTATGATATTAGATGGTTGGAAGTAATCAGCAGGATGCCTTCCACCTAGGTTTCGCGCTAGCTTGCACTCACCAATCAGCAAGGTGTATCTGAAACCTTGAAGGAACTCATGTTCCTTCCGAGATTCGAACCCGCGCCACCAAGTACTGCAGTCACAGACGTACTTTATCACTGAGCTATTCGGACTCGTGATTGACCTCCCATAGGACTGTAGTTGATGAGTTCCTTCAAGGTTGCAGATACACTTGCTGACTACTGAGTGCCAACTAGCACGAAACCTAGGTCGACGGCTTCCTGCCGATTGCCTCCAACCATCTAATATTGTATAAAGTGATTGTGTTGGCTTGTGTGCTATGTCTACTTAAAATGGTCTTCGTATTCTAGCCATCATTTCAGAGATATTTTTTATATATGGTAGAATGAATTTTCTTGTGGCCTTTGAGGATGATTTCTTTGTGATATTTCAATTTGAGTTGAAACATCTTTTGATGGAATTGCATGGGTATTCATTCGATTTGAAGACAGTAATTAGATATTTCTCTTCTATTCTCTTCAACACTGGAGTGATACAATGTGTTTAAACTCTTTTAAACAATATCTGCACACAGTTTCTTTTGTGGGTAATCGGGTTATTGCTATTATAGTTGAGTATTTGATCTGTGTGCGTTGATTATCTATATACTTGTGTTTCCAGATTTCATGTGTTAGTTCTCACCCGATTAAGACATCTAAAAATGGGATTTTGTTGTTTAATTCTTCTTCTCTTGTTAGTTTAATGTCTGCAAATGTGTTGTTTATTAATAATAGGGATATTTTAAATCATTTCTTTTTTTTCCTTCACGTTCCCCAGTGGAACATAAGGCTTCAAGCTTGTGGCTTGAAGTTTCTGTAGCACAGGGTGATTATTTTTACAGGATGGGTTTGCTAGCCACCTCATGCCCAACCTTTCCTCTTCACCAGCATTAATTCTGGCTTAGCGAGGTAAACGAGTTCGTCCAGTGGCCGGGGGTCGAACCCCGGACCATGTGGATGGTCGGCGAGCGTCCTAACCGCTGTGCCACCGACGCACTAAATCATTTCTTTTAATTATTACAAATGTATCATCGACGTAACGCACCCAGAGTTTTGGTTTAATTATAGGTAGAGCTATTAATTCTAATCTTTGCATAACGGCTTCAGCTATTAATCCTGATATGGGCGATCCTATTGGTGTTGCTTTTATCTGTTCGTATATTTGAGTATTAAAATGGATTGCATTAACTGTGATAAACAACACCATTGGTCAAAGCGGGAGTTCCCGTTAACTCAGAATCCAATGAACGTGAATTGGATGTATCCTAACATATCGACGATGCATTTAAACAATGATAGACATTAACTTGATTGAACATCGATCAAACTTACATGACAAAATAGTTCAAATTCCAAGTCAGTAAAAGTGACCAATAATGGAGAAGATTTGTAGTTCAGGTGGATGATATTGAAATCAGTTGTGTTCTCTAAGGAGCTGGTTTATTTAATTGTGATGTAATTGTGTCTTCTGGCGACCACTATCGTGACTGTTTGTGAATTTACATCTTTGCTGATCATTTGTATTGACTTGGAATTCAAACTTTCAGCAGAAAAAGAAGATAAAATTAATACCATTTACGAAATAAATTGTACGAACTGAAACAGACATTACATCGGCCGAAGTGGGCGTCCACTTCGAATTCGAATCCAAGAAGACAAATTAGCTGTAAAGAGATATGATATATATTCTTTCATATCAATGCATATAGGTAATTACGGACACCAGTTTGATTGGGATAATGTCGAAATTTTAAATAGAGGGAACACCTGGAGTGATGACAGGGAATTTCTAAAAGCCTGATACTCAGACGACGAATCAGCGATTAACAAATACATTATTGTAGACCAAATTTACCAGCTAATAAAACGTAAATCCCATGACAAGAGAATTTGAATCCCAAGTCAATAAAAAATGATCAGTACAGATGTAAATTGAGTACCAGTCACGACAGTAGTCGCCAGGGGACACAATTACATCATTCCTGGAGGATTTAAATAAGTCCATTTTAACAATATTGCTCATAATCATATCAATATGATATATAAATAATCTTAACCATTATGGAGTTATACTCTACCACAGTGCCCAAGTTTTATACTTATATCAATAAGTCCTTTATGTTAAAACCTGCGCTAAAGGAGGATGTTGTCTAGAAGGACGACGAAAGCTTCGCAATTAAACCGCCAGCCAGCTCACAGAACACAACAATTCAAAAATGACCAATGTCAGTGGACATCCAGTCACAACAATGGTTGTCAGAATATATAGTTATATCATTCATATGGAGAATTTTTTCAGGTGGCCCTCCATCCTGTACATATAAATTCCTCTACATCTTGTCATTACACTTGCACTAACTAACCTTTTGTTTTCTTATTTAAACGTAATTTTCAAGTATTGGTTTTGTAGGGAATTTTTGTTTGATTGGTTGGAGGATTTCATCATGAGCTGACATCAGTTAGAGAACCATTCGAAAACCACCAGGCAGGGAGTACTGGACAGCCAGCTGTTTCGTCAGCCCAATTTGCGACTCTTCATCAGTACGCACCCACCGAGCTTCGAACCCGGTAGTTGTTAACGTACACACTGACACACATATAACGCACATAAAATTCAACCCGAAAAATTCCTTTTTTCTCTACCCTCGTCCTTGACTTGATCATTCATCCGTCTGAAGTTTATAATCAGTATGAATAAAACTCAATATGAACATGACTCATGAGAACTTATTACTATACATTAGTTGTCACTCATAATCATTTTACTTTGTAATATTGGTGTTCGTGCGTCGGTGGCACAGCGGTAGAATGCTCGCCAGCCATGCAGGTGGTCCGGAGTTCGATCCCCGGCTTGCGCAGTGCTTTACTTCGCTAAACCAGTAATAGAACTGGCAAAGAGGGAAGACTGGGCATGAGGCTAGCAACCCTATCCCGTAAAAATAAACACCACTGCTACCGAAATTTCAAGCCTGTATCTTGAAGCCCTATGTTCCACTGGGGGAACGTAAAGGAATATAATATTTAGTATTACAATTTTACATATTATCACATACACATAATATTTTGGACTATAATCTATGAACAATCTAATTGCAAATAACTTTTGGAATTCTGATCTAAGTGATTCGATGTTACTGTCTTTTCGAAAACCACTAATGTTGTCAATAACAATCTTTCTTTCATTATTATGGATGCATATAACTGTAGAACCTGATGATGAAGTTATCGAAAAGAATTCAATATCTGTCTTTTCAATCATATAAGTTTTGTTGAAGTGATGTTGTCTAGAAGGGGGACAATGAAAGCTTCGCACTTAAACCGCCAGCCAGCTCAGAGAACACAATCTAATCAAAAAGTTCACATCTTTAAAGCGTAACCGTTTTTAAATTGGGGTTAATAATTTAGGAGACGTCACGCAAAATAGGTGAAGAAGGAGGTGTAGATTCATTCAACTCTATAAAAATTGAAATTCTCTTTGATAAAAATCATCAAAGACAAAAAAATAGAGGTTACATTTATTGATTTATATTTATTGATTAATTATCATTATCATCTATGTTACACATTGTTTCCCTTCTAATTTCTCTTCTTTTTTTTCTGTTTTTTGTTGTTGTTGCTGTATTGTTGTTCGAATGATAATTAGCCTGAAAATCTATTGTACTTCAGTCCAGCTGATGATAGTAAAATAATGGTTAGCGATTTTGGTTTATCTAAAATAGAAAATGATGAGTCTAATATGGCTACAGCGTGTGGTACACCCGGTTATGTGGGTAAGTTAAATCACACTCGTTGTTTTTATTACTATTATTATCATTATTTGTTAGTTTTTACGATCAGATCTGTTATTCGACAACATTTACTAATTACACGTTTCAAACAATATTTCATCTTTACTTTTTGTAACTTTTCATTACGGTGAGCTACCTAGAATGGTGGCCACATTGCAAACCTGACTGATAGAATTCATTCTGCAGCAAAGAAAGGACTAGACACGTCGTACTAGTTACTAGTGTCCAATCAAAGTGACGTCTCTGACTACATCAATCTGGGTGACGTGGGTTCGAATCTCAGAAGAGACATGAGTTCCTTCAAGGTGGTTGCAGATACGCCTTGCTGACTGGTGAGTGCCAACTAGCACAAAACCTAGATGGTGTCCAAGGCTTCCTGTGGCCGATTGCCTCCAACTATCTGATAATTATCTTCGTTCTGCATTAAATTTCATACACTGATACAAGTATGCTGCCCAATCTAACAAAGTTGTTATATTGTTATGTTTCGCAATATGTTGAGACTGAAATGAGGACTCGGAGTTGGACACGACTATCGCAGCTACCATTTTCCCCAGCCCGCACTATTTAAATGAGAGCACACAACAATGTGAGCCACAAAGTATATCTCACGCAATAATGTTTAATTAGAAAAGAAAGCCACTAGCGATATATCAGTTAGTCTGAAATTATAATCAATAAAATAGTGGGCGTTATTTTTACGTTGACCAATTCTGATTGGTTTAACTTCCAGACTGGATATCGATCACCATATCACTATAGGAATTAATAGGTAGGATAATCAAGAATTAGTATTCTTTAGGATAATACAATCGCGTGTAAGTTTACGGAAGATTGTCGTCTGGAGTGACGATAATCAGTAGTGTCTGTCAGGGATGCCTACTATCCTCATTTTTGAATAATTTCAACATAGATGTACCAACGGAACTGATCCTAACTGACTCCACCGACTTAAACTATACAGATGATACGGTCCTCCTAGGTGAAGATGCCGACAAAATGTATTCTAAACACTTTGAGCAGAAATATTCGAATATTTGACGTGTGATTCTCTCCTGTCGAATGAAGATGATACTGTAGGACTGGTCTGAATCGACTCCTGGTTTAAAGATAAGCAGTGAAGTGATAGAGAGTGTTGACCAGTTCACTTATTTGGGAAGATGCATCTGCCCTAATGGATTGCTTGCCGATAAAATCTTAGCACGGATACAAAAAGCTCGTATGACATCTACCAAATTACATGATCTCTGGCGTAAAAGTAATATCTGGCTATCGATTAAGGGATGTGTGCACTGCTCAGCAGTCTGCTACGTCTTCGTTTATGGCTATGAGACACGCCCATTGAAAGTGAAAGCTGTCTGCGTTCTATCTCCCGTGTTAAGTGGTATGATATGGTGAGCTATATTCAGAATAGGCGTATAGTGCTAGGCAAGGAAGTCAATCGGTGATGTTGTGAAGTTACATCGACTGAAATGACTAGAACATGTGGTGCACATTCCCAGCCACCGCCTTTCCCGACAAACGATGTTAGCTGATACAGGGTTCGGGTGAAAAAGACTTAGGAGTGGCTAAATCGAAAACCTAGCATCAGATCTTTGAAAGTTGATTTGAGCCACATCAGCAGGTGTAGATTCCTTGGTTGGGGTCCTTGGAATACTGAGAAACCATAGCTGCAGACTAATGGAGATACTTTGCTATTTTTAAATCATGGAAAATTCTCATTGTAACATATAGAAAATCGAAACAAATGATTCAGCGAAGAGACTCTTTTCAACGAATTTATCATCAAGCTGTACATTCGTATATATATGGTTTTTAAGAAGTTATACCCGGTGAGGGAATTAAATCATAGGCGTGAATGCATAAAATAATAATAATAATAATGAAATGCAATTAAAACTAAAATGTTTGTGATTATAATCGTGGTTAAATGTCAAGTGGCAAAGCAAATTAATGTCATATATAGAATAATTCATAGGATGGATAGAACTTGAAAAAGGGTGTGCAATTATAAGATTAGTAGACAAATGGAATAAAATAAAAACGTTAGGTAATATTGTGTGGAATTTAATAGCATAGAATTTAATGTTGTAAAAAGGAATTGATTTAGAATGACAAGTGGGACGAGTGAAATAATACCGGGGACAGTTTAAAGTGAGAATAGTAATAGTAACAATTGACGTAATAAAGGAAGAGTATACAAATTGAGTAGACAAAAGGAAAAATAAGTAGAGCCAAAATATGATTGGGGATTATCATACTTTAGCATAGAGGGATTAAGACCATGGAAATTGGAGGGTTTGAACGAACGTTTTCTGTATACAGAGATCTGGCTTCTCTATGTCGATGGCCAAAGCTTCAGTAATACAGATGAGTCGGATATGTAGTGATTTGGGCAAATTACTCTTTGCCTTGTAGATGACTTTGAAGGCGGAGGCTATAGAGATAGGGTGATCATTATCGACCAGATGTTCAATGATCGCGCTTCTTATTGCTCCACTTCCACCTTTTCGTAACTAAATCAATTCCTTTTTACAACATTAAATTCTATGCTATTAAATTCCACACAATATTACCTAACGTTTTTATTTTATTCCATTTGTCTACTAATCTTATAATTGCACACCCTTTTTCAAGTTCTATCCATCCTATGAATTATTCTATATATGACATTAATTTGCTTTGCCACTTGACATTTAACCACGATTATAATCACAAACATTTTAGTTTTAATTGCATTTCATATTTTATTATTATTATTATTTTATGCATTCACGCCTATGATTTAATTCCCTCACCGGGTATAACTTCTTAAAAACCATATATATACGAATGTACAGCTTGATGATAAATTCGTTGAAAAGAGTCTCTTCGCTGAATCATTTGTTTTGATTTTCTATAATGGAGATACGCCTCAAAATCGTTCTCAGTCGCACAGATGCACTCACTCACTCTTTGTGATTTCCCGATGCTTTTCCACGTTACTATTCTTCCTTCCTCCCTCACATTTCTGCTTTTTATAGTTTTTTTATGTATCTCTTCTTTTTTTGCTACACTGTATGCTACATGGAGTATGGCAACTTGATCTGCTACACTTCTGTGTAAAGTTCTATGCTGAATTTTAGCCAGTCAGTCAGTTTAGTAATAACACTCTTCATATATATTATATGATATTTATACTTCTTAAATCTGTATCTATTTATGGGATATCGTTGGTCAGCTATGGTATTCCTGACAAGTTGGATCATTCAGCTGAAGGTGACTGAATGAAAGTGAAATGTCCAATGAGGAATATGGGTTGACAAGGAAGATATACGTCGTAGTAAAGTGACGAAATGTATGTGTGTGGATATAAGACTTAGTTTTCAAAACTCAGTAGTCCAGCCATTTAAAAAGTTCGGTACAGAGTTTGAGTCTAATTTGAACACCGGAGTTAACTAGAATGTAAGTTATTTGAGGCAGTTAATTCCAAATAGGATGAAACGTGTTTACTAAGCAGCCTTCCCTAAGGAAATATGTGTTCCAGGGGATGATTTTTAGTTGTAAAAGATGTCTTCCGAAATTTACTATTTTGCACTATGTAAGTAGTAAATAGTTCTGTTGGTTGAGGTGTTTTTTTGTGCATACGTTTTACTAGGTGGCTAATATTTATCCATATCAATGTCGTCTGAATACCGTTGAATCCGGTCCCAGTGGCTGAATGGTATACGAGCCATTGCCTTGTAACCGGAAGGTTCTGGGTTCGCCCCCTGGCAATGGGTGCGTACTGCCGATGATTCCCAAACTAGTAGGATGAAACAGCTGTCCAGTACTCCAGTGCTGGTTTTCAATGGTTCTCTAACTGATATCAATCAAACTCGTCAAACTCGTAAAAAACAAATCTAATCCTCACAAACCAACTCTTGAAAATTATTTAAATGTTTAAATGTCATTCAGATTTGTTGGTTTTCAAAAGTTGAGTATTGAGTATTTTGATGTGGTTGTGTTCTTTAAGCTGGCTGGTGGCTTAACTGCGGACGTCTCATTGTCCTTGTGGACAGCACTTTCAGCGCGGACTTCAATATCAAGTAAACTTATTTGAATTTTGCACTGGGGATGTTGTCTAGAATGATAAGGAAAGCTTCTCAGTTAAACCAGTCAGCCTTAGAGAAAAAGAAAGCACCCACATCAAAACCATCCAGTTGAGCTAAAGGTCTTCGCTATTATTTCAAGTGTTGAGTATATGTATTATATTGTCGGCTACTTTAACCAGAGTAGCTCAGTCTTGAGGTCTTGAACTGTAGCAGTGAGTGGTGCGGGTTCGAATCTCAGACAGGGTCTCAATTCTTTTGAGGTTGCAGGTATGCATTACTGATGAGCGCTAAAAAAGAACGAAACTTAGGTCTTTGACTTGCTATTGATCGCCTCTAGTCTCCCAAAAACAAAATTTTCTTTACGGATGTATGTTTTTAGTATTCAGTGTTAACAGCTTTGACGTAACAATATTTGAGAATTCTCAGGTTACAAATTTACAGTGATGGTGATATTGTAACTGTGAGAGATCTGAGTTATTTTTATCGGAATGATGGTGTCAAGGAACTTAATCTTAAGATCCTGTTATTTCTGAAGACGCTCAGAATCGACAACCACTAAGCACAGATATCGACTTTAGCTCCAAAACACAATGGATGACAAGAAATTGTATTCTTCAATTGTTAAAATCAATCAATATTCTGTACTAAGTCTATATACAAGTGTTTTTACAGGGACTATATATCGTACTTTTATTCGTATTCTTTCGTGTTCTTCTAACTTGTACACGATCGAATTACTCGCACCTTCAAGTTGCCCGCCAATGGCGACCAAAGCCAATAAACAAACGTTCAATGTTCATAATCATTGACAAATGGCATATAACAACACCCAACCCCTATAAAATATCATTATGAGTACAAATGTGATAAGAATTTCTTTTCTATGACGACATACTGTTTTTATAATTTATAACCAGTAGGGTCCACCATGTAGAGGAGAAGTGGATGCTCATTATGAAGGCATTGGTAAGAGCAACACTATATTACGAGGTGAGTAAGTTAGAATTCAGGGGTTCAACAAGTTTAGTTTTGTAACCTGAAGCTCCTGGGTTCGTTCGCTTGTGGAGTGACTGGTGCGCACTGATGAAGAGTCCCGAAGTGGGACGAAACACCTGTCCAGTGCTCCTTGGTTTTCAGTGATCTCTTAAACTGATATTCGTTCATGACGAAAATCTAACAATTGAGAATAATTCATATAATTATGAAATTTGAGAGTTTTGGGCATACCTGTCACCCTTATGAAGTTCGTTCATTTGACAGTGAGGAATTACTTCGTAGAGATCTATGATAGAGTTACTACATATATATGCTTAGATTTATTTCGTAAACTCTCGCTTTTCTGTTACTCTGATAAAGCTATTAGCATTAACTAGTATGACGTCAGTGAAATCTGTCTAGTTTTTCGTTCACCGGAAAATATTAATCTCTAATATTAATGAACTATCGATTATAATTTAATTATTTTTCGATTCGTTCCAAGTTGAATCAGGCATTGATATCAGTTGGAGAATTATTGAAAACAATGGAATACTAGATACCTATTTCGTCCCGGTTCGGAACTCTTCAGTGGTACGCAGCCATGATCCTACTGGTGGTCGAGCCCAGGACCTCTAGGTTGCGAGGCGAGCTCGTTAACCATTGAGCCACTGGCCCATGAATTCTAATTTCTACCAATTCGTGATTTTAGCGTGATCAATAGTCAATGTCATCGTCTAGTATTTGTCCTCACTCCCAACCAGGTGGGCCCCACTGATCATGACTCCAGGAAATTCCTTCCTGTAGCAAGTCAGTAGCGAGCATCAGATTAGTTTTCAAGAGTTCGGTTTGTAAGGATTAGATTTGTCTCTACGAGTATTGTCGGTGATTCCCGAACTAGGATGGAAGAAAGAGCTGTCTGGCAGTACTCCATTGCTGGTTTTCAATGCTTCTCTAACTGATATCAATCGGCGACCAGTGAGGTCCATCCAGTCAAGTGTGATGATGGATGTCCAACCGATGACATTGGGTACGAACCCTGGGTACGTACCCCAGTGGGTGAGTACTGATGAAGAGTCCCAAACTAGGATGAAACAACTGTCCAGTACTCGTTGTTGGTTTCCAATGGTTTTCTAACTGATATCGATCGGTGATCAACTCGTAAAAAGCTTATTTAAATAATTTTAATAATAACAGCTTTATTCTGGACAGTGTTTAAATAATGTCCAAAGTTTTCAGAGGCGTTTATTGCATGATATTTTCTCTGCGTTCAGGATACTCAAATAAGATATTAATCGACATTAGATTGTGTGACAGACAATGTTTTCTGACCTGAAAGGCAAACTATTCCATTATGATATTTCTTCTTTATCTCCTTCGAGAAATGTACGACATTTTTAGTTGAGAGCCAATTTAATACAAATTGCAGGAATACATTTTGAGACCCACGAGCGGTTATCTCATGTACATGGATGCTCTACTCCCCGCATACGATTATGCTTCTGCCGAAGTTTAGTTGAAACTTTTAAATTAACAGGCTTTAAACATTTTAAATACTCGCGTGAGTAAACATTACCATTAGAGGTCATATTTTAATCGATTTAAATAAAGTGAACAAGAAAAGTTATATGCAATATAGTGATGGAGGTTTTTGGTAGTCCAAGTTTTAAGTAGGCCGCCAATATAATAAAATGCGCGAAAACACATTACGATAGCTTTTATCCTCACCCTAATGTCTATACAGAAACTGTTCAAATGTTTAAATATTAGTTAAATTGAAAAGTTTTATATTTTAATCCATATGAACAAAATGCTGTTGATAAAATAATCAAATAATCTCTTAACATTTGTAGTTAACCTTCTTTTTAAGATGCTAATTTATTTTTTCATACTTCTCACCATTATAGTAGTCAATCCTTATCAATATAAAACTTAGCATTTATTAAGATTATTATTCCCTTGGGTTCCAAGTGGAATATAGGGCTCCAACAACACATCTCCACTTTTGATGATATTAGATAGTTGGAGGCAATTGGTCACAGGAAGCCTTGGACCTAGGTTTCGTGCTAGTTGGCACTCATCAGGAAGGTATATCTGCAATCACCTTGAAGGAACTCATATCCCTTCTGAGATTCGAACCCGCGTCACCCAGTGATTACTGCAGTCAGAGACGTTACCACTGAGCTACTTGGGCTCGCGATTGACCTGCTGTCGGAGGACTGCATTAGATACTTTGATTGGACACTAGTCAGTAACTAGTGCGACGTGTCTAGTCCTTTCTTTGGTGCAGACTGAATTCGATCAGTCAGGTTTGTAATGTGGCCACCATTCTAGGTAGCTTGCCATAACGTTGCACATTGATTTGATGATATTAGATAGTTGGGGGTTCTATCTTCTGCCGTCTTCTTCAACTTGGCCCACAGTTGACAATAATCTCTCATCTCCTCCTCGCCAAACGATCTCCTCCATTTCACCCTCTCACTGACGACCCACTCGTCTCTTCCTATTGAGATTCCACTCGAGTGATAGCCTGGCGATGGCGTGATGTAATTCTATGGCCTCCTCAATGTGTGGCCGATCCATCTCTATTTCCCCCCACATATTTGTTGAGCAATCGGCTGCTCTTGATTGGTTTGTTCCCAGCCAGAGTTTCTAGTTGTTCATTTTTTCTGGACGACCATTTGATCTTCAGTATGGAGCCAGCCAGCGAAGATTGCGGCTGTTGATAAAAGTCTGCAACTTGTTGGAAATGTTTTTTGTTTTTGGTGATTCATACGCAGCGCAAGTTTCTGACTAACTAACTAACTTGACATTTCTGCTGAAAATCCGAATCTTGTTCTTCTCCTTGGCTGAGTGAAACACAAGATTTCCAAACTGGTTTCAGGTTGAAGAAGGTGTAAATTGCCTTTCCAATTCTGGCTGGCTGGTGTTGACATCTTCATTCGTTCTGACCGCCTGTGGTTGAAACGATTCTGCCTAGCCAGATAAGTGAGGGAAGTAAGCTTATTGAAGTTGTCACATAGCTCATTTCTATCTGTGTATCACCTAGGAGATGTACGTCGGCGGTTCAATGGTGGAATGTTCTCCAACCACACCAAACATGATCCGGGTGTTGATTCCCGGTCGACGCACTCATAAACGTTGCCTAGTTAACTGAGAAAGAAAGAGGGAAGGTTTGGTGTAAGGGGCTAGGTAACCCCACCCCATCAAACAAACAACACCATGGTCACGGAAACTTTCAGGCTTCAATCATGGGGCCCTATCTTCCACTCGAAATGCAAAAGAATAATACAAAGTATGTAGAAGACGTTAGTAAAATGAGTACAATACAACTGATAGACAGAAGACAAGTAGTTCAGCGAAGAGTCTCTTTTCGGCGAATTCATTTTCATAGCTGTACAATCGCAAATATATATGGTTGTTTTGTATGTGTGTGTACATTAAATTTGTCAAACGAAAATACAATTAGTAAGTTCAGATGAATTGGATGTTGATATAAGAGGATAGTAACAAAAGTGATGAGTTGTCACAAACGATTGTTAAATAAGAGTTACGTGATGGCGTGAATAGTTTGATGAAAGAGTTGTGGTCAGGGTGTACATGGAAACAAAATATACGGAATTACACAAGGGTTTTAAGTAGAAAAATAAGCATACAAACAAAAGTTAAGTCAAATCAACACAGTTGTTACCATGGGAGTAGAAGTGGTTGAATAATTTTCTTTTGTATGCACAGTTCTGGTTCCTCCAACTGAATGGCTAGGGCTTCTGCGATGCAAAGAAGACGACATCGTACTGTCTTTGGAAGGTTGTTCTTCACTTTGTAGATTACTTTGAAGCAGGAGGCGTTTGTTGAGATGGAATGACCAGTGTTGACGAGGTGTTCGATTATTCCACTCCTTATGCAGCCATTACTTCCTTTCTGCAGCCACGCTGGATAGTGTTCTTTGACCCTTTTTGACAGGATGCGCGTTGAACGACCGATGTACCTGGCTGGTTCCACAGCAACAGGTGAACTGATATATACACATAGAAGTGGTCATGTGCGGGATCTTGTCCTTTGGGCTTCTGCAGATCAGCGGGCGACTAGAGAACACTATACTATACTATACAACACTGGAGAACACAATACAATTACGGATTATCGAATACAATAGGGTAGAAGAAGAGACAATACAGCAAATACTTAGAACATTTAATCATTAAACATGCGATGTAAATACGCCAATATGAATCCATCTGTCCGATCACAATTGATTCTCCGCCAGATAAACTAAACTCTTTCCTGAAAGTGGGCAAAAAAAATAAATAATTGATTCCGCCTACACAACTTAGACTAGTAGTCGACTCTATTATATATATATGTATATATTACATCCTTTATATGCATACATGCAACCCTATTAAATTATGTCATTGAGTTATTTAACAATGTTCAGCATAAAAACTAGATTATTTTATGAGTTATGAGAGAGAGAAAGAGAGAAAGGCTTTAGAATTCTACATTTCGTGGTTTTTAATTTTCACCTGGTACAAAAGTAATAAACATGCTTTGTCTCTAAATTTACACAATTACTGTCAGTGGTTATGTGATGATGTGGAATAAATTGCAAAAGTCTAGTCTCTTTAATTCCATTATGGGTGAAATTTATTTTGATAAAGTCTCACAGTGTTTGTTATACAGAGTAATATTTACTGATGACCACATTTCGAGCACAATTTATTGCTGTTCATAATCATATCAAGGTACTACTTAGACAATTTTCTAACTTCGTTTATATAATTCTCGATTAGAAATCGTTCAAACTCTAGACTGACTATTTCAAATGAGATGAAAAATAAACTAAATGAGATTCAACTAGAAAATGATGAAATAATGGTTAGTTTTGATATAACTAGTCTGTACACTAATATACTAATCAGTATGGCTTTAGAACCAGTTAGAATAGAACCAACTTCTGATCCTGAACTCACTAATAGGGCTAAGCTGCCTTTATAGGAAATTATTTTAGGATTTCAGTTATGCCTCACATCTAATGTCTTTAAATTCCAGGGCAAAATATATAAAGAAACAGATGGTGTGGCGGTGGTATGGATCACCAACACCCCCTTTCATAGCAGATATCTTTATGGATAGCTGGGAAAATAATGCTCTCAATACGTTTAATCCTACTCCAAAAATATGGTGGAGATATGTGGATGACACTTTCACTTGCAGTGTTAAAAATACAGAACATATCTTTAGCTTCTTCACACATATAAACTCACTCACTGGTAAAGGGAATAAAATTCACACTTTAATAGGATAATGAACTAGGAGAATTAGCTATGTTAGATTGTAAGATAAAACGAATAGAAGAAGGTAAGCTGCACACTAGCGTTTATAAAAAACCAACGCATTCTAATAGATATTTACACTTTAATTCATCTCATCCGTTATCTGTCTCTGAAGGCAGGCTTAGTTAAGTGTCTAACAAACCGAGCAATAGTACTAAGTAGTACAAATAAACACCTAAACGATGAAATGAAACAGATAGAAGATTCGTTGGTGTTGAATAACAATCCTATAAAATTCATTAGGAAGATCAGAAAAGGTAAAAAAGCAAAATAAAAATAATGGTGAAACTAATAATGATAACATAAATAAGAGAGAATATAAGGCATCTACAGTTTTACCATATAAGGAGGGGACATCTGAGACCCTACGTAGGATTCTCAATAAAGCAGGAATTAGAGTGGCATTCAAACCTACAAACTCATTCAGAGACAAGCTCTGTAGGCTAAAAGACCCGGTGGACCCAACTGAACAAAATAATATAATTTACAAAATACCTTGCAATGACTGTGAGGTCAACTACATAGGTCAAACTAGTAGATCGGGGGTAATCAGATTGACGGAACATAAGAATTTAGCTAAGGTAAGAATGGTTGACCCCACGAAGATAAGTAATTTAGAAAACAGCTCAGCCTTGCACTGGATGCATTAACACACAACCACACAGTAGGATGGGTGGGACAGTTAAAATTCTAAAAAGTAATATAGGTAGGTGGAGAGAGAGGTTGATTACTGAATCCCGCCTGGTTCATCGATTCTACACCCAACACTTGCAATAGGAATGACACATCACTCTTACCAGAAATATGAAAAATACTACTACCAATCCAATCAAGCGATGAAAAATAATAGAATTATATAAACGAAGTTAGAAAGTTATGTAAGTATTGCCTTGATATGATTATGAGCAGCAATAAATTTTGCTCGGAACTTCATCAGTAAATATTACTGTGTAACACTGTGAGACTTTATCAAAATAAATTTTGCCCATAATATAATCATACTCTACCACAGTGCACAAGTTCTATTCTTATACCAATCTAATCTCTTTAAACTGACTTATTATAACTGTTCCGTTGGGTTCCAAGTGGAACGTGGGGCTTCAACAGCATGTCTCCATTTTCTTCTCTCCTCTGAAGTTCTCTTCTGCTGACTCCATGATTAGCCATAAGCTGTCATCTCCTCTCTTCACACGATCTCCTCCATGTCACCCATTCATTCAAAAGCAACTCGGGTTCCACTCGAGCTATGGTCTAGCTCACAAAGTCACCCAACAGTTTCTTCAGTGTGTGTCCGATACATCTCCATCTACTTCGGAATATTTCTTGAGCAATAAATCCATGATTGGTTCGTTCGACTGAAGAGTTCCTTGTTGTTAATTCCTTCTGGTCGTCCATTTGATCTTCATTGTGAAGCCAGAGAAGGAGGTAGATGTTGATAAAAGTCTGTAGTGGCCTGTTAGAAATGCTTTTGTTGACGCTCCAAGTCTCTCAGTCATATAGAAGAAATAATATATATTCAATAATAATATATAATGTACATAAGAATCTACAAATCTACTTCAAATTGAAGTATGCGCTGAATATGTCACCTAGTAGGGTGATGAAAGCTTCGCAAATTAACTATCCAGCTCAGAGAACACAACCACATCAAAATCATCCACCTGAGCTACAAATCTTCTCCATCATTTCTAAATGGTCAATTTAACTGGCTCCAGAGGAGTAGTTGATAGGTCGATCGATACAGTTAGATGTGGCTATCCTAAGTACTCTATCTTTCAGTTACGAAATCAAAGAAACGGTTTCATGGAGAGTATTACCTACAGCTTACCGACATAAAGCCTTCTTTGAGTTAATTTTCTTAACTTGTTAGTCGTCATTATATCGCTTCGTATATCTTCTCTGAATTGTATTCGTACATTTATCGAAGTTTCTTGTTAACAGATAGAGAAGAATTTGAATTTGTTACTTTTATTCCCACCTTTATGTGTGCGTGTGTGTATAGTGTTGTTATGAAGCATGACAATTTGAACTGCCCGCCTTTTTGATGTTTTGCCTTTTTTAATGACGAGTTAAACCTCTAATGAATAGCAAAATTTTCATTCCTCTTCTGCCTTCTTCTATAAAATTTGATTTCTTTTTATATTTTCATATTTCATTTGCAAGTTTTTTTCTTCTTTTTTCTTTTAATTTCTCCTGATTATATATGCAAAGCCTGTTCTCCTGTGTAATTTTGAGTCGTTTTTCTGTTCTCGTTGTTGTTGTTGTTGGTGGTGGTGTTGGTAGGTAGAGTCGAATTTCTATTTCATCACTTCGCTTTTCTGCTCATACCTCATCTTCTCCACCCCCCTCCCTGCTCCACTCAAAAATCAGAATTAAAACTTTCAAGTATCGGTTTTCGTAGGGATTTTTTGTTTGATTGATTGGTTGTAGGGTTTCATCATGAGCTGATATCAGTTAGAGAACCATTGGAAAACCAACAAGGAGTACTGGACAGCCAGTGGTTTCGTCAGCCTAGTTTGGGACTCTTCACCGGTACGGACTCATCACTACGGTTCGAACCCAGGATCCAGGTGAGCTCTCAGACCATTAAACCACTGGAACCCAATCCAGTGGCCATGAATTCTAACTTCTGCCAATGCATGATATGGTGCGGCCACTTCTCAATGTCTTCTTCAATGAGTTACTGCCTCATCTTCAACCTGCTGTGCTCTACTGGTCACGGCTTCTCACTAGAACCCCGGGTTAATTGCCTGAATAGAGCCAGTTGCTAGTGACCATTAGGTTAATTTTCAAGTATTGGATTTGTAGGGATTTTGTTTGATTGCATGGAGGACTTCATCATGAGCTGACATCAGTTAGAGAACCACTGGAAAACCTGGGAGTACTGGACAGCTGTTTCGTCAGCCTAGTTTGAGACTCTTCATCAGTACGCAACCACAATGTGGGTTCGAACCCAGGCCCAATACTTGATAATTAATCTGATGCTCACTAGCGACTGGCCCTATTCAGGCAGTTAACCTGGGGTTCTAGTGGGAAGCCATGACCAGTAGGGTACATCAGGTTGAAGGTGAGGCAGTAACTCATTGAAGAAGACATTGCGAAATGGTCGCGCTATATCGTGAACAAATTATTAGACAATAGATTAGACAGTATGGCTTTGTCGAGTGGAATTCACCGCCTAAGAAAATCAATTAGAGGGAGATATCACATAGCTTAGATTTGGCGTTTGAAACAACGAGTGCTGATTTTGAATCTCACTAGGAATGCAGGTACACCGGGATGATGAGTCAAAAATAAGACGAAACTCACATCCCGGTATCAAGTATCAACATTTAAGTATTTGGAAGTCTTTTAAGCAATGATAACAATCATTTCCCTTGAAAAATTTGTGTATACACATGAGGCAATGGGTTCGAATCCCAGTGGATTTCTACCACTGAAGAGTCCGAAACTAAGACGAAACACTTGTCTAGTACTCTCTGGTTTCTCAGAGGTTCTCCAACATATATCACTCCATGATTAAATTTGAAAAACCAGTTAAATCCTTACAAAGTAACTCTTTAAAAAAAAGATGTTTCATGTGACCTTAAATTTGGAGACAAAACGGAAGAGAAAGAAGACGAAGCAGGCAAAAAAGTAATATTCAGGAAATTATAACCTGTTCTATTATATAGAGTTTGCTTACTTTTTTCCCCCTTTCGCCTATCTCTAATCCACCTATAACTTTTGTATAGAGAAATATTTTTTTTTAGTTTCTGGTTGTTGTTGTCGTTGTTGCTGTTTATTGATCAGGTCATCATTTTGTTCGCTTAATTCTTATTGTTTTCGTTGTTGTTGTTGTTGCTGCTGCAACTCTTGTTGTTTTCATTCGTTACACAGTTGTGAATGGGTCAAGGTCCAGTAAATCTACATATGTGTATATTTATTAAGACAATAATCAGGACAGTAATCAGAATAATCGATCACCACCTGACTTATACACTATGCCTATATATATATGTGTTGTATTCACCTCTTCCCTCCTAAGTTCATTATGACCAGAGAAGAAAAACGAAAAAAAAGACGAAAACGAAATGAAACAGAAGTGAATTGGCCTAATCATATAGTTGGAGATTTTTAACACTTGACTAGATAATTAGGTGGATAGATAGATAGATATATAGATAGGTAGATAGACAAAAAGAATATTTGTTGCCATTAATTGTTGTTGTTTTTTTCACACCTGATTTTTATTCATTTTTGCTTAGCTTTGCATCCCCACCTCCTGCTCCTCATTATGTCTTAAGTGTTTTAGATGAAGTGTCTTTTTTCTCGTGGCTTTACCTTATGAGTGGAGTATAGGTCTTCAAGGTAGAGCTTTGGATTATTGGTAGACTTGGCTTTATTTTTAAGGGAAGCGGGGAGGTGGGGCGGCTGCCAACCTCACGTCCAACCTCCCTTCTTCCTTGGATAAATTTCGATAAAGAAAGGAAGATCGAATTCGCAGGAATAAAACGATACCATCAGTCTGCTTCGATGGCATAGCGGTTAGGACGCTCGCCAACCACGCCTCATGTTGTCCTGGATTCACTCCTCAGCCGAAGCACTCCTCTACCTCACTGAGCCATTAATAAGACTGGTAAAGAGGGAAGGTTGGGCATGAGGCTAGCATCCTCCATCCCTTAGAGATAAACACTACTGCTACCGAAACTTCAAGCCTCTAGCTTGAAGCCCTATGTTCCACTGGGGGAACAACAGTGCATCAAAATGATGGGGAAACATTTTCAACGAGGAGTGAGTGTGACACACTGTGCTAATCAAAACTTTTCCGATAAACAAGGAAAGACCAAATTCGCAGTATAAAATGATACCATCAGTCTGTTTCACAGACTCTCATCAAACAACTGCAAACTACTTGATATCACAATCGTTTTGAAAGATTGACAGTAACATACTTCAATGTTTGAATGGTAGTTGGGGCAATGTTAATGAATAATAACGTATCCAAAATGGAAGCATTACAATTTTGAGTTTAAGTCACCATCAGTTTATTTGGTTTCAAAGTAGAAAAGTAGAGGGGGGGTTAGGGGAGAAGACAAAAAAGCAGAAAAATCTCATAAACAGTGTTACTAGTATGACAAAGGTGTCAGTGGCACGGCAGTGAAGTGTTCGCTGACCACGAATATGCTCCGGAGTTCGATCCCCAGTCAACCCACTCCTTTACCTCGTTAAGCCAGAAAGAAAAGCTGGTGAAGAGGAAAGGTTGAGCATGAGGATAGCAAACCCATCCTGTAAAAATAATCACCACTGCTACAGAAACTTCAAGCCTTTAGCTTGAAGCCCTATGTTTCACTGGGAACGTAAAGGAATAAAAGAAGTATCACAAAAGATAGACAAGAGAATGAAAGGAGCAATAAAATGTTGTTTCTCTGAACTTAAGCTCGTGACATTATACAACACTGTACGGTCTATAAGCCAATCTAAGCTGGATAATTACCCTGGTGATGTCATCTCAAACTGCGTTTATAAATCAGTGTGCACTGACGGCAGCAAGTACATTGAAAAGACAGAAAGAAGCGCTTCTATCCATTTTTCTGAGCATATCCCAAGTAACTTATGCAAAGTTCAATTACCAAACGCACTGTGGTTACGGAGAATTTCTTCGAGATTTCCAAATTTTTCAAAATATGAAATATACAAAGGACAGGAAATTTACTACGATTTTCTGAAGCAAGTGCAATCAAACGTTTCAAACCAAACTTATGCATACAGAAAGAGGGTGTAATCAATCTCTCACTTCCTTGGTAACAGCTGTATTTTGAAAAAGAGAAGACGTTCAGCGAAGAGACTCTTTTTGGCGAATTCATTCACACAGCTGTAATCGAATTTATATACAATTATTTTGTGTGTGTGTGTACATGAGGTTTGTCAAGTTTAGATAATTAATTAGGTAATACAAGAATGATCTAATATAGAAACAAGGTTAATTAGACAGCAGCTAAAGTAAGATTGAGTTAGTAAGTTAGATGACGTAATATAATTGACTAAAATGTTTCAACTTAGGTCAGGATAGCAAGAGAGGTAGAGACTAAGTAGAGATGGGGTAGAGAATAATGCCATTTAAATTAGGACAAAAACTGAGCAAATAAATTGGATGACGTAACATAAATGACTAGAAATTGAGCGTTGGTCAAGTCAGTAACAGTGGTAATGAGTTGTAGAAATTAAATCTGGTGGGGGCAGAGAACAGGAAAGTTGAAAATGTAAAATATTACAATTGAAAAGACAAAATAATACTAATGAAGAGTCGGGTATTAAGATAGATTACGTCCATTGCAAGTGTAGTGATTGAACGAACTTCTTCTGTATGCATAGTTCAGGACTTAGCAAGTGAATTGCCATTGCTTCTGCAGTTTGAAGAAGTTTGATTCGTACACTTTTAGGAAGACTGCTTCGTATTCTGTAGACGACTTTGAAGTTTGTTTGGGGTGTAGCTTGGTGTCCGGAATCTATCAGATGTTCTAAGATAGAGCTGCGGGGGCAGTGTTTTTCTCCTTTGTAAAACCATGCTGGTAAGTGTTCGGTGATACGTTTGGAAAGCGAACGCTGGGTACAGCTGACATACCTGTATTTTGATTACATTGATTAGTCATTCATATTAGTGATCTCAGCTCACTGAGCAAATTTCCAAGCTTATGAACTAAAACCAACCTTCTCGAGTTGCTATGTGAACCTACAAGCTAACACTGTTTTTTTAGATTTTTCTGCTTTTTGTCTTCTCCCCTACCCCCCCTCCTACTTTTCTACTTTGAAACCAAATAAACTGATGGTGACTTAAACTCAAAATTGTAATGCTTACATTTTGGATACGTTATTATTCATTAACATTTTCCCAACTACCATTCAAACATTGAAGTATATTATTGTCACTGTTTCAAAACCGTTGTAATATCAGGTAGTTTGCAGTTGTTTGATGAGAGTCTGTGAAACAGACTTGGAACCCAAGGGAACAATAATAATAATAATAAACTAAAACCTGGGAATAAAAGGGTCATTCGAAGAGGAAAATGGTAATTAGCTGTTACTTCATCACTTATTCAATCAATAATATAATAATCTGAATTTATTAACTCGATGTCAAATATCCAGATCACAGAGATCCTGGTGGACCTATCGCTGGTTTCAGAAGATTAAGCCTTATGCGTAGAACACTATGCACTGTAACCTTCACAGAACAACAGAAAACGGTTGGGCAACACGGTTGTTTATTCTTCAAACGATAACGAAATAGACTTACAACGGTTAGTCAGTACCGAAATCTTTAAATAAACTTAAATATAGTTAATGTACAACAATATTTCTGGCCGTATTTCTCCAATCTTCTGCCAACCAGTACATAATATTAAGCACAATGATAGCCTCTTCGTATCTCCCGCCAATATGGAGACCAGTTCGAATAAACAAACTGTTCAATGTTCACCAGCGTTGATACTACTACTAGGTGATTTTTATGACTTTATGATTAAAATTCACGATTTTAATAAAGAGCGAATAAGTCTTCACAGTGCAATCAGTTTTGAGTTTTACTCAATTCTCAATAAACCTCTGCCTTTAAATCGATAGATTCTTTTTCAATATAACGAAAATATTCATTCAGACATCTATAAAAAATAAAATCATTGATCAAAAAATATCCCTTTCGATAATCTCCTCTTCTGGCTCTATAATTATATACATATATGTTTATATACATAGAATATTCTAGATTAGTATAGTTTTTTAAAATAATATCGATTTGTAAAGTAAGATCAATGGAATTGCAGTTCGTTACAGATGCATAAATTATAATAAAAATATAATAGCAAATAGAATATCCACCAAAATTAAGGGAATTTCTACAAAAAGTTGAGGATCATTCGAACCTAGATGGCCAGGGGTAAGGACAATGTCCGAACTAGCTTCTTTTGGACACATAAATTAAGCTTGTTAATGTGGATCCCAACGGCCAGCTTCAGCAATATGTAGTAGACGAACTCTTACGGCGAAGTTAAGTTTTGTTGGTATGCGGTAAACTATACAGACAAATCGATGGTGTGGCAGTGGTGTTACCACTAGGACCCATTCTAGTCAACATTTTCCTTGCGAAACTAGAGAATAGGCCTTAGAAAAAAGTAATTGATGAACTTGAATTCTATTGTGGGTACATGGATGATACATTTTTGACTATGAAAAATGAGGATGAAGCAAAGAACATCCTGGACAGATTTAACGATGTTCATCCTGCAATAGATTTTACTATTGAGAAAGAAAAAGACTCTAGTATTTCATTTCTAGACGTCCTTATGACCAGAAAAGAGGATGGCATAATAAAAAGATGTGTCTATAGAAAACCTACATCAACTGGTCAGTATACTAATTTTCTCAGTCTCGTGCCCTTGAAATACAAACGCAATCTGATAAAGTGCTTGGTTTACACAGCAAGAGCAATCTGCTCGGATGAATGTCTTGATGAGGAACTTAATAATATTAAACGGTTGCTGAGTGAAAATGGTTATCCAGAAAAGTTTATTGATAAGAATATGAATCTAAAATCAAAGCAGCCCAAGGTACCAACAGTTCCTAAAAAGGCCTTATTCTTACAAATTCAGTTCCTTGAGGACAACATCAGCGAGATACTAACACAACGCCTTAAAAATGCGGTAAAAAGAACATTCTATGGGGATATTACAAGTCAATAACATTATTACTATGATGATAGCAGAAATAGTTGAATAATGTTCCTTTCTCTGAATAGCCCCGGTTTGTTTATCTGATCGGATAGAGGAGGTTGGCAGGTTATTCATCAATCTGTAGGTTACTTTGAATAACCACTGTGGATTCTGATTACAACTCATTTATTAAATTATTCGTCTTATCACGCAACTCTCATATCTTAATTATAATTTTGTCTAGGGAATCAACTTGCTGAAGGTTTAAAGTGGAAGAGTACCAGGGTAGACATTCAAGTGATTACATACTGCCGGCTTTACTTGTTTGCTTGATAAGCTTCAGAAATATCATCATGAAAATAAAATTTCTAATGTAAAACAACAAATGGAAAGCCTACAATATTATTTAATGTTAGAATAGAATAGGACCTCCATCAACTTGTCAGTATACTCACTTTTAAAGCTTTGTGCCCTTGAAATACAAACGCAATCTGATAAAGTGCTTGGTTCACAAAGCAAGAGCAATCTGCTCGGATGAATGTCTTGATGAGGAACTTAATAATATTAAACGGTTGCTGAGTGAAAATGGTTATCCAGAAAAAGTTTATTGATAAGAATATGAATCTAAAATCAAAGCAGCCCAAGGTACCAACAGTTCCTAAAAAGGCCTTATTCTTACAGATTCAATTTTTCGGGGATAACAACAGTGAGATACTAACATAATGCCTTCGGAATGTGGAAAAAGAGCATTCCCTTCTGCTGAATTACGCTGTGTCCTCAAGACCACCCCTATTTCGAGTTCGGGAGTAAAAGATAAACTGCCTAATTTTGCCTCTTCCATGTGTATCTACCAGTTTAACTGCCCTGTGGAGCCAGTTACATAGGCCGTACAATTAGGCGTGATTATCGTCGGATTTCCGAACATTACACTGCGTGACTAAGTAAAGGACAAACAAAATCCATTCATAGAGCTATTCTATCTCATCTCGTGGATACAGAACACAAGACTGATGTTAAAGAGGCGGCTTTCAAAGTCATTTACCTCATACCAACTAATCTTAACCTCGCCGTAAGAGTTGGTCTACTACGTATTGCTGAAGCTGGCCGTTGGGATCCACATTAACAAGCTTAATTTATGTGTCCGAAAGAAGCTAGTTCAGACATTGTCCTTACCCCGCTGGCCATCTAGGTTCGAATGATCCTCAACTTTTTGTAGAAATACCCTTAATTTTGGTGGATATTCTATTTGCTATTATATTTTTATTATAATTTAAGCATCTTTAATGAACTGTAATTCCATTGATCTTACTTAACAAATCGATATTATTTAAAAAACACTAATCTTATTATTGAGACTACTATTCTAGAATATTCTATGTATATAAACATATATATACATAGAATTGTCGAGCCAGAAGAGGAAATTATCGAAAGGGATATTCTTTGCTCAATTATATTTTGGATTCTGCTTCTTTTTTCCCTGTTTCACTATTGATTCAAGCAGTCATGTGTAACAATAGATAAAATAGGTTGAAGCTTTATAATTTTTTTATTCAAAAATTCATTCCCATCGCGTTATTCAGACCAACTTTTGTGTTTGTCTTTTCTGAGCAGAGAATAAGTCCATTGTTGTAACACATGGTATGAATATACAACAGCATATATATATATGCATACTGTTAGAATTTCCTGTTACTGCTTTGAATGACAGGCTGGAGTGTTCAGTTATAGTACTGGTACTAAGGATACCTTTTCTCTCTATTTTTTTATTATCTTGATAAAATTTCTTTTACCCTATTCCTTGCCTAGTTGCTTTTTTTCTCCTTTTTTTACACTTTCATTCCTCATTCACTTTTTTTTGTTTTGTTTCGTATCTATTTTGAGTAAATATCACTTGCTAATTCAATTGTGAATACTCTTCATTTACTCAAGCATTTTGCTTTTTGCTTTTTATGTCAATCATTCGTGTAGATAGAATATTCACACACTCGAGAGGAGAAATTTTGCTAGAATTAATCAATATGTATACGAGTTGATCACGGATTGATATCAGTTAGAGAAGCATTGAAAACCATCACTGGAGTACTGCCAGACAGCTGTTTTATCCCGGTTTAGGAATCATCGGCAATACGCACCCACTGACAGGGATCGAACCCAGGACCTTCCAGTTACAAGGCAAGCTGGCTCGTATACCACTCAACCACTGGAACCCGTTTTCAATGGTTCTCTAACTGATATCAACCCGTCATCAACTCGAATAAGCAGATCTAATCCTTACAAACCAAACTATTGAAAATCAATGTGATGCTCGCTAGTGACTTGCTACAGGATGGAGTTTCCTGGAGTTCTAGTGAGAAGTCGTGACGAGTGAACTCCATCCAGCTGGGAGTGAGTATGGATGTCCCACTGAGGACATTGGTTGATGGTTGTGCTAAAACAGATCACGAATTGATAGAAGTTAGAATTCATGGGCTGGCCAGTGAATCAGGTCTCAGAGTCGGAATGGTATACGAGCTTCTCTTGTAACTGGAAGGTCGTGGGTTTGACCTCTGCTAGTGGGTGAGTACTGACGAAGAGTTCCAAACTAGGATGGAGAAAACAGCTGTCCAGTACTCCCTGGCTAGTTTTCAATGTTTCTCTAACTGATATCAATCCGCGATCAACTTGTAAAATCAAATCTAATCCTTACAAACCAATTATTGACAAGAGGTATACGTATATTTGCTGAAATATGATCCATTTTTACATTTTTCATCTTTTACCGGTTAAAGTTTCGGCGCGAATTTGAATTTTTTGTTTTTGTTTTGAGAAGTTCAACAAGTCTATCTGATGTTTTTTGATATTAGATGGTTGCAGGCAATAGGCAGAAAACCCACTCTGACCTAGGTTTCGTGCTATTTGGCACTCACCAGTCAGCAAGGCGTATCTGCAACCGCCTTGAAGGAGCTCATGTCCCTTCTGAGATTCGAATCTGCGTCACCTAGTGAGTACTGCAGTCAGAGAGGTTACCACTGAGCTATTCGGGCTAGCAATTGACCTCCTGTAGGACTGTATTGGATATTTTTGATTGGACACTAGTTAGTAACTAGTGCAATGTGTCTAGTCTTTGGTCTGGTGCAGACTCAATTCTATCAGTCAGTCAAGTTTGCAATGTGGCCACCATGCCCACTAGGTGGCTTGCCATCATGGTGCACTTTTTTGAATTGCCGATATTAGATGGTTAGAGATAATCGGCAGAAAGCCTTGGATGTAGGTTTCGTGCTAGCTGGCACTCTCTATCTGATGTTTACAGCACTCTTTAATTGGACTAGAAGTAAGTTATAGGAATAAACCTGTGTCCTTTGAGACATTCTAGGATAGAACATTTTTAAATGTAGTAGTTTTTATTTGAATTCCAGCAGATGAATGTAATTCTGAGCAACCAACCGGGCAGTATCATCAGCCTTCATGCAATAAGTGTAGCTGATTCCCTGGAGCACGGAGAATCTATCACGGTTAATTAGTCTTTTTTAGTGTTGACTTCCAGGAAATTGAAAACTGAGGAGTTCTGGATAGTTGTTTCGTCCCAGCTTGGGACTCTTCAATGGTAATCACCTGTGACCCTTCAAAAAATCACGCATAGGACCTTCGAGTTAAAAGGCTAGCTGATTGACCATTCAGGCACTGGGATAAAATCCAAAGGCTTCTCATTTCTAACTTTTACCATGAGTGAGTATCACTGAAGAGTCCCAAACTAGGACGAAACAACTGCTCAATATTCCCTGGTTTTCATTGGTTCAGTAACTGAAGTCAATTCATGATCAGACTTGTAAACGGTTTTTAACTCACTAATTCACTGTTGGCTATCACACATTCTACAGTAAGAAATTCGGCATTACTATGTGCTGTGCTATGTTGAACTTTGAGAAATTCATCTGAAAGCTCTTCACTGATAAGCAGTGGTATGATAATGAATTGTTCTAAATGTATACTGAATTCTTTAACCAACTGTAGAATAAGGTTTTTTTTGAAAATTTCAAATGTTGATGTGTAAGGATTTGGTTGATTCTAAGTTCGGAACTCTTCGACAGTACGAACCCACCGGGGTTCGAATCCAGGACCTTCCGGTTACAAGTTAAGCTCATAGACCATTCGGCCACTGGGGCCTGATTCCACTGGCCATGAATTTCAACTTCTATCAATTCGTGATCTTAGCGAGACTACCACTAGTCAATACCATCGGTGAGTATTTGTCCTCACTCTTGATCTGATGGACCCCACTAGTCATGACTTCTCCCTAGAAATGCAGGTAACATCGTTCTGTAACCAGTCCCTATGAGCATCAGATTAATTTTCAAGAGTTAATTTGTAGGGATTCAATCTGTTTCAGGTTTTCATCATGGATTGATGTCAGTTAAAGAGCCATTGAAAACCAGGGAGTAATAATAAGTAGCTGTTTCGTCCTAGTTTGAGACTCTTCATCCTCACGAACTAGTGACTATATCAACGACTGAATCCAAAATATTTAGGTGACAAGGTGAGCCTGTCAACCATTCAACTATTAAGGACAAATACTTGCGGATCAAACTGGTTGGCTGTCGTGATTTACCGTGTGAATTGGCAAAAGTTAGAATTCATGGGCCATTGGGTTCCGTCGTAGTGGCTGACTGGTAATGCACCGACCTGATAACTTGTAGGTCATGGATTGAGTCCATGACAGGATCATGGGTGTGTTATCCTCGACAGTCTCAAACTAGGACTAAACAGCTGTCCAGAACTGTCTGGTTTTCAATGGTTCTCCAAGTGATTTCGGATTATTGATGGATTCTAATTTGGGTATCGTTTAAAATTGTATAATGCAAAAATTTATTTTAGATCATATACATTGAAATGTATATATTCAGTGATAACTACAGTTTCTATGGTTAATTTTTAGCGTTCAATAGTTGATCATCCAATATGTGTTTGTATCGATATAATTTTCATCTTGATGCAGTTAGATCTGTTAAAGATTATGAGATTGCCATGAAATGCTTATGGTGTACTTATATTCTTTTAGGTGAAAGATATAACTGCGAAAATTTCACTGTCTTGCCAGACATCATCGTTAACCTCAGTTTGAAGAGAGCTCTTAGAATTCTCTACGAGTCCTATAACTTTCTTTTGATGAAAGTGAACGTGAATTGTCGTCTCAGGAGTTTTTTCTTAAGCGCTTTTTCACTCGTATTGATACTGAATATTTTATTGATTAGATATCTCACCTTATATCTATGTGATTTCTTTTTCATTGCTCGATAAATCTGATCTGTTATCGAGTATTGGCTTGCAGGGACTTGATCGGCTGCAGTTTTGATCGCGAGTTAATCTCAGATAGACAACCATTAAAAAACTTGGGAGTACTGAACAGTAGTACGAATCCACTGCGGTTCGAACCTAGAACATTCTGGTTACAAGGACACCCGACCCAATGGCTCATAAGTTCCAATTTCTAACTCATGTCAACTCGTGATCTAACCTGAAATTTGATCTATATGAGTAGATCTATTGATTATAGATTCATCTAACTACCAGACTTCTTGGAATTTCCTGGCACTTTCAGTGTTTTGTCTGTCTGACGTTTGTACGATTTTCCAGTCAAATTCCAATGTTTGTCGCTGTCTACATGCGGTTTTTGGACAGCCAGCCTATACTTTTTTTCTTCACCGTGTGTTCCGAATGCATCATAGGGATTGAAGTTTTTGAATTTTCAGCAATGAGGTGTGATTGGCAGACTCACGCTGAACCTTATATTCCTTCTGTGCTCACCATCGGCTATTAAATTAAGCTAGGTTTAGGAGTACGTTGACCAGAAATCGAACCCAGAGCAGCCTATCACTGAACCATCAACGCATTAGTTTATGTCGGTGGATCTGAAAACAAAGGGGATAACGGCTTGTAATTTATCTTCTTTTTCTGTTGTGGCTTTTGTTCGACGTAGAATTGTTCTTAAGCTATATTATTGTCAACAGTAATATGAATTAGCCTGATAAATGTCATTGGGATTGAAACTAAGTCGAATGCCAAATACCTTGGATTGTGTACTTCCTCTGATCTTTCCTGGTCTTCTCAAATCATGTTAGTTTCTAGGAGGATATTTCTTTTAACGTTCTAAGTAAGGAAGTTAAGACAAACTGGCATCACTCAGTTTCTGATCATTTCTGGGCTACTTAAAGAAGACTTTGTTACATTACGAAGGGGCCAGTGGGAGTGTCGCTCATACCCTTGTAGATGGTCATTTAAACTCATTCAAGGAATTAGAGAATATTATCTTGTCGAACCCTGAGCATCCTGCCTATACACACAACTCTCCCCACTTACAAATCATCACCTAGGGGAACTAGTAGCAACTATCGGAGACTATACGTTCAGCCGACTAAGTATAAAAACTCTACAATACCTTATTTGTCAGGCACATATTTTATGTAATGAGAAAAGTGTGTAAGGTATGACTGTCTGTCTGTCTGTTTTTGACATAGAACTTTGCACATTTGTGAGGCAGTTCAATTCGCCACACTCCATGAAGCACACAAAGGAAGAGAAGAAAGTAAAAGAAATGCAAAACAGAGACAGTAAACAGAGGTGTGAGACAAAGGTATAGTAATAACGAAGAACAAAACAGTTTCATTGGAAATCATAAGTCACAAGGAGTGGGTGCATCTGCGCTAGCCATTGAGAACGATTTTGAGCCATATCACCGATTGTCTACAACCATTGATTTTTACCGTCCCGAGGACCCCAACCAGTAAGGAAGTCTACACCTTCCTATGTGGCTGGCCTTAACCAACTGTTGTGGATTTCATTGACTGATGAAGCCACGTTTTGGTTTGATCGCCTCAGGCTGTTTTCCCACCTGATCCTATGTTAGCTAACATTGCCCATCGAGGAAGGCGATGACTAGGCATACGTAATACATGTCCTAACCATCTCAGTCGAAGTAACTTCACAGCCTCGTCTGTTGATTTCCCCTCCTTACCTAGCACTCGACGCCTAACCTCAATATTGCTCACTTCACACGGTAGAGAGAACGCAGACACCTATGATCAAAGACAGCTAATCTTCCTATGTCTTCCACTCCCAATGCCCAGGTCTCACAGCCAGCCATAAAGGAGGGCGGAGCGGACTGCTGAGCAGTACACACGCCCTTTGGTCGATAGTCGGATATCACGTCTACGCCAGAGACGGCGTAAACTGGCATATGCGAAACTAGCCCTCTGTATCCGTGGTGAGATTTCGTCAGAGACCAACTCGTTGGCACTGGCTGATGGTACTTCCCAAGTAAGTGAAGCGGTCAAGGTGCTCTACCACTTCACTCCCTATTTCTAATCTATGGGTCGGTGTAGTCCAATCCTGCAACATCATCTTACATTTGACAGAAGCGAATCGCATGCTAAACATTCGAAGATTGCTGCTCAAGGTGTTCAGAAGACTCTGAATTTTGTCAGCGTCCTCGCCTAGAAGGACTATATCGTCTGCATATTCTAAGTCAACGAGATTATTCCCTGGCGGTAACAAGTCAATCCCTGAGTCTCTGAAATGAGTTAGGGTTAAGTCTATTAGTACGTCTATGATGAAGTTGAATGGAAATGGGGATAATGGGCATCCTTGACGGATGCCACTAGTCGTCACCACTTCAGATGACAACTCGTCGTAATCCCCCACCTGGCTGCATGAGTACGAGTAGAGTGCCTTAATCAGTGCAATGTATTTTCTCGGCATTCCTTTTACAGCCAAGCATCGCCAGAGAACCTCTCGGTCGACAGAATCGAATACCGCCTTTAGGTCAAGAAATATAATGATTGTTCGATATGGATTAGCCTGATAAATGTCATAGGTGGCACTGTGATTGAAACTAACTCGAATATCAAATATCTTGGATTGTATATTTCCTCAGATCTTTCCTGGTCTTCTCAAATCATGTTAGTTTCTAGGAGGATATTCATCTTTACGTTTTAAGTAAGGAAGTTAAGACAAACTGGTATCACTCAGTTTCTGATCTTTTCTGGGCTACTTAAAGAAGACTTTGTTACACTATGAAGGGCATAAAAAGCTGTTAGTAGAGCCAGTGGGAGTGTCGCTCAACCAACTTGTTCATACCGTTGTAGATGGACATTTAAACTCATTCAAGAAATTAGAGAATATTATCTTGTCGAACCCTGAGCATCCTGTCTATACACACAACTCTCCCCACTTGCATCTCATCAGCTAGGGGAACTAGAAGCAACTATAGGAGACATATATGCTTGGCCGACTAAGTATAAAAACTCTACAATACCTTATTTGGCTGGCACACATTTTACGTAATGAGAAAAGTGTGTGAGGCATGACACTACTAACTTACTGCGAGATACTAAGTAAATGGCCCTTTTTATTCTTTCTTTCATTGATACATATTACTGTTAATATTTCCACTTAAGCTTTAATTTTATATCAGTGTAAATGCCCTGTTTAATTACTTTCCCATGTACTATGTAAAAGAAAAAAATTAGATGCGACCTTGTATCAAATGGTGTAAATTCCACATATGTATGAAAACTACTGTTTGGAATAAAGCTATTGTTATTAAGTAAAGTTACTATTTTCTTCATTGAAAAAAAAAGTATTTAGTGCAATGACGTCGTAGTCGATAGCCTTTCTTTCTCTGCTGAATATTCACTTCTTGAGAAAAGCAAAAAAAAAACAGAATAAAATAATCTAATTGTGAATCTTAATGCGTATTCACAACACCAGGTGACTTAAGAAAACGAGTAATTTTTTTTTCTTTTCTAAAAGCACTTGTATTCTCTTTAAATGCTGAAGAATGAATGTCTTTGTCCATAGTTACGTCATTGCATTATATTAGGTACACTTGTTAAATAGTATGTTATAATGTGAATAGTACATATATATATATATAGTACATAACACATGATCGTGTCGCAAGTTTATGAAAAGATAAAAGGAGATATACGTGGAAAGGAAAGAAAAAGAATCACTCTGGCCCACTTCCTCTGTGTGGTGTATATTTCGTCCTTTTATCCTTTTTGTTCAATTAGCATAGAGTGTCTTCATCTCTCCCCCCCTCTCTCTCCCTCTGTGTACGTGATGTTCATTTGTGTTGGTGTAATAAAGTCTCTAATCTCCCTTTTGCTCTATATATGATACGTAGGTAGAATAAAAGGCCTTATGACATAACATTTAATGCATTACTTATCCAATGTTTTTTGCATATTTATCTAATAAATTAAAAATTTCTTTTCGTATTGCATTTTCTCTTAATGCGTTCTCATTTTTTGTTTGTTTTGGATTTGTGTTGAGTTTAATTATGCATAAAATAAAGCATTAATGCATTTCATCAGAATAAGGCGCAGTAGTCGTATCGGAAAAGCAAGACTAGCTTTCATTTCTCTCAAGTCTGTGTGGAGGTCAACAGCATTCAGCATCAAAAATAAGATCCGGATTTTCAACTCCAATGTGAAGTCAGTCAGTGCTACTATTAAGGAGCAACCCACAAGGTCGCTTCTCTGTAAACTATATTTTAATGTAACAATCCCCTTCTCAGGCGTGAGGCTAGCAACCCCACTCTGTAAACAAAGCTGCTACAGAAACTTCAGCACGATGAATCTCCTGAGCCAAAAAATTAAAATCTGGAATATGTGAAAGCAGATGGAACGGGAATGGACTCACCAAATTGTCAACGGGTGAGTCAGTGATCTACTCCGGTCACCCAGAAGACAACACACGCACACCGAGGGCGTGGCTATCATGATGTCACCAACGGCAACGAAGGCCCTGATGCAATGGGAAGCGATCTCACCCAGGATAATGACCCAATCAACTCCATTGAAAAATAAGGTCCGGATTTACAACTCCAATGCTAAGTCAGTGTACTATACGGATCAGAGACTTGGCGCGTCATAAAGAGCATCTCAAACAAACTACAGACCTTCATTAACAGTTGTCTTCGCTCAATACTCAAGATCAGATGGCCAGAAAAGATCAGCAACAGGGATCTCTGGGAGCGAACCAACACAGCAGGAACCGATTGTGAAACAAATAAGCAGGAAGAAATGGAGATGGATTGGCTGGCCATACTCTGAGGAAACCATCAAGTGACATCACTAGACAAGCCATTGCTCGAGTGGAACCCGAATGGGAAGCGGCGAGTTGGTCGTCAGTGCAAGGGTGACATGGAGGAGGTCATGTGAAGAGGAGATGAAAACGTGTGGGCAGACTTGGAGCCAGGTGAAGACTCTAGCAGAGAACTGAACGCAATGGAGACGCGCGGCTGAAGCCCTATGTTCCTCTAGGAATTAAAGGAAACAATAATAATAATAGTCGTAGTATAAGTAGCAATAATGTTGGTGTAGGATTAAATTTGCCTACAGCTTTTCACTTCTCACTATCTCCAATACTGAAAATACACAGAGTTTAAGCACTTTTGCTAATAGTTAAATCACAGGTAACTGTATATATATACAAACCAAGTTCACTTTTAACAGTTTGAAAAAAAATATTTGGGCAGTGGGTGTATATGATATTCATTATTATAAAAGTTTTTTGTATTTCCCAATGAATGAAAAACAAAACGACATTGTTGTTTTTACTGACGTTTTGCTATTTAATGCTGCTGCTAATAGCTTTATCAAAGTAGTATTAAACCAGAAGACGCTGACAAAATGCAGAGTCTTCTGAACACTTTGAGCTGCAATCTTCGAATGTTTGGCATGCGATTCGCTCCTGTCAAATGTAAGATGATGCTGCAGGACTGGACTACATTGACTCCTAGCTAAGAAATAGGGAGTGAAGTGGTAGAGCACGTTGACCGCTTCACTTATTTGGGAAATTGCATCAGCCCCAACTTGTTGATCGTTGACGAAATCTCAGCACGGATACAGAAGGCTAGTTTCGCATATGACAATTTACGCCGCCTCTGGCGTAGACGTGATATACGGCTGGCTATCGACCAAAGGGCGTGTGTACTGCTCAGCAGTCCTCTCCGTCCTCCTTTATGGCTGTGAGACTGCATGAGCGTGGAAGACATGAAAAGGCTAGTTGTCTTTGATCATAGGTGCCTGAGTTCTATCTCCTGTGTGAAGTGGTATGGTAGGGTAAGCAATATTGAGGTTAGGCGTCGAGTGCTAGGTGAGGAGGGGAAAGTTACATCGACTGAGATGGTTAGGACATGTGTTACGTATGCCTAGTCATCGCCTTCCTCTACAATGGGCAATGTTAGCTGACATAGGGTCAGGCTGGGAAAGAGTTAGCGGCGGTCAAACGAAAACATGGCACCAGTCAATGAAATCCACAACAGTTGGTTTAAGCCAGCCACATAGGAAGGTGTAGACCTCCTTACTGGTTGGGGTCCTTGGGACGGTAAAAACCAATGGCTGGAGACAATCGGTGATAGGGCTCAAAATCGTTCTCAATGGCTGGTGCAGATGCATCCACTCCTTGTGACTTATAATTTCCAATGAAACTATATTGTTCTTCGTTATTACTATTCCTTTTGTCTCATATCCCTGTTTACTGTCTCTATTTTGCATTTCTTCTACTTTCTTCTCTTGCTTTGTGTGCTACATGGAGTGTGGCGACTTGAACTGCTTCACATCGATGCAAAGTTCTATGTTGAAAGCAGACAGGCAGTTTTAAACAGAATTTACAGAATCTCAGAATGAGGTAATTGTTACGTTGTCAAATTAACCAATTAAAAAGCTTGAAAAATCATCAGCCATAAGTCGTCTACACGCTATAGAATCAGGCCACGAAATTGATTTGGACACTATTGAAATAATCCAGAAAAAGCATTTCAGAAATCACAAAGAACGTCTAATATCATCAGAAGCACTTCATATCAAATGGAATCCAAATTGTCTGAATAGGAATGATGATGGACTAAAACAGAATTTCACCTGGTTACAACACCTCCCCCCTCCCCCATGAAATGACAAAATCAACACGAATGTGATAAGCAGTTTCATTATGTAAACACATGCTGCTTTTGATAATTATTCACACTTATCAAATCCAACAATCTACACCTGGTTTTGTTATCTTTACCAATTAGCCAATTTGACAAAGCAAAAATGCCCCCATGCTGAGGAACGATGATTAAGTTGTTATATATATAAGCTGAGATTTTGTAAATTCTGGTTTAATAATACTACTTTGATAAAGCTATTAGCAGCAGCATTAAATAGGGAAACGTCAGTAAAGACAGGCAACCTAACATAAAATTTATCTTTAAACTATAGACATTTGTCTAAAGGGCGAACTGTTTCAAAAGCCTGGGCTACCAAAAATACTCTATCCTTTTATTGCACATCGCTTCTTTTGTTCAGTTTGTGTTTTAATCTATTAAAATGTGACCTCTAGCGGCGTTTTCAACTCTCGCGATTATTTAAAATGTCTACAACCTACTGATTCTCACGTTTCTACTAAACTTGAGAACAAGCAAAATCGTGGGTGGCAACGTATTCCAATACATGAGAGATAACTGTCCTTGAGATTTTTAGTACAAAGTATCACAGCCTTGGAAATAGAACTAATTACCTGTAGTGTTCAGTTATACGGCTATCATTATTGTTCTCGGGTCAAAAAAGTTACTCTTGCACCTTTCTTTATTGGCTTTCAAGCAAATGCTGTGCATTTCTAGAACGAGGAGAAGAAGAAATATCATAAAGAGGGATTGGTTTTCTCTTCAGGTCAGAAGACAGCAATGTGTCAGGCGATTTATTGTCACAGTTACTACTTTACTTGAAGATCCTTGACAAAGAGAAACAATTAAGCAACAATTTCCGCTAAAAATTCTGGACATTATCTAAAACTGTTAGTAACGATTTGACTGAACACTGGGTAGGAAGTAACTAGTATTCAACCAAAGTATCTAGTATAGTCCTACATAAAGGTCAGTTGTGAGCACGAATAGCTCAGTGGTTACATCTCTGACTGGAGCATTGGATGACATAGATTTGAATCTCAGAGGGGATATGACTTCCTTCAAGGCGGTTGCAGATATGCCTTGCTGACTTGTGAGTGCCAACATGCACGAAAACTAGGTCAGGCTGGGCTTCTTGCCGATTGCCTCCAACCAACTAATAATACCATAGCTTGCATAAAGGTGAAGAAAAAGGCTAATATGTCCCCTAATGATTAATTTTAAATCGCTATTCAATTTTCTATTATATATTATTATGAACTATTGATGTCAATATGAAACCCTTATAGAACAAACACCAGCTCTTGTTGATTTTTGATTAACCTGACTGTTTTTGAAAAATTTAAAGTACTATTAGAAAAGTTGAAAGTTTATTCAAAAAGACGTGAAACCTTGCAAATTATCAGAGAAATTGTACGTTTGATTTGTGTACAAAAGAATTTGTTAAAAAAGCGTTTAAATTAGGCACACTTTTTAATGGCAGCCAATCAGATTACACTTAGTCATAATGGCGGGTTGTTTAATGCAGATAAACAATTTCTTATTGAAATTCAATTTTCACTTTTATATTCACCTGAATGCAATCGTTTTATTTCACTTAGCACTAACAACACTTAGACTGGAGTTATTTCTTTTATTGCTTCCTACCTTGTTTAATTTTATCATACGATTTAAGTTTCATTATGCATCAGTGGCTCAAGGGTAGATTGCTCGCCACCCACCCACGTGGTCTAGAGTCCGATGCCCGGCTGGCTCACTCCAGAACAGCGCTGAGTCGGTAAAAAGGCCGGTAAAGAGGGAAGGTTGAGCGTAAGGCTAACAACTCCACCCATACAAATAAATAAAACCACACTGCTACCGAAACTTCAAAGCTCAAACCTGAAGCCCCATGTTTTACTCGGGATGTAAAAGAATGAGACAATAATAACTGAAATTTCAGCTGTGGTCCAGTAGCAGAATGCTTGCCAGCTACGCGGGAGGTTGGCTGGGTTCGATTCCCCGCCGAAGAAAACTCCTAAACCCCACCTAGTTTGCTTGCTGATATTAAACCGGGAAAATTAGGAAGAGTAAGGCAGTAGGCCAGCCATCTCACGCTGCAAACAGAGACAACACTGTCGCTAATGAAACTTCAAGGCTTGTAGCTCTATGTCTCACTCAAAGGGGAAAGGAATGAAGAAAAAGAAGAGGAAGAAACAATCGTTTTTTCGCTAAATTTAAAGTGAAGAGATAAATCAGTCAAAAAGGAGGATGACTTCACTTCACTTCACTTCAAAGATTAGGATTAATTACTCAAAAATAAAAAAATTAGTTATTAGCCTTTAATCAAATACAACTTTTTACTCTCTTTGACGATCGAATAAGGAAGGCTTATCACAAGGGTAGAGATAATACATATACGCATATACATATATTCAAGTGTTGGTTTGCAGGGATTTGATCGATTTCTGACCTTCATCATGGACTGACATCGGTTAGAGAACCGCTGGAAAGCCTGGAAGTGCTGGACAGTTGTTTCGTCCTGGCCTGGGACTCTTCATCAGTACGCACCAACCTCCAGGCTACAAGTAAAGCTTCTTGAGCATTCCGCCAGTTGGACACAACTCAGTGACCAGCCCATGAATCCCAACTTCTATTAATTCGTGAGCTCAATGCTACTGACCACCGGCCAATGTCATTGGCGAGTATTAGCCTTTCGCACCCAGTCGGCTGTACCCCACTGTATATATATATATATATATTAAAGTTATGTCACTAAAATAAGCTACGCGAAAGGATGAGTTTCCGAAAGTTATTATTAATTGTTACTGCTGTTATTCAATGAATGCATAGTAGAATGATAAATGATTCAAATAACAAAACAAAGCAAACAACGGAAGATAATCAGGAACGGAAGAAATTGAGGCATAACATAATGAATGAATTATGTGAAGGACTTAAAATAATGGAACCGAACATAAGATCAAATAAAACACAGGAAGGATTGGAATTTGAAGGTGAACAAAAATGAGATCTTTAGATTGAACTGATACAATCTGAACATGAAGTAGAAAAGGAAACAATTACCATAGAATTTAATGTTTTGCTTCAGTGATTTAGAGGTAGAATGTTTGCCAACCACGCTACATGTGGTCATGGGTTCGAACCCGAGTCGACGCACTCCTTAACCAGTAGTGAGCTTGGTAAAGAAGGAAGATTGGGCATGAGACTAGCAACTTCACCCTGTAAAAATGAAACCATCGCTAATGAAACTTCGAAGCTTAAGGCTGAAAGCCCTATGTTCCACTTGGAACGCAAAAGAATAAAGAATGAATTGAATGGTAATGAGTGAAGGTGAAATGAGTAGCATGAGGGGGATGGTAGTAGGATTCGAGGTAAGCAGCCTCCTGACTACTAGCTGATCGGTCTACAAGCTTAATTATGGGACCGATCTAGTAACCAGACTATCATTTAATTGCAATCATCATTACAGGTTATGCTTAGCTGTCACTGTTAATGACTGATAAATAACTCTGCATTTATTATCACTCACTCCATCAGCTACATCAGCCACAATTTTTCTATCCTATCAATTGTAATAATACGAGACTATAGAGGGATGAAAGCAGCTTGCTCATTGGTTGAGTGTTTATCTGAGATGGCTGTGGATTGACAGACTACTGCTGTTGATAACTAAAGTAGTCACGTATTACGTCAATAGTATAATCTATTAATCCAAGGCCATCTTAGATTATCTCACGAAAAAACAAACAGTATCATCTGACAATTTTGATAGCAACTGAATTTTGATCATATAGATGCAAGTTTTATCTACTATGACAGTTGTTAATTTGAAATGATACCAGTTAGAGAAACATTGGAAAAGCAGGGAGTACTGGACAGATGTCTCATCCAAGTTTGGGACTCTTCACGGTGCTCACCCACAGGGGTTCGAATCAAGCTCGTAGACTATTCAGTTATTTGGACTCTATCCAATAGCCAGCCCATGAATTCCAACTTCTGCCAATTTGCGAGATATATATGGCCCAACTACGAGCCATTTTCATAGGCGCGTAAATGCTCTCCCTACTAGAACTCCACGTAGCTTTCTGTATGCAGCCAGTTACTAGTGAGTATCAGATGAATTATCGTGTGTTCTTTCGCGAAGATACGGCTGGTTACAGGTAAGAAGTCGCAACCAGCAGGGTTCAACAAAGTCAGCTAAGAAAAAAGTTACTCGCATTGGCTGACAGTTGAGCTATATGTCGCGAGTTGGCAGAAATTGAAGTTCATAGGCAGTTGGGTCGGGTCCAAGTGACTGAATGAGTCTGCCAACTCACCTTGTTACCAGAAGATCGTCGGTTCGAACCCCTGGGGGTGCGTGCCACTGAAGAGTCTCAAAATAGGGTGAGGCAGCTGTTCAGTACTCCATGGTTTTCAGTGGTTCACTAGCCTATGTCAGCTTATGATCAAACCTGTAACCGGTCAAATCCCAGTGAACCAACACTTGATTATTTGAAATAAACAGAAATTCACTTTAGCCGTGAAACTTGTTAGAATGCGTGAAAATGTCTCCCTTTTCTACAAGTACATATTATTCAATATGGAAATTCAAATTATTGTATACAGAAATATCTCTATTTGGACCATAGGCATTTACTACTGAAGAGTCTCAAATTGGGACGAAATTATTTTAGGCGTTTTCAATAGTTCTCTGCCTGATTTCATTTCGTGATCTAATTTAAAGTGAAAAAGCTGTCAACTGAATTCGTCTAATTTCTTCAATTCTTCTTATGTATTTTATCCGAATCAGTAGTAGCTGAGTGGTAGTTATGATTTAATACCCTAAATCCATCCTATTTTGTAACTCTTGGTCTGGGAGTGTTTTCTAACTTAAATCTTTTCCCACTAGTTATTGTATATTACAGAAGTGATACTATGTATATGTGGTAAATGGAGTGGTCTCATAACCTGAATATCCTGCTTGGATATTCAGTGTGTCATGTGTGCTTACTCATGGATAGCCACAAACCAGGGCTATACAGCCATCCACTACACCGTGATTCCTAATGTCTCTCTGTGTGATGCTATTTCGAGGTTGAACTTGAGATGTAATACTGTATAGACTTATTACTATTCCCTTAGGTTCCAAGGGGAAAATAAGCCTTCAACAGCACGTCTCCGTTTCATCCTGTTCTAAGTAGCCATCTTTAGCTGGCTCCATGACTGACTATATGCTATTTGATGGTCTTCTCACACGACCTTCTTCATGTCATCTTCGGACGTCCAACTTGTTGTTTCCCTTTCAGGTTCTGTGCTTGGTCCTTAATTTCAAATCGCATTTGCTTCTCTCCTAAAAATAACATTTATGCTATTGAGATAGTTGTATAGTGCCAATATTATAAATCTTCTAACATCTTTTTTTCTTTCCACGGAATTATTTGTAACATTTAATTTTGATGTCGCCTATTGTATTCTTTTTTTTTTTCTTTTTTTGGTTTTCTGTTTAGCTCCAGAAGTGCTAAGTGTCAGTGAAGGGAATTCAGGTTATGGTAAAGAAGTCGACTGCTGGGCTATTGGAGTGATTGCCTATATTCTGTAAGTTTTAATTCGTTACTAATTAATTGTTCTGTTTTTCTTTGAGGCGACAGAATAATGTCTGCTAATATTTTGCTAAAATAATCTTTGAATTTTGTGGTGTTTAAAAAAGATCTTAGCAAATTGCTTATGTGGCTCAAAAGTATTTATTATTCTTTTTGGGTTCCGATTGGAACATCGATCTTCAACAACACATCTCCATTTTACCCTGTCCCCTGTATTCTTTTTCATTTGGCTCCATAATTGCTCATGAGCCTTCATTTCCTACTCAAACGATCTCCTCCAAGTCACTCTCTAACTCAAGGTCAGCCGGTTGCTACCTATTAGGGATACACTCGAGCTGTGGCGTGGCGTAAGATGTCATTCAACGGTCTTCAGTCCATCTCCACTCTCTTCGGAATATTTGTTGATCAACTGGTTCTTGGTTGGTTGATTGTCTGACAGTGTTACCTGTTACTGATCTTTTCTGACCGGCAGTCAGAGAAGTTAGCTGTTGATAATACTCTGCAGCTAATTACTGGAAATGCTTTTCGTGACGTGTTAAGTTTCTGACCCTACAGTATACTTGAGCAAATATCATAAGTGACAGTATAGAATACGTCATTAGTTCGATTTTTGTTACAATATAGCAGTAGCTGAAATTACCTGGTCACCTAGATATTGATTATATAAGTTTAGCAGGTATTAGTCAGCGTATGCACTTTAAAAAAACTAATGAACCATGCCATAAGGAAGGGACATTTGAAATCTTACGTAAAATTCTTAATAACTCTGGAATTACGGTGACATGTAAACCCATAGGCTCAATCGGAGACAGATTTTATTGGATTGAGAAGAACAAGAAGTTCAGCAAAGATATCTTTTCGGAGATTTCATTCTCAAGAGCTGTACAATCGCATTTATATAGATAAGTTTACATGGATACAATTCTTATTTGTTTAATTCCACATAGTAACGAAGGTGATAATAATTTTCAACCTGATATGAAAGTTTGAAGGTACGAATATAGATTACAAGGGGCTTAGAGACAAGATTGCATAGGATTAGATAACAGTTACAACGTATGCAAAATTAATATTTGATAACTGGAGAAATAGTTTTAAAGGCGAATAAAAGGTGACAATTATTTTCAACTTGATATGAATTACAAGAGGCTTAGAACGAATTACAGGTGTGAACAAAATGAGCATGGAAACAAATTGAGGTCAAAATTTTCAACCTGAAATGTAAGTTAGGAGGTGTGAATATAGATTACAAGAGGCATAGAAACAAAAAATTACACAAGATTAGAATATAATTGTAAAATGGTTATTCTAAACGGATTACAAGTGTGATCAGGAGGAGTATGGGAACGAACTTAAAATAACTGATTTTATAACTGAAAAAAATGGGATAAATTAAATGAAGGTAAAGAGAGAAAATTACATACACAGATAACAAAACAAAAAAACTGAAGGATAAGGGAACATACCAAACTAGGTCCATGGTAGTTGTAAAGGCTGGACTAGTTTCTTTTGAACACATACCTCCGGCTTTTCGATGCATATGGCGCGAGCCTCCGCAGTACAATGAAGTCGAAAGCACACTATCTTCGGCAGATTTTTGTTTACTTAGTAGATGACTCTAAATGATGAGTCGGTTGAGATTCTGTGACAAGTATTGACTAGATGTTCAGTTATTGCGCTTCTGATTGAACCAGTGCCTCCTCTTTGCAGACATGCTGGATGATGTTCTCTAACACGTTTTGATAAGACCCGCATAGAAAGACCTATGTACCTAGCTCCGCAAGAGCAGGTGAACTGATATATGCACATTGAAGTGGTCATATGCGGAAGTTTGTCCTTCCCGTTGCTCCGAGGTAGTGGGCGGCTAGAGAATATCACTCTTAGAGTTGCTGCCGGAAAAGTCTTCTTCAGAGATTTGGAGATTCTCCTTTATCTATATAAATGCGATTGTACAGCTCTTGAGAATGAAATCTCCAAAAAGATAAAATAAACTGAATCTACCGGATACCATGCAATAACTATGCAGTCAAATGTATAAGTCAAACGAAGGAGAATAGGATCAGTTAGCTAGTTTAACAGAACAGAAATTTAGCAAGCTGTAGAATGACGAACCTTGCTAAACAGTCTAGAGGGAAACTGATTCATCCTTGCTATGCATGTGCCTGAATGATATCTCGTACAATCAAGTAGGATAGGATGAAAGTATTAGAAAGTAATATAGTTAAGTGGAGTAGGAGAAGGAGTAATCCTGGATTCTTTGTTCATCGGACCAACAACCAACACGTGTAGTAAGAATGACGCAATACGCAATGATAAGTCGTTGGCTGACGATAGAAGACACATAGATATTAATAAATGTGTCCAAACACTAGTTCAATCGTAATCCTGTCCTATAGCAATGATATGTCTTATATCGTCAACCTTAATTATTTAACTAACGAAGAGTATCAAATATGATGAGTAATGTCGTGCGTTACTTTATTGTTTATCTATACTTTGAAATGTTGCCATATGTGTTGTGCGTGAGAAATCTGCCTCGGGTAAATAAGTCCTACAGGTGTAAAACTTGGGTAATGTAATAGTATTATGTAATCCCAGATTAATTTGTTAAGTGGATGTATCACACAGTGAAACAATACTACTTATTGGATAACAAAGTTCCGAAAACAATTTATTCTTCATAATCATTTCATGAAATTGCAACTACACAACTTCGAAACTTTCGTTTTATAGTTTTCTTTCTTTCTTCCTTCCTTCCCCATCTGTCGTAGGGGTAGTAGAATTTTCCAGATGTCTGGGTGGACAGGTGTTGAATCATTCCTATTGCACGTGTTTGCAGTTGATCCGATGAATAAAGCTTCAGTCATCAATCCCACCCATTCTATTGTATGGTTGTGTGTAACTGCATGTAGTGAGTGCTACAGCTGAACTATTCTCCAGATTTCTTATCTTATCTGGGTCAACTAACCTAGATTTTGCTCCGCTAGTCTGACTGCCCCTGTTCTACTACTTTGACCTATGTATCTGACCTGCAAGTCATTCCCGCAGGATATTAGATGCACTAAATTGTTTTGTTTAATTGGCTCCACAGGATCCTTTAACCCACATAATTTGTTTCTAAGTGGGTTTATGGATTTCAGTGCCATTTCTATTCCTCTATGGTTAGGAATTCCATGGAAGGTTTCAGAGGTCCCTTCTTTGTATGGAAGTACTACTGATAATTTAAAATTCTTATTGTTGGTGTGGTCATCTTTCTGTATACGATTCTTATGCATGTTGTCCATATTATTGTTATTATCATTACTATTATTAATTTTATATTTACAATTTCCTATATACTTCGTGATTGATTTATCGGGATAATTATTCGATTTTAGAGCTTCTCTTATATGCCTGACTTTCTCTCTTAGATTTTCTTTGGGACTATTTAGTTTTTTTTTGCCCTATTACTTAAACATTTCACTAATCCTATTTTTACTGACATAAGGTGAGATGAACTGAAGTTCAAATATTGGTTTAAATGTGTGGGTTTCTTTTTTTGTAAACACAAGTGTTTGACTTGGCATTAATAACGGAAGCTTTATTTATCGAACCAAGTGGGAATGTGTGCAGGGGAAAGGATTTAACACCTGTCCACCCGAACATATGGAAAATTCCACTACCCATACGACAGATGGGAAGGAAGAAAGGAAGAGAACTATAAAACGAGAGTTTCGAAGTTCTGTAGTTGTAATGTTATGAAATGATTATGAAAAATAAGTTGTGTTTGAAACTTTGTCACTGTATGGTATATCTAATTAAAATATTAATGTGGAATAACTAGGTTCTAATTAGTGGATACGTGGCTGGCTGACACAAGTACTCAAGCTTGAGTCTATTACTCCTGGATTTTAATCCTAGTCCACCTACTTTAATTTGATCGACAGCCACCAAACAATCTGTGTCTGGCAGTAGTTTTCATATTCCTAATCGTAGTGGACTAGGCATTGGGAGGGAGAAGACAGGAATACGTTGGACCAGTAATATGACTCTAGAAGATCTTGACTTTGCGGAAGTATTATGTCTTATGCCATACAAACTTGACAACTTACAGACGAAAACCAACGTATTGGCAGAAGAAGCAGTCAGCGGTGACAGAACCTCAGGCGAACATAGAGAAGACAGAGGTGATGAAGATAACCAACTAACGCCAAGCACTAAACGCTGTCAACAAGAGAAATTCGAAAGACGTCACTTCCTTCACTTATCTCACCTGGGCAGCATCGTTTCAAATACAAGAGGATGGCGCGGATGAGGATGTAGGAACTAGAATCGGAAAGGCAAGACACACCCTTGTCACTCTGAAATCAGTTCCTAAATCTTTTCAATTCAGCACAAGAAATAAAATTCTGATTTTAAACACTAGTGTTAAGCCAGTCCTTCTATAAAGTTCAAAAACTTAGCGACTGAGTCCAGAATAGCATTTTCATTAGCTGGCTTCATACCGAAGAAGATATCATGGCAGGCGACGAACCAAGTGAAAACGTAATGATCGACAAGAAAATGAAGATAGGTAGGATAGACTCTGAAGAGGCGTTAAGTGACGTCGCTCCAGTGGAACCCGAATGGGAAACGACAAGTTGCGTGTTAGTCTGATAGCGACACTGAGGAGGTCGTCTGAAGAGAAAATGAAAGCCCATGGGCAATCATAGGATCAGCTGAAGAGGTCTACAGAAAGCAAGATGAAATGGAGATGTGTTGTTGTTCCACTCGTAACTCAAGGAGAAAATAATATTTAGTTGCTGTGGTGGATATTTTCATTGTTATTATGTTCACTGCATAGGCAGACATCTATCCTATTCTAGAAATTAAATATTGTTTTCAGGTTTTGTCTACCGACACTTAGAAAAGTGAATCTAATTGGAAATTTATGGTACTTGAAAGCGGAAAATTATATAAGAAATCAGTTCTCATTCTTCTTTCCTGATTTTTGTTAATTTTTAAATAATTTTGCTTTCTTGACTGAAATATCTCTATACATATATAAATTTCAGACTTTGTGGTTATCCTCCTTTCTATGATGAAAATGATCATGAACTGTTTCGACAGATTCGTATGGCAGAATATGAATTCGACTCACCATATTGGGATAATATATCAGATTCAGGTAAGTATCAATTAAACACTTGACGTTACTATTTGTATCACAAAATAGTTGCTGTTTTACCTAAATGATAATTACAATTGTCTGATTTTGTTTCAGTGTTGTAGATTTACTTTTTTCACTATTATATGAAACTGTTCTCAGCCACGCTCCTGCTCGGGGTTCGATTCCCAACCGACTTACTCTTAAATCTTACTTAGCCCGGTTAAGAGGGAAGGTTGGACTCGTAAAAGAAAACACCACCACTACTGAAACTTCAAAACGCAAAGGAATGAAAACAAAAAATTATCAAGACGGCTGATGAAAATAAAATGTCACCTTTAATGTGATTGGTTATGCGAGCAAACGACTGACTCATTGACCTTGAAGCGACCAATCAAAATAAACCAGGCTAGTCTGTGTTTGAAAATCAGTATATTTATGAAAAGAAATATATCAAAGAGTGTAAGAATATTAAGCAGGTCCCCTACCTTGGAATACTGCAAGATTAACACCTAGTTTCTCATAGGAGTCGCGATAGTCAACCAAGTAACTATCATTTAAATTCCGGGAGGTAGAATAACAGGATAAGATCTAAGGTGGAGTGTTTTCGTTTTGCGTTTTAGTCATGTTTTCTAGGTTGAATCCACATGGGTGAATCTTGTCATTATTAAACACTGTTTCTTCATTCTAACTGCATTATCGCCTATGTGAAATCTGATTGGCTACTTCAAGGTCACTGAGTTGGTTGTTTGCTTCGATCACTATTGTTTTACCGCGTATACTGAAAAATCAAGACGGAAATGATTGTATGCTTCACTTCTACTTTTAATAATATTATTATAATAGTATAACACGATTTGTTTCATTTATGGCCACGGATTGAAATCAGCCAGAGAACCACTGAAAACCAGGGACAGAAGTGTCGTCCTGGTTTGGGGCTCATCGGCAGTACGGACGCAGGACCTTCCAGTTGCAAGGCGAGTTCATACACCATTGATCCACTGAGAGTGAATCCTATGCTCTGTGAATTCCAGTTTCTGCCAGTTCGTGATTTTAGTGCGACCTACCAACAGTCAATGTCAACATCGAGTATCTGTCCTCACTCACGACCACTGGTTTTCAATGGTTCTCTAACTGATATCAATCCGTGATCAACTCTTTGAAAAAAAAACTCCAGTAACGCATACCACAGCTACCTATTTTCACAACCCGCCTTAAGCTAAAACGCACAACGACATGACATGGGAAGTAAAAGTGTTAGTATGAGTATATTTAGAAAATGAAACAATAGTATATATATATATATATACATGGCCAATAACGTAGGCGTGAGCGATATCCACAAAATCATGTGTAACCACCTACGGTTTATTTCCAGACTGACCTTGATCACCATATCATCCATAAAAACATAATCCATTGTTTATCTGTCTACATATCAGAATCTTCGTTAACCACTCAAGTGGTTTGTGTTCGACTCCCGGACGATTTATTTATAGACTTCGCCTAGCTTATTAGGTGGTAGTGGGCTCAGAAAATGGGGGAGTTTTGAGCGTGGGAGTAGCAACAGACTTCATAAAGCATATTTATCTTAATTACTTATCTTTTCCTATAGCCTCCTGTAGAGACTAAAATCCAATCAACTTTCGATATCAGAGTTTATAATCGCTTTACTGAAATAATTCTTCACAAGTCATTTTTTAATAATAATAATAATAATTTGCTTTATTCCTAAACAGTACTTGTGATACAGAATGGAATTCTCAGCATTTTTACTACAGTATTGCATCCAGTTAGTACATTATCTTCTATAGTTTGGTTTGTAAGGATTAGTTATGTTTTACGAGTTGATCACGGACTGATATCAGTTAGAGAACCATTGAAAACCAGGGAGTACTGGTGCGTACTTCCGATGATGCCCGAACGAGGATGAAACAGCTGTCTGGCAGTACTCCAGTGCTGGTTTTCAATGGTTCTCTAACTGATATCAGTCCGTGATCAACTCGTAAAACATAACTAATCCTTACAAACCAAACTATAGAAAATTATTCTGATGCTCGCTAGTGACTTGCTGCAGGTTGGAGCTTCCTGCAGTTCTAGTGAGAAGTCGTGACCAGTGAGGTGCAATTAGAAGTCACGTGTGTGGATGGATGTCCCACCAACGACAATAGTTGGGGTCGCGCTAAATCACGAATTGGTAGAAGTTAGAATTCATGAGCCATTGAATCGGGTCCCAGCGGCTGAATGGTATACGAGCTTGCCTTGTAACCGGAAGGTCCTGTGTTCAAACCCTATTGTGGGGTGGGTGTGTACTATTGATGATTCCCAAACCAGGACGGAGGAAACAGCTTTCCAGTACTCCCTGGTTTTCAGTGGTTCTCTAACTGATATCAGTCCGTGATCAACTCGTAGTACATTATCAATAAATAGAATTCTACATAGATTAAGGAAATCTCAGTTCATTATGAAAACAACAAATTGGCATATCGGTAGCAAAGCTAAAGTTGAACAGTGTTTGAAGGTGTTAGAAAAGTAGGTGCTGTCATATTTACTGGCGTAAGCGGAAGAAAGAAACAAAGTGGCACATAACGGAAAGAAAAAAAAGAAAAAAAGAGAGAGATAGAAAAGGAAAAGAAAGAAAGAGAATGTTGTACTTATAAATGATATGAGTTGGAAAGACGAGGTCCAGTTGTACTACTGACTATTTAATGAATTATAGGTGTCACGCCTAATGCTTTCTTTATCACACAGAACACAAGCTAAGTAGGGTATGGTTGAGTTTTTGTACTTGCTGGTGCGAGCATATAGTTTTCTATATAGACTTCTGGTTTTGCTTGATGAGATGATGTAATCCAATTTGAGTATTTCGATAATCACTGAAAATACCCATTGAGTCATAAAGAAAATAAAAGACAAAAATCAGCGAAGAAAAGTTCCTTTATCGACAAAATCATCTTCACAGGCTGTACTGTACAGTCCTATTTATATTTACCAAAAAAGAATAGTGGTCTATCAGGGAGTAATAGAGGTTCGACATAACTGGTATCATTACTCAAAAGTGGCTTTAGAAGTGAAAATTAAAAGTTGTAAATTATGTGGTACTCACTGGCACAAAGATAGAAATTTGATAAGGTTAAAATTTCTATTGATTGAGAATAAAGGTAGTTGAGTGTCCAAGTGTGAACAAGTGTGAAGAGGGTGTGAAAATGTACAAAGGGAACATATGAGAGTGATAATAGTGAATTAATTATTAAAGCAAAAGCAAACTAAAAGTAAGATTAAAAATTAAAAAAAGAAAAGAAAAAATCAAAATTTTTTACAGGGAAGGACTAGTGAAGAGGTTAAGACCAAGGTAAAATAAGTGACTGGACAAACTCTTCCTGGATACAGAGTTCGGGGTTGTATTGACGAATTGACAGCGCCTCTGTTGTACACAAATGCCAAAAACTGACCCCTCTTTGTACCATTTGGCCTCACCTTGTAGATGATGTTGAAAGACGACTCTGGTGGACCTACATGGCTTGAGTTCACCAAGTGCTCGAGAATTGAGCTAGTAATTGTCTTGCATTGTCCTTTTGCTAACGATGCCGGATAATGTTCAGAGATGCGTTTGGAAAGTGTGCACTTTGTGCGGCCAATATATGGAATCTCTTGAAAAGTTTTTAAGCCAGCTAAAAAAGACAGAAAGAAATAGAATATAACGAAGCCTTTTATCTTCCACCCTGAACTCAATGGAGGGATAGTATAAATAACTTATTCTAATTTTAACTATCATCCAGGCGGCCTGTTGGAAAACTTCGGCTACCCGAATAGCACACCATCATATTACATATCACTTCTCGTATTAAGTTTGCGGCCAGTATAACTAGCCGGTTAATACATAAGAAAAGGTTTGTCCAGTCACTTATTCTACCTTGGTCTTAACCTCTTCACTAGTCATTCCCTGTAAAAAGATTCTATTTTTAATTTTCAATTTTACTTTTAGTTTGCTTTTACTTTAATAATTAATTCACTATAATCACTCTCATATGTTCCTTTCATACATTTTCACACCCTCTTCACACTTGTTAAATTGACACTCAGCTACCTTTATTCTCACTGAATAGCAATTTTAACCTTATCAAATTTCTAACTTTGTCCCGTTGAGTACCACGTTATTTACAACTTTTATTTTTTACTTCTAAAGCCACATCTGAGTAATTATATCAATTATGTCACCCCCCTATTACTCACTGATAGACTACTATACATTTTCGGTAAATATAAATACGACTGTACAGTACAGCCTCTGAAGATGATTTCGTCGATAAGGAAACTTTTCTTCTCTGAATTTGTCTTTTATTTCGATAACTTTAGAAAAGTAGAAATAGAACAGAAAACTTGAACAGCTAGTTGCCTTTATGAATTTCGGCAAAACAATAAGAAAACGTAATTCATTTGAATCTCGTGTAATTGTATTTGCGCAACACATTTCCAACAGTCTGATAACACATATACTTGTCATAGCAATATATATGTAACAACAGAAGGCAAGGGTCAGGCAACAGATCATTTATTAAGGAAATCAACGCATATTTATATATTTGCATGTACATTACTATGGATATTTAAACAAACAAACACAGTCTTCCGATTGGTTGTTTCTCACGTAAAGTTAATCTTTCATCTATTTGTGACTGTTTCTTGAATGTCAAATCCTCTATATGTTAACTGCATCCGCCTTCGCAAAGTCTGCTGTGGTCGGTTTTGAATCAATCTTTGTTCACATTTTCTCACGACAAGTCTTGGGAACGTTAATATTGACGTAAATTACTGTCTACCAATTTGGCTAGTAGACAGCTCTCACCACATATATACACATAAAAATGAAGCGTTGAGAAGTAAAGGTCAAAATAACAGTGGAGATCAATAAGCCAAAGAAGGGAGATACTAGTTCATCTGTTTTGATATCCAAACAAAGTTTACCAAAGAATGTTTATAATGTGATGATGACAAATTGTTTTTGAACACATAAAGGTGATTTAAACTTCCTAATCACTAAGGCTTCTATACACTTTGGGATCCGCTGTAAACGCGTTTTATAGATAAGTTTAATAGATGTGTGTGTGGGGGGGGGGGGTTGTAAACACCAGTTTTATTGTCCTGTCTCTATAATATGTTTCACAACAGAACAGCTGGGTCATCTGAACAAACTTAAGCTGAAACGCACAACGACATGACATGGGAAGTAAAAGTGTTAGTATATTTAGAAAATGAAACAAAAGTATATATATATATATATACATGGCCAGTAACGTAGGCGTCAGCGATATCCACAAAATCATGTGTAACCACCTACGGTTTATTTCCAGACTGACCTTGATCACCATATCATCCATAAAAGCATAATCCATTGTTTATCTGTCTACATATCAGAGTCTTCGTAAACCACTTAAGTGGTTTGTGTTCGATTCCCGGACGATTCATTTTTAAACTTCGCCTAGCTTATTAGGTGATAGGCGGCTCAGAAAATGGGGGAGTTTTGAGCGTGGGAGTAGCGACACACTTCATAAAAGATATTTATCCCAATTACTTATTTTTTCCTATTGCTTCCTATAAAGACCACAAATCTATCAACTGTCGACATCGGAGTTTATGATCCCTTTACTGAAATAATTCCTCACAAGTCATCTTTTCATAGTGATATAATCCAATTTGAGTAGTTCATAACTTTAGAAAAATAAAAAATAAAAGTGAAAAAATTAAATTGCCTTTTATATGTCGAAACCAAGTTCACTTTTGATAGTTTGAAAAAATTTGGGCAATGGGTATATGATATTCATTGTAGTAATAAAGGTTTTTTGTATTTCCCTAAAGATTCTCTATCTAATTGTGCCTACAAAATGAAATGCTTGGAATGTGATGCCATATACATCGGACAAACATCGCGAGAAATCAAAACCAGAAGAAATGAATACCGTAGACTCGACTCTTTTCGACCACCGAGAAATCCATTTGAAAAGCTTGAAAAATCATCAGCCACAAGTCGTCTACATGCTATATAATCATGCCACAAAACTGATTTTGACAATATTGAAATAATCCAGAAAAAGCATTTCAGAAACCATAAAGAACGTCTAATATCATCAGAAGGACTTCATATTAAATGGAATCCAAATTGTCTGAATAAGAATGATGATGGATTAAAACAGAATTTCACCTGGTTACAACACTCTCGCCCTCCTCCATGAAATGACAAAATCAACACAAATGTGATAAGCAGTTTCATTATGTAAACACACACTGCTTTTATATAATTTTATACACTTATGAAATCCAACAATCTACACCTGGTATTGTTATCTTTACCAATTGGCTAATTTGACAACGTAGAAATAACCCCATGCTGAGGAACGATGATTAAGTTGCTTGATATATAAGCTGAGATTTTGTAAAATCTGGTTTATTAGCATTGAACAGCGAAACGTCAGTAAAAACAACAATATAGCTTTGTTTTTTTATTTATTGGAAAATACAAAAAACCTTTATTATAATTAGTTCCCTTTATGAATTTCGACAAAACAATAAGAAGACGTAATTCATTTGAACCTCGTGTAATGTGTATTTGCGGAACACATTTCCAACAGTCTGATAACACCAAAGAATGTTTATGATGTGATGATGACAAACTGTTTTTGAACACATAAAGGTGGTTTAAACTTCCTAATCACCAAGGCTTCTACACACTTTGGGATCCGCTCTAAACTCGTTTTATAGATAAGTTCAATAGGTGGGGGAGGGGTTGTAAACACCAGTTTTATTGTCCTGACTCTATAATATGTTTCACAACAGAACAGCTAGGTCATCTGATTCAAATTTTTCATGTTTCTTTTTCAGCTAAAGATTTTATTCGTCATTTATTACAAAAAGATCCTAAAAAGCGTTATAGTTGTACACAAGCATTGGAACATCCATGGATAGCTAGTAATACAGCACTTGATAGGGATCTTTATCCATTTGTCAGTGAACAAATACGCAAGAACTTTTTAGCTGTAAGACGGTGGAAGGTAAGTCTTGTACAATAATTATTATTATTATGATTCAAAGTAGTCATTGTTTTCAAGTGTTGTTCTTCTTCAGGGATTTTATTGGTTTTGAGTTAGATCACGAGGTGATATTAGTTGGAGGACTGTCAGAAACCAGGAAGTAGTGGACAGATATTTCGTCCAAGTTTGCGACTGTTCATCAGCACGCACTCATGATCCTTTGGAGGAACCCATCAGATACCTTCAAAGCAAAGGTTGAAAATCAATCTTATGCTCACTGGTGACTGACTGCGGGATGAAGTTGCCTGGAGTTGTAATGAGAAGTCATGAGCAGTTGGGTTCACCAAGTCGTGTGTGTGATGGGAGATACTCTCTGATGACACTGGCTGGCTGTCAGTGGTGCTATGTTGTTCTTGTTATTAGATGGTTGGAAGCAATCGATAGTGAGCCTTAGACCTAGGTCTCATGCTTGTTGGCACTCACCAGTCAACAAGGCATATCTAAATCTTTACAGATTCGGACCCATGCTACCCGGTGAACAATGATGGCGAACCACGTAGCATGATAGTCATATTGTAAACTTCACTGGTACGACTGAATCTTCATTAAACAAAGGGTTAGATAAATTACAACAGTTAATAACTAGTGTCTAATCAAAGTATCTAATACAATCCTACAGGAGGTCAATAGCGAAACCTGAAAGGCTCAACAGTAACTTCTCTGACTGCAGGCGGCACTCAGTGACTCTGGTTCGAATCCCAGAGGGGATATGAATTTCTTCACCATAGCAGATATGCCTTGTTGACTGTTGAGTGCTAAGAAACATAAGACCTAGGTGGAAGGCTTCCAGCCGATTACCTCCAACCATCTGATAACAACAATTCACTGTGTACATTGCAAACTTGACTGATAGAATACAGTCTTCTCCAAAAAAAGGGCTAGACGGATGACGCTAATTACTATTACCTAGTAATTACATCGACTGAGATGGTTAGGACATGTGTTACACATGCATGCCTAGCCATCGCCTTCCTCGACGGGCAATGTTGGCTGACAAGGGGTCAGGTTGGAAAAGAGCCAGTGGTGGTCATGCCAAAACAAGGTTTCATCAGTCAATGAAATCCACAACAATTAGTTTAAGCTACGTAGAAAGGTATAGACTTCTGGTTGGGGTGCACGGGACGGTAAAAACCAATGGCTGGAGACAGTTGTTGATATGACTCAAAATCGTTCTCAATAGCACAGATGCACCCACTCTTTGTGACTTATAATACCCAGTAAAACTATATTATTCTTTGATATTACTGCCTCTACTTTTGCACTCCTTTTTACTTTATTCTCTTGCTTTGTGTGCTACATAGAGTGTGGCGACTCGAACTGCTGCACATCGGTGCAAAGTTCTATGTTGAAAACAGAGGGACAGACAGACAGTCATTACCTAGTGTTCAACCAGAGTGGTGCTATATGTCACTTATCGACAGTAGTCAGAATTCGTGGCCATTGGTTACCATCCCAGTGATTGAATAGTGAACGGGCTCACCTTGTAATCTGAAGGTCCTTAGTTCGATCATGCGTACGGTATCATACGTACTCATTGCCGAAGAGTCGCAGACTAGAATTTGACACCTACGCATTACTTCCTCGTTTCCAATGGTTCTTTAACTAATTCGTTGTCGGTATTCTGCAATTCGGAAACATCATTGCTCAGGGAATACATTCGCGTTGACTAAATAAAAAAACTTAAAAAAACTAGGAATTGGTATTCTATTATACACACCTGCACTTACTAAAGAAGTACCCAATTCCGCCACTCAGTTATAATTGTAGTTTCCAAAAGGATAAATTATAGTAGTACTCAGAATGGCCAGCTAACTTATCAACCTAAGTTTATATATTGTAAGTTTTAGATGACAAATTTCGTTAATGGCTTAGAAACTAATGTAAGATTAAATAAAATAATTACAGTGAACAATTGTGGTTTCAATAAATTCTTCTTCAGGTTCTCTCTACAATTATTTATTCCACTAATTTAAGCATACAATAGCTAACCAGTAAAGGCAAATTAGAATCATATCAGAAATTGTATTGTGGAACAAGTTATTTACCACGTTCCTCGTAATCTATCTAGAGGAGCTCGACTACGTCTTCTATCAGTAGCTAAAGCTGTTGCAATCAATACCAGAAGACCAACTCTTTGTATACAGAAGAAGTATGTTCAACCACTATGTTTACCTTGACCTACAATAAGGCTAACAAATCCTCCATAAACATTAGCACTTTAAATTTCTCTCACAATTTTCTTTTCTTCTTCTTCTCTATTCCTCTGTCTCATTGACAAACGTTCATTTTCGACTTTTGTGATTTCATTACCTTAGGTTTAGGAATGCTTTTCTAACTTGTTGTCGTATTTACAAAATCCTGCTCATTTCACTTCACTAAATTCATTATTGTTATTATTTGACAATCATTCACCAATAGTACTTTTATGTTTACACCATATCATCGTTATTATTATTTTACAATCATTATTATTGTCGTTATTTTCAACCTTGAACTTATGTCTAGTCCACCTCATTCGTTGGTTTATTTTCTGTAGTATTCATATTGTCTCACACACTACTGATTACACTCACCCCCGAAACCTGTATTTTTGTTGACCATATATATATATATACATTAAATTATTTCACCTCATTTTATCTCATGTTCCACAATACACTTTCTGATATGAGTCTAATTTGCCTATACTAGCTGGCTATTGTATGCTTAAATGACTGGATTTATAATTATGGATACAGCTTGAAGAAGAATTTATTGAAACCACAATTTCATCATGAGCTGACATTAGTTAGAGAACTATTGGAAAACCTGGGAGGACTGGACAGTTGTTTCGTCCCAGTGTGGGACTCTTCACAGTACGCACCCACCGGGATTCGAACTTAAGACTTTCAGGTTACAAGGCGAGCTCGTATACTATTAAGCCATTTAGCTAAAGTTTGATTCGTACACTTTTAGGAAGACTGCTTCGTATTCTGTAGACGGCTTTGAAGTTTGTTTGGGGTGTAGCTCGGTGTCCGGAAACTATCAGATGATCTAAGATATTATTCTCACATATTCCCACAGTTCAATACTGCGTTAAAAAAAGAATACTACATGTATATTTGAACCTTCTATTTCATGTCATTTAATGTAAGCCAAAATCACACGCTCAGTGATTGGTTAACAAATATAAACTGTATATATATATATATATATATACAGCTGTTCGTTCAATGCAAAATATACCTTGGCTTCCATGTCTTGCCTTCTGATGTTACATTTGGTGCTACTGCCTGCCGACAGATGGAAAGCCTATGCCCTGCAGTCTTTGGAAGAGACTTATGGATTTTCTGGCAGGACTTCGAGGCTGTTGGGCAGTTGAATGGCATTCAGTATCCGTCAGCGATGAGGCTGTTACTTGGAACGCTGCTGGTAAGTCGGACGACCGCAGCACATGATAGTGTGAGGTAAAACACACGGCAAATACGCTCCAGGGTTATGCAAACTGCTTCCAAAGTGGTAAGAACCACGTACATACGATCAGAATTGCAAACGGAGAGAAGCGGATGAACATAAGTGAGCTCCTCAACTCGATACAGCAAGACAAGCAAACAAAGCTGCCAGCACCAAGAAGACCCAACCGACTACAGTCGGAATTCATGTATGAGAGAACTTTAATTCTTTTAATTTTTTTGAAATATTATTTCACAGTATTGACCGCTTTATTATTATTATTTTCTTTAAAAATTCCTCTACAGAAAGCCTATAATGCAACTGCTGTTCTACACTTATTACGTCGCCTTCAATTAAACAAGAGTAATTCAACAATGAAAAAATCCACAGGTTCTGCAGATTCACTGACCAATTTCACCTTCGATGATGATAAACTGACACAAATCCAATGTAATGATGAACAAGAGAATTTAGACAGTGCTGTTGTTGTTGCTAATGAAAAACAAGGTAAAAAAACACCATCAAAACTGCAAACATCTTGTTCCTCACCATCATCATTTTCACCGTCATCATCATCATCATCAACATCGACATCGACATCAACATCAACAGCAACAGTAAGATCAACATTGTCCTCCACAACGGTAGCAGGAGTATCAATACAAGCTAACAATACTTCATTGACGTCAGCTCCGTTGAACACGTTGGAAGATAAACTTATAACTACGAATGATGATAATAATAATAGTAATGAAAAGAGTGATTAGAATGACGTAATACGTTTTCTTACTTGTAAAAAGCATTGCAAGTAGAGCTTTAACAAATCCTGTTTCATATTCACTCACTCACTCACTAACTCACGCATTCATTCAAAACAGAACAAATACACATTCTTCTTCACTGTGTAAATAGAATCACTCATATTAATAATAATAATAATAATAATAATCATGATGTGACATCTGTCGATTATTCAATGAAACTGTGTTTTCTTTTTCCTCTCAATTTATTGATTGATCACCATTTGTTGTTTGCCTCATTTCATTCTTTCCCCACCACCAGCGCCACAACTGCCGCCGCTGTCTCCACTGCCACCCCGGCCTGCTTCCTCTCTGCCCCTCTCTTGTATTACACAACACAACATAAACAGACACATATTATGTTTGTATTCACAGCCTATAAATCATTTCTGCATGACTGTAAAATGACTTTTGAAGGATCGGCAATGGTAGTGGTGTCGGTGGGTGGAGGGAGGCAGTTAAAGCGGAGATATTCTGACTTCTGTTCCTCTCCAGCCTTTCTTTCTGTTTTTCTCTCTTTCTCTCTCTAAGTCTGTTTGTTAATTTTTTCCTTTTGGATTCCTCTTGAGAAAGCAAAAAAACCAAATCCAGAGGGACATAATGTTGTTGGGGTAACAAAACGAAAGCAAAACACCGATCATAAACATGAAATGGAAGACATAATAATGAAGAGAGAGAGAGTGTGTGAAACAGGTGAAGATTCATTCACCTCTCCTGTTTTTGTGTTTTGCAATTTTTCGATGCATAAAAAATGTATTTGATGTCATTTTCTTTCCCTTTGTTCGTTTGTCTGTTGTTCGTTTGCTTGATTCGATTATAATGTATCTGCTGCTTTGAGCTAATAATACGACGGCATAGATAGAACGGTTCATTGATGATTGATCGATTGATCACCTCCCACTGAAAAAAGAAGCGTTCCAGTACGAAAGAAAATAGCTATTTCCCTCTATATTTATTGTTTTTTGTGTTACTGAATGAATTGAAATGGCTTGTTGTTTCGTATTCTTCCTCTTCTCTTCTCTTCGCCTCGCCTCGCCTCCACCCCAACCCTCTATAACCGCCCACTTTCCTTCGCTATTTTACACTCTACTCATTTTGAGTAAAGTATGCTGTTGAGTTTGACAGATTTAAGGCATTTATATTTTTTCCAATGAGTGTTGTTCCTCTTTCAATTTTGTTTTTGTTTTCTCCTGTTTTCCTTTTTGCATTTATTTTCACTGTTTATTGTGTATTCTTGCTAGTTTTCCTTTCTTTGACATTGAATGACAAGATGAACACTATTCTTCCCTCTTCCGACTTTTCGTTCTTCTACTTCTTCATAACTGTTTATTGCTGATAACCACCTATTGGTTCCTTTTGTTTGTTTGTTTGTTTTCCCCTCGTCGTATTTATTCTATATCGATTTGTTTGTTTGTTTCCGTTTTGTTGAGAGTTGTTTCACACATTTTCATCTTGCCCGCTCATCATCTTCTTCTTTTTTCAGTTTTTAGGTTGTTTTTTATTCTGTCTTCTTGTCAATGAGTGAATGAATTAATGAATAAAGCGATTTGTTTGTTTCGCTTTTATGACAGTTGATGGAAATACTGATGGATAAATTGAAATAATAATAATAAGAATTTAAAAAAAGTTGAATTTTGATGCTTATTCATTCCGACAATATCTATTCGTTTGATTGAGCACTAACTAGTGAGTAAGTAATATGTAATATGTCTGTCAGCATGATACCTAGGTCCAGGCAAGGCTTCCTACCGATTGCCTCCAATCATCTAATATCCACAATTCAAAAAGAAGGCACCATGATGGCGAACTGCGCAGAATGGTGTACAATACAGTCCTACAGGAGGTCAGTCGCGAACTGGAATAGCTCAGTGGTAACTTCTCTGACTTCAGGTGGCACTCAGTGACTCTAGTTCGAATCTCAGAGGAGACATGAGTTTCTTCACGATTGCAGATACGCCTTGTTGACTGTTGAGTGCCAAGAAACATGAGACCTAGGTGGAAGGCTTCCAGCCGATTGCCTTCAACCATCTAATATCTATTCGTTTGTATTTTGTGTTTTTCCTGTTCAACACAGTGTGTGTGTGCGTATATGTGTGTAAGATATGATAATCGTCGTGAAAGACTCTCTGCTTGACAGCTAACTATAACTGATTAAAGATGTTCGTTAAAAATTGTAAAGGACTGAATATAGTCAACAAAGAATATTTTTTTTCGATAAACTCTTCTTCAACAGGTTCTACATTTATTTGTCCATAATAATTGGAGAATTCTTGTTATTGGTTGGAGGATTTCATCATGAGCTGACATCAGTTAGAGAACCATTGGAAAACCAGTTGTGAGTACTGAACAGCCAGTTGTTTCGTCAGACTAGTTTGGGACTCTTCATCAGTACGCACCCACCACTACAATTCGAACCCAAGACCTTCTGGTTACAAGGCTAGCGAGCTCGTAGACGGTTGTTAAGCCACTGGGATGCGATCCAGGTCAGCCCATGAATTCTAACTTCTGCCAATTCACGACATAGCGCGACCACTTCGCAATGTCTTCTTCGATGAGTTACTGCCTCACCTTCAACCTGCTGCACCCTACTGGTCTATGAGCTTGCCTAGTAACCAGAAGGTCCTCGGTTCGAACCCAGCATTGTAGGTGCGTACTGCTGAAGATTCTCACATTAGGATGGAGGAAACAGCTGTCCAGTACTCCTAGTTGGTTTTCCAATGGTTCTCTTACTGGTGTCAGCTCATGATGAAATCCTGTAACCAATCATCAGTCAAATCCCTACAAACCAATTACTTGATTAACAACTATATTTGTGACAACTCATCACTTTTGTTTTTACCCTGTTTCAACTCGTAAAAACAAAACTAATCCTTACAAACCAACTATTGAAAATTAATCTGATGCTCACTAGTGACTTGCTACAGGATGGAGTTTCCTGGAGTTCTAGTGAGAAGTCGTGACCAGTGAGGTCCATCCAGTCGGGAGTGAGGATGGATTTCCCACCGATGACATTGGTTGGTGGTCGCGCTAAAACAGATCACGAATTGGTAGAAGTTAGAATTCATGGGCTGGCCACTGAATCGGGTCCCAGTGGCTGAGTGGTATACGAGCCAGCCTGCCAGAAGGTCCTGGGTTCGAACCCTGTCAGTGGGTGCGTACTGTCGATGATTCCCAAACCAGGACGAAGGAAACAGCTGTCTGGCAGTACTCCAGTGCTAGTTTTCAATGGTTCTCTAACTGATATCAATCCGTGATCAACTCGTAAAAATAAAATGTATATTAATGCAACTGTACAGCCAAATGGGAAAATGAATTCACTGAGAAAAGCTTCCCTCTCTGAACTACCTGTTTTATTAGAAAAGCTCAAACAAAAATACGCCAAGCAGTATAAATGAGAATGATGACGATAAAAATGAAAATATCAGAAATACAGAGTCTAATTTCTCAATCTGAGTCTCATAAACCTTCATCTACTTTACATAAAGCCTAGGGAAGAAAAACGATAATCTAGGCTGTCATTGAATACCACTTGTAACGACGTCGCTGCAGTATAAATAATCATAATAGACTACCTACTCATTACGCCATGTCATAGAAAAGATTGAGTTCTTGATTTGTAGTGTAGTGTAAATGTCTCTAGACATGCAATAATTATTGTGTATTATTATTATCATCATGTATGACTATATTCTCTTAAGCCGATATGAGGAAAGGGAGAGGGAAATCTATTTCTTTATGTCTGGAATGATAATAATGAATAATGGCAAAATTATACCTTGAAATAAAGAATCTACAATGTTTTGCAATTATTTTTTTTTGTGAGGAGTGAACATGCAAGCATTTGGGATATAATATATCATCAGTATATTCTATGGGAAGCAGGAAATGAATGAAGCAATTAGTAATGCTTTCAAACAAGAAATAGGCTATATCCTTTAATATAGTAGGTGATTGTTAGTGGTAGAATGGAAGCCCTGAGAACAGAGAACTGGCATTTATTGATGGTCATGTGCAAAGATGTATCTCCAACCTCGATGAGATTGATCTGCTGCACGTGTAGTTAAAACGATGCTGCCCAGGTGATTTATATGAAAGAAACGATTCATGAGCTATTGGATTGAGTCCCAGTGGCTTAATTGTCTACGAGCTCGCTATCCTTGTAAGCAGAAGGTCCTGGGTTCGAACCTTGGTGGTGATTGAGTACTGATGAAGAGTCTCAAACTATTCTGACGAAACAGCTGGCTGTCCAGTACTCCCAGTTGGTTTTCTAGTGGTTCTCTAGCTGATGTCAGCTCATGATGAAATCCCTACAAACCAATACTTGAAACGATTTCCGTTAGATTTTTAGGACTGATGGTGATCGGTGCATATTGTGGTTTATTGGTTACCTTCATCAACTTTGTCTTTTCTGTGTTCACCTAGAGTCCTAACTTCTCTGCCTACTTCTTCTGCCAACTCTTCGGTTTCCTCTGGTGAGTCTTCTAGTTTGTATGTGGGACATAAATCATCCGCGAAGTCCAGGTCTTCTGGGGGTCCTTTTATCACTGCGACGTGTGCCTGCCTTCTCACTTGCCACGAACTGTCTAATGATCCAGTGAACCATAACGAGGAATATTATAGTTGATACTAGTCAGACTTATCTTACTTCTATCTTCACTTCAAAGCCGAAGAATTTGAGATGAAGGGTTGACTGTCATTCTAGGCGATGTTCGATGATAATGCGTAATGTTGCAATTCGGCCAGCACATGAATTGTTTAGCATGAATTCAGCTTGTTTTGGACATAGTTTTTCATTCAAAGTATCTGGGATGATGAGGCTTTATATTTGGCTTGGGGTGGACAGGGGGATGATTTTGCATCAGTACTCGCCCTTCTTTTGCGGCCTAACAAGGTACTATTTCTTCTTCCAGAAGGAAGGTGCCTTCCCTTCCTCCCATACTTTCTGCAGTAGTGGGGTGCGCTTGTCTGCAAAAATCTCTCTTTGGTACGCTTTCTGTGATTCCTAGCGGATACCATCTGTTTTCCCTGCTTTCCTGGCTTTAGTAATTAATGCTTCATTCTGATTTAGTCAGAGGGTTGATATTCACTGGCAAATCTGTGATTGCTGGTGATATATCTGAGCACGTTGTTAATAGTGATCGATAGGAGTCCTAACCTTGAATGTTCCTTGCACTGGATGGTGATTTGATCTGCTCCTGTTCTCTATTTTGGGTCCAGTAGGCTGCGTCTCCACTTTCTTGAGATTGGGATTAAATTTATCTGATTTTTAGTGTGTCTATCTGGTGAACTCTCTGTCGCCTTAAGGATATCCTTTAGCTTGCACATGCTGCCTTCGATCACGAATCCATCGCAAAAGTCTGCAAAGATCTCTCATTCATTTCACTGAGCGCGAGTCTCGACCTATGATGAGTTTCTATCCTGTGTTGTTTGATGTCACCATCTAGTTGGCATTCTGTCCGTTACTGTTTGTAGTTGTCTGTAGAAGTTCACATCCTTTACAAGTGGGTCTGCGATGTTTATAGCCTTGAGCGTAATATTATAAAACTGTAACTTTCATTCACTTCCAGTTAAATCTTTCTATGTCACTTTGAAATGAAATTCTACTTCTAGTGAGATATAAATAATACTTACCAAGCTGTACAAGTAATTTAAATGAAACATGTAAACTGTGCCATTATTATTATTCCCTTGGATTCAGAGTGGAACATAGGTCTTAAACACCACATCTCCACGTTGTCCACTTCACTGGAATCCTCTTCATCTGGCCCCAAGATCCTCCATAGGCCTTAACCTCCCCTTCACACGATCTCCTGCACGTCACCCTCGGAATATTTGTTTAGCAGTAGGTTCTTGGTTGGTTCGTTGGATGCCAGAGTTACTTTCTGCTAATCACTTACGGATATCCATCTGATATTCAGTATAAAGGCAGCGAAGGTAGTTGTTCATAATAATCTGAGGCAGGCTGTTGGAAATCCTTTTCGTCATGCACTCACCAAGTTTCTGATCCATATAGAAGAACTGATCTAACTTTAGTGTTGAAAATCCTAATTTTGTTGTTTATACTGAGTTAGTGCAGAAGATTTCCGCACTGATTTTAGAGTGATGAGGGTCTCTCTTGACTTTCCGATTCTGTTTTTGATATCCACATCTATGCGACCCGGCTGTAGCTGAAACGATGCTGTTAAGATAAGGAAAGGAAGCGACCTCTTTCAAATTTCTGATGTCGACATTGGCTGATGCTTTTTGTTGTTGGTTGAATATCTTCATCATCTCTGTCTTCTCTGTGTTCACTTGAAGCTTTTTCTCCTCTGTCTGGCCCTTCTTCTAACTTGTTGGTTTTTGTATGTAAGTCTTTGATTCTGTATGACGATAGGCATAAATCGTCCGCTAAGTTTAAGTCTTCTAGAGTGTTCTTTTCGGTCCAACGTATTCCTATCTACTAGCTCGTCATGTACAGTCTAACACATAATCTAACGCAATAGAAATAGGAATAGTAAGCAAGCTTGCCTAAATCCTGTCTTCATTTCAAAGGCTTCTTCTCTGAGTTTTCCGCTGTGGATCACTTGACATTTGGGATTGTCATATAGACGTCGAATGTGGTTGACAAAGATTAGGGGTGCTCTGTAATATTGTAGTTGCTTCCAAACTACCTTACGGTCGACAATGTTGACAGCCTTTTCAAATTAGTCGATGAACTTGAGGTAGACATTTGACTGTCATTCTATTCTCTGTTCGATGAAAAAAACAAACAAGTCGAAGGTTGTTTTTACATCAATCTTTAAGTATCCTACTTTATGTAAAGCTGATGGAAATAATACAAATTTTACGCCTTATGAAATTTCATCCCTTTCTGTACCTTTCTAATTACCATTATTAATATTCATCTACTTAAGGGATGTCTTCTTGACACTTTACATCTAACTCCATTTTTTATTTTATTTTTTATTCCTTGACGTTTCCAGTGGAACGTAGGGCTTCAAGCTAGAGGCTTGAAGTTTCGGAAGCAGCGGTGTTTATCTTTAAGAGATGGCGTTGCTAGCCACATGCCGAACCTTCCATCTTTACCAGTCTTATTACTGGATTAGCTAGGTAAAGGAGTGCATCCAGTGGTCGGAGATCGAACCCCGAGCTACATGCGTGATTGGTGAGCATTCTACCGCTGTGACACCGACGCACAACTCCATTTTGTCAGTCGACACATAATAATAGTAATCTCAGAAGAGACCCGAGTTCCTCCAAGGTTGCAGATACGCCTTGCTGACCGGTGAGTGCCAACTAGCACGAAACCTAGGTCCAAGGCTTCCTGCCGATCGCCTCCAACCGTCTAATATCATCAAATCGATTTGCCCCGTGATGGTGAGCTACCTAGAATGGTGGCCGCATTACAAAAGCTGACTGATAGAAATCAGTCTGCACCAAAGTAAGGACTTGACACATCACGCCAGTTACTAGTGTCACATCAAAAGACTATGATTATGTTTGCAGTAAGTACAAATCTAAATTGTACTGTTGTAAGATGATGACGTTGAAAAAAAGAAAAAAAGAAAACTTTTCTGGTCAAAATGTTTTTGTTCTTTCTTTTTCGATATTATCGTTAAATTGATAAAAAGCATAACTGACCTTCACTGTATGTAATAATGGTCAAAAAGGAGTCATCCCTTATTTTGAAGTTAGCAAGCGAGCAACTTTTATACGATTAATTTGTAAGATATTGCAAATGAATTGAGCTGATACAAAAATATTTCTGTTACAATAACTAAACGCTAAATGACAAGCAGTATTGATTACTCTTCACACTCAAGTGTATCTCAAATCAAACTTATCAAAATAAGGCTATTTCTGAAGGATGTTTGAGGAGTAGTTGAGGGCAATTCAGACCTTTGTGAAAACCGGCACGGATCCATGCTCTTGTCCACGTCATCCTAGGGGATGAAACGAAGCTCTGTGAGAAAAACTCTGTGTAGAACAAGCTGGATTCAGCAAAGGTGGATCCAATCGCAACGCTACACATCCTCATCGATCAGAGGACAAAATGGCAGTAGAACAGCCTACCTCAACTTCATCGACTAATTTAGAAGGCTTTCGATAGCGTCGACTATGAAGTAGTTTGGAAGCAGCTTCGACATTTTACAGCTCCCCTAGTCTTTATCAAACTCATTCAACGTCTATATGACAATGCTACTAGTCAAGTGAACCATGACGGAAAACTCAGCGAAGAAGCCTTTGAAAGGGAGATAGGAGTAAGACAAGGCTGTCTACTATCATCGATGATATTCCTAACTAGGGTTGACTGGATAGTGTTTTTGACTGTGGGGAGCGAGAAGATAGGAATACGTTGGATGAGAAGAAGACTGTATGACGTCACATACTTTGCGGATTATGTATGTCTAATGTCACATAGACTCGAAGATTTAAAGGTGGTAATGAAGACAAGACTCCATTTAGGCATACATGGAGGAGACAGAGGTAATAGAGATAACCAGTCAACTACAACAAACTGCGAAAACAGGACTGCAGATAAAGATGGAGTAGACGGAGGTGATGAAGTTAACCAACCAACCAACCAACAACAACAACCAGCACCAGTCACCACCGGTGGGAGATATTTAACAGAGGTTGCCTCCTTCACTTATCTAGGAAGCATTGTTTCAACTACAGACGGAACGGACGAAGATGTCAAAGTCAGAATCGGAAATGAAAGATACGCCTTCATCAAGCTGAAACCAGTTTGGAAATCTTCCGCACTCAGCATAAGGAACAAGATTCACATTTTCAACACCAATGTGAAGTCGGTCCTTCTATACGGGTCAGAAACTTGGCCAGCGTGTCATAAAAAGGATTTCCAACAGGTTGCAAACTTTCATCAACAGCTGCGTTCGCTGGCTGGCTCCATACTGAAGATCGAATGGCCAGAAAGAATAAGCAACAAGAAACTCTGTCTGGGAACAAACCAACCAAGAGCCGATCGCTCGACAAATATGTAGGAGAAAGTGAAGATGGATCGGGCATACATCGAGGAGGCCACCGAATGATATCGTACACAATGCAGGCCATCACTCGAGTGGAATTTCAATAGAAGTGATGAGTGGGTCATCAGTGTTACGGTAACATGGAGGAGATCGTTTGGGGAGGAAGAGATGAAAGGGTTTGGTCAATCGTGGACCCAGCTGAAGAGGACGGCAGAAAACAGAACAAAGTGGAGATGTGTTGTTGAAGTGCTATGTTCAACTCAGAAAGCAAGGGAATAGCAATAATAATACACAACAAGCACCAATCAACATCAGTGGTAAAAATCTAATGGAAGTCGTTTCTTTTACATAACTGACCTAAACATCATTGTTTCAACTACAGGTGTAACAGATGGGGACTTCAAAGGCAACCAGGATCAAGAGAGGAGACAAGTGTCCATTACTCTGAAGTCACTGAGAAGGTCTACACCACTCAGCACAAGAACGAAAATCCGAATTTTTTAATGCTAGTGTCAGATCAGTGATTCAGAGATGCAACGCATCATCGAGAGCATTTCTATTCGGCCATTGTAGACTTTCGTCAACAGCTACCTTCTCTGGCTCCATACTGGAAGTTAGCTAGCCGGTCGAAAAGGATAATTAACAGGGAACTGTGGCGACAGATTTGCCAGCAACCTATCGCTCAACAAATGTACAGAAGAAAATGAGGTTAGATTTGATGTACTCTGAGGAGACCACTAAGTGATACCAAGTGCCAGGTCGTCAAGTGAAACACAATTTGGAAGTGACAAGTTCGGCATCCGATGGTGACATGGAGAAGATTGTATGAGGAGGTACTGAAACCTTATGGACAGTCATACAGGCAGATGTGAGAGACTACAGAGGACAGGAGGAAATGGAGATGTGGTGTTGAATCCCTATATTACACACAGGACCCATGAGAGTAACAAGAATAAGAAGCGATAATTTATGCTCTACCTTTTTTCTCAGATATTTCTTGTAATAAATATGTCAGTATAGTATATTTCCAACTTAAAAGTGCTCAAATTTTGTTGTTGTCTATCCAGTGATTGCCTGGGAATTTGACACATATTATATCTATACAAAAGTCAACAACATCAGATTTTGATAGAGTGATGAGATAAGTGAAGCACTTATGATTTAAATTAACAAGAGAATTGAAACACTTCAAGGTGATGATGAAAATGTTGTTTTTTTCCCCAGTCTTCAGCAAACAACAACAACAACTTTCATCTCCTGTCTTTCAATAACACTCATTCTGGGGTGTTTTTTTTTGTAAATTTTGAGATTTCAAGCCTAGTCTTTAAACAAAGCATAGAAAATTTGCTGGCACAGTTAAATACGGTGAGCACTATAACCAGAAACGAATTTATGTATTAAGAATAACTAGTCTTCAAGTATTGGTTTCTTTTTTGTAGGGAATTTTGTTTGATTGGTGAGAGGATTACCTCATGAGCTGACATCAGTTAAAGAAACATTGGAAGACCAGCTGGAAGTACTGGACAGCCAGCTGTTTCGTCAGCCTAGCTTGGGACTGTTCATCAGTACGTGCTATGCCATGAATTGGCAGAAGTTAGAATTCATAGGCTGGCCATTAGATCGGATCCCAGTGGCCTAATAGCCGTCTATGAGCTCGCTAGCCTTGTAACCAGAAGGTCCTGGGTTCGAACCCTGGTGGTGGATGCGTACTGATGAAGAGTCTCAAACTATTCTGACGAAACAGCTGGCTGTCCAGTACTCTCAGTTGGTTTTCCAATGGTTCTCTAGTCAATGTCAGCTCATGATGAAATCCTCTTATCGGACTGGTCGAATTCTACTAATCATGTTTTTAATGTGGTCATCAAAATTGGTGACCCGCTGACATGGCACACCTAGAAGTGATGTCAGATGGTTAGAGGTGATCGGCATGATGCTCTCCAACCTGGGCTCTTGCTTATTACCGCCCCTCAGCAAGGAGCGTCTGTAACGTTGAATCAGTTGACTGGTTCCCAGTCGATGATTCGAGCCCACACTACACAACACCACAGTCAGAGGAGTTGTTAGCGGGGAATTTAGGTTCATCCATATTCAACATATATATGTATGTTTGCTGAGATATGTTTTGTAAGTTTTCCGTTTGCCATTACTCTGATAAAGCTATTAGCATTAACTAACATTACAGTGATATTTGCTTCTTGCTGAGAATCTTTAAGCAAAGCCACGATTATTATTCAATCGCGGAGTTCCGAGTGGAATATAGACCTTTGACAGAGCATCTACATTGCACTCTGCTCCCCAACTGACTCCATGACTGTCAGTAAGCCTTCATCTCCTGCTCCAATGATCCTATGCATTTCACATTTGGAACCTTGGTGAACTCTCTGTCTCCAGCTTCGGTCCCATTCCACAACTTGGCATGTGATTTCTTCTCAGAATATGTTCAATTAAACTCAATTTCTTTCTGAATGTTAGTTGGTTAATAGATTGTTATCTGACTCTCCAGTCGATCATATAACTTTCACTATTATGCAAATACAGCTGCTGATAAAAGTCTGTAGCCTACCGCAAGTGCTTTTAGTGACAGATGCGTCAAGTTACTGAGCCATGTAGAAGCACATTTATGTTGAGAATCCGGATGTTGTTCATTATGCTAATTTCTGTATATTTCCACACCAATTTCAGAGTACTGAACAACTAACTATCGTGCTGTCCTGATCGTAACCAGCCTTGACATCTGGACTAATGCAGCCTGTAATTGAGACAATACTGCCTAGGTGAGGTGAGTCAGAGAAACAAGTTTGGAATAAGACTTTAGATTTCTTCCATTGGCGGTTCAACACACTCAGGAAAATCATCAGTGATGGGAAGCAGCCTCGTCTTACTCCGATCTTCAGTTTCAGATGCTTCGGTGAGCTTTCCTTTATGGATCACTTGGCATGTAATATAGTCATTTAGTTGCTGACTGAGGTTTGCATCGCTGCCCTTTGTAGTGTTGCATCAAGTGCCGAATTACTTCGCAGTCAACAATGTTGAATGCATTTCCAAAACCAATGGAGTTGAGGAAGATAGCCGACTGCCATTCCATGCTGTATTTGATGATGATGCATAGTGTCGCCCCTTTCGTCTCAGTATGATTTGTTTTTCCTAAATCCAGCCTGTTCCGGTAGAAGTTTGCTATTCAGGGCATATTTTTATCTTTCCAGGGTGATGTTACATAGTATTTTGCATTGGGCAGTCAGAAGCAAAACTCTGCTCCAGTTTTTGAAATTTTGACAAGAATGTAATGTTTACGGAATGTTTACGGAATGCAATATTCACTTCCCCGGGATTTCTTTCCTTAAAGTGCATGGCGCTAGGTTGAAATCTATTTAAAAATGGATGTTATTTGAAGACGCGATTGAATGGCTAAGCAATATAAAATGGAGTGAATTCTATGCATTATATTGAATATGGTGGTCAAGTTCCTTAAGCAGGCCATCATGGTTTTGTAATTTTGTTATTTAACTGTCGTTTGATCAGTTCCTCACACAGGCGTTCATAATGCCTTGTTGTTTATTGTGCTCAGTGATCAAGAACATTTGTGCATAGCGTACCCACTGTATGATTGGCTATTTCATCAAGCAGCCTTGCCGCCCCGAATACCTTTCAGTTCCAGAGGAGAAAACACCTATGAAACACGTATTTAGCATTTTCAAAGGGCAAAGGACAATAGCAGGAACAGTGTTTCACCATACGTTTGATGAATGTAGTTTCAAAATACAGAATCAGGATAGATCACCAGTTGAAATCAGTTAAAGAACAACTGGAAAACCAATTGGGAGTACTGCACAGATGTTTCTTCGGTCTATTTTGGGACTCTTCAGCAGTACTCACCTATCAGGGTTCAAACTCAGGACCCTCCGATCTCAAACTTGGAAGAAACAGCTGTCCAGTACTCCCAAACTTTCCAGTGGTTCTCTAATTGATGTCAGCTCGTAATCAATCCTGTAACCAACCAAATTCCAGCAAACTGGTACTTGAAAATACGGAATCCTCCAAAAGATACTCCGGCAGGAGACTTCTGTGACCCAATAGCTTCATATATAACTCTTTGGCTCTTAAAAATGGAATTATAATTACTATTTGTATGCTTTCAGGAGTTGGCATTTAAGCTTTCCATTTAGAGGGGTTATATCGTACAACACCGTATGATAGGGAGATCCTGGGAGAAGGCAGTAATAAAACTTGTTCAATATATGTACTATGTAGAACATAAATTTTTGTAAGGCATCTTGATATAACAAATTTATCCTTATGTCATGAATATTCGTCGACGATGATTAGTAGTTTTATAAGATTGATATTGAGTATTTCATCATGAGCTGACATCAGTTAGAGAACCATCGGACAACCAGCTGTTTCGTCAGACTAGTTTGGGACTGTTCTGCAGCACGCACTCAACGCCAGGGTTAGAACCCACGACATTCTGGTTACAAGGCGAGCTCGTAGACGGCCATTAGGACACTGAGGCCTAAAAATTCTAACTTCCACCAACTCACGACATAGCTCAACCACTTCGCAACGTCTTTTTCGATGAGTTACTTCCTGACCTTCAACCAGCTGCACTTTACTGGTCACAGCTTCCCACTAGAACACCAGGTAGCTGCCTGAATTGGGCCAGTCGCTATGAAATCCTCCAACCAATCAAACAAAATCTCTACAAATTAGAAACCAATACTTGAAAATTATTCTGATGCTTTCTATCGACTGGCCCTATTCAGGCAGTTACCTGGGGTTCTAGTAGAAAGCTGTGACCAGTAGGTTGCAGCAGGTTGAAGGTCAGGAAGTAATCATCGAAGAAGAAATTACGAAGTGGCCGCGCTATGTCATGAATTGACAGAAGTTAGAATTCATAAGCCACATTGGCCTAATGGCCGTCTACAAGCTCGGTAGGCTTGTGACCAGAAGGTCCTGGGTTCAAACCCCGGTGGGAGGGTGCGTGCTGATGAAGAGTCGCAAACTAGGTTGACGAAACAGCTGGTTTTCCAGAACTACGAGTTGGTTTTCCAATGGTTCTCTAACTGATGTCAGCTCATGATGAAATCCTCTAACCAATCAAACAAAAAATCCCTACAAAATAAACCAATACTTGAAAAATAGTTTGATAAGAGTCGAAATTCAGAACTTATTTATAATCCAGTGTATGTAAATGATACTCATGTATCCATGGAATAGAAATATGATATTTTTTTTTCAGTAAACAAAAAACAAACTAATAAATAAACAATCTAAGCGGATGAAATTCAAGAATAGTTCTGCATAATTTTATTAGTAAATTGAGTCGTTGATACTTCCTTTTTGTGTTTCGAAGAATTCTGTAAAAGAAAACCCACTGTAATAGTGATCATTATGTATGCAAAAGTTACTTGATTTCTGAAATGAGGTACACGTATTTGTATATATATAGAAATACTTGTACATAATGGCTTAAAATTTTGTAAATGTGATTAAGTGAACCGACTCCTTGTGATCTGGACGCAGGGAATCTGTCTTAGAGTCCTACTGTATAGTTGTCCGAAACTTCAATGAGAAACACATTGTCGCGGAATGCCCCGAAGTCAGCAAATAGACCAATATTCATCGATAACCATATGGTTGTATTCAACAGTAATATAGTCAAAAAATTCGAAATTACCTTAACAGTGCAGTTAAGCAGCTACATGGACAAGGTAAGTTTTTAAGTGCAAAACAAGTACTGTAGAACAAAATTAGTTAACAAAAATTCAACTGTGAGAAATATCTTACAGTCAAGTAGTATATTCTCATCACAGTGGAATCAAAAACTCTGTCCACAAGAATTGTACAACACAAACAAGCAAAGTTTAATACATAGATTAGTACATTATTGTAGATTATTGTTAGCAGAAAATACAGTCTTTGACTGGTTGTTTCTCACAGAAAGTTAACCTTGCATCTCTTTGTGGCTGTGTCAGATCATCCATATGCTAACTGTATCCGCCTACGCAAAGCCTTTGTTCTCATTTTCTCACCACCAATATTGGGGACATAAACACTGACGTCAATTACTGTCTACCAACTTTGGCTAGCAGCCAGCTCTCACCACAGAATAACACACCAACGCTTCCGAAAGACATTCTAAGGTCAGACTGACCTTGATTCACTCAAACAAAAATGCAGTGACCTGTTACAGGACTGAGTTTCCTGGAGTTCTAGTGAGAAGTCGTGACCAGTGACGTCCATCCAGTCAAGTGTGAGGATGGAGTTCCCACCGATGACATTGATTGGTGGTCGCGCTAAAACAGATCACGACTTGGTAGAAGTTAGAATTCATGGGCTGGTCACTGAATCGGGTCCCAGTGGCTAAATGGTATGAGATCCAGCTTGTCTTGTAACTGGAAGGTCTTGGGTTCGAATTCTGTCAGTGCGTGCATACTGCTGATGATTCACAAACTGGGACGAAACAACTGTTTGGCAGTACTCCAATTCCGGTTTTCGGTGGTTCTCTTACTGATATCAGTCCATGGTCAAACTCGTACAAACAAATCTAATCCTTACAAACCAACTATTGAAGCTCCCTGTTATCGCGGCCTGTTTGAATGACTTGGTTACCGGAATTGCTTTCTACCAACCTGCTTAATTTCATCTGGGTTTATCATTGTTTTAATCAACCTATAAATGAAATTGCGCGCTGATTTAACTTGCTTCCAAATAAACGTTGTGCAATCCTTCGACTTCAGATTATTATTACTTAACATGTAAATCCTGTATGAAGAAAAAAGTATTTTGGAACTAAATACGCTGAAAATGTTTGTACCAAATGTTCACATATTGTCCAAAATAGAGCTGTAATATTAATAAAATTGTTAAACAAGGCACTAAAATTAGGGAGTTAACAGGGACAAAGACGAATAATAAGTAAGAAGTCCACATATGATATACATATGTCAGAACAGTGATACATAGCCTGAGGAAAAAGGCGAAAATAAGTACGAAGTAAGTTTAAACATCCAAATAAGTAGTGTAATTAGATCTTTCCTCAGGTACTTTCCAAATAATTGCTCCATTACAAAAAGCTATAATGATAGCTCACTAGCGACTGGCCTTATTCAGGTAGGTAGTTACCTGGGAAGTCGAGACCAGTAGGGTGCAGCAGGTCGGGTGTGAGGACAAACACTCACCGAAGACACTGCCAAGTGGTTGCGCTATGTTGTGAATTGGCAGAAGTTAGAATTAATGCACTGGCCATTGGATCGGATCCCAGTTGCTTAATGATCTACGAGCTCTCTGGCCTTGTCCATAACTATCTATATGCATTGATATGAAAGAATATACATCATGTCTTTTCACAGCTGATTTGTGTTCCTGGATTCTGATTCGAAGGGGACGCCCACTTTGGCCGATGTAATGTCTGTTACAGTTCATACAATTTATTTTGTAAATGGTATTAATTTTTATCTTTTTTACTGTTGGATCTTTCGGTTTGCATAATATCGAGTGAAGTATTGTGCTGACTGGGTGGCTGGCTTGTGTGCTATATCGATTTCAAATGGTTTCAATATTCTAGCTGTTATTTTGGAGATATTTTTATATATGGTAGGATGAATTTTCTTGTGGTCTTTGATGATGGTTTCTTGTTGGTGTTGTGATTCGATTTTGAGGATATCCATTCTTTTTGAAGACCATTAGTAGGTATTTTTTTTCCATTCTTTTCAACGCTGGAGTGCTACAGTGTGTTTGAATTCTTTTAAACAATGTCTGCACACAGTTTCTTTTGTGAGTAATTAGGTTATTGCTAGTATAGTCGAGTATTTGATCTGTGTGCGTTGATTTTCTATATACTTGTGTTTCAAAATTTCCTGTGTTAGTTCGCCTGATTAAGACATCTAAAAGTGAGATTTTGTTATCTAATTCTTCTTCTGTTGTGAATTTGATGTCTTCAAATATGTTGTTTATTATTTTATGGGTATATTCCAATTCATTTCTTTTAATTATTACAAATGTATCAGTTTGATTGGGATAATGTCGAAATTTTAAACAGAGGAAACACCAAAAGTGCAGTCAGAGAATTCCTAGAAGCCTGGTACTCAGACAACGAATCAGCGATTAACAAACACGTTAATATAGACCAAATTTACCAACTAATAAAAAGTAAATAATGTGAAGAGAAAGTTTAAAATCCAAGTCAATAAAAATGATCAATACATATGTAAAGATGGTTACCGGGAGACGCAATTCTATCACTCATGGGAAATTTAAATCAGTTCACTTTATGCTAAAACTTGAGGTGAAGGGAGATGTTGTCCAGAAGGACGACGAAAGCTCCGCAACTAAACCAACCAGCTCAGAGAACACTACTAATTGCAAATTATCCACCTGAGCTACAAATCTTCTCTATGTAATTTCATAATTCCATATTCTCCCTCGTTTCTATGTACATCCTGATTACAATTCGTCCGTTAGGATTATTCATCTTATTACGTAACTACAATACAATTGTTCAACTCATTCTATACATTGACTAATATTAACAACAATGCATATGACAACTCATCACTTGTTACTGTTCTACTTTGTCTAAAAACTGTATACAAATGCGATTGTACAGCTAAAACGCATCTGCAGCTCTGATACCATGGAAGAAGAACTAAACTTCCTCAAAGAAACCTTCATACAAAACGGTTACCCATCAAGATTCGTGGACAAAAACATCAACCAAAAATCCAAAAGCAAGAAACAGCATCTATGCCAAAAAAGATACTTTATATGAACCTCGACTTCAAAGGAGACCTACTCAGTGACGTCCTTAGAAGGAGAACCTCCACCTCTTTAAGAAGAACTTTCTTTGCGGCAACAATGAGAGTAGTTTTCTCTAGTCGCCCGCTGATCTGCAGAAGCCCAAAAGACAAGATCCTGCACCTGACCACTTCTATGTGTATATATCAGTTCACCTGCTGCTGTGAAGCCAGGTACATTGGTCATTTAACGCGTATCTTGTCAAAAAGGGTCAAAGAACACTATCTAGCGTGGCTGCAGAAAGCAAGTAATGGCTGCATAAGGAGTGGAATAATCGAACACCTCGTCAACACTGGTCATTCCATCTCAACAAATGCCTCCTTCAAAGTAATCTACAAAGTGAAGAACAACCTTCCAAAGACAGTACGATCCGTCTTCTTTGCATCGCAGAAGCCCTAGCCATTCAGTTGGAGGAACCAGAACTGTGCATACAAAAGAAAATTATTCAACCACTTCTACTCCCATGGTAACAACTGTGTTGATTTGACTTAACTTTTGTTTGTTTGCTTATTTTTCTACCTAAAAGCCTTGTGTAATTCCGTATATTTTGTTTCCATGTACACCCTGAGTACAACTCTTTCATTAAACTATTCATGTTATTACGCAACTCTTCTTTAACAATCGTTTGTGACAACTCATCACTTTTGTTACTACGCTCTTATATCAACATCCAATTCATCTGAACTTACTGATTGTATTTCCGCTTGACAAATTTAATGTACACACACATACAAAACAACCATATATATATTTGCGATTGTACAGCTATGAAAATGAATTCGTCGAAAAGAGAGTCTTCGCTGAACTACTTGTCTTCTGTCTATTAATGTTCGAATGGGAATTTTTCATGAAGAGAAACTGAACTCTCCAAAAATGAGTCTCTTCGCTGAACTACGTGTTTTGTTTTCCTGAATAGAATTTATTCAATACAAATACACAAATTATCAGAAATATGATTTTGTTGACATCCTGGGAAACAATAGAAATCTATATATTTATCTTTCTTTTTATAGCTTACATCTTTCATATTATATTTTGCATTTTGAAGCACAATGTATGCACATAAAGCTATAAAGTACTATAATTATCCGAAATGATAATTAGATCATCAGTTGACGGCATTATGCATATTACGTCATAAGGGATAACGATTGAAATAATTGTAAATACGAAATTTGCATAATATTGTAAACTTGTTTCATACGTCTAAATTGTTAATTCACAATAGAGGCATGAAAATGCACGTTTGCCGCATCCTAGTGCATTGATCTCACACACACAATACTATTATATATATAATATATATATATATACCGGCCGAAGGAATAAGTTAGTCTTTGTCATTTGCATATAATCTATAGAACTGATGTATGCGGCTGTGTATACGTGTGTATATGAAACAGAGATGAAAAATAAGATTGGTTACAGGATTTCATCATAAGCTGACATTGGTTAGGGAACCATTGGAAAACCAACCGGGAGTACTGGACAGCCAGCTGTTTCGCCAGCCTAGTTTGGGACTCTTCATCAGTACGCACCCACATCAGACGGTTTCGAACCCAGGACCTTCTGGTTACAAGGCGAGCTAGCTCGTAGACCATTAAGCCACTGGGACACGATCCAATGGCCAGCCATCCCTTGAATTCTCACTTCTGCCAAATCCCGACAAACCAATACTTGAACAAAAGTAAGATTGTAATAACAAGAAATATAAACCGAAATCGATATTTGGGAAGAGGATGGGTGTACGAAAATTGAGTAGAATACTTTCTTAATGTATGCATAGAACTAGGGTACTGTAGTAAGATGTGATTCCATTTCAGAGAAGTTTATTCCAAATATCATACAGTGATGATGCCGTATTAATAACTGTATGACGTTTTGAGCTGAATTTATTCCTCATAATCATTTCAATATCGTCACATGGTTTCACATTTTGTCTTATATTTATTTTTTTCTCTCTGTCTACCTCTTCAATTTTTCTCTGTTGTTTGTTGCCACTTTCCATATCTCCGGTATTGGAGTTGCATCATCTCGATTGCACGTGTGTGCGGTGTTGAAAAGATACTCGAAGATTCAGTGATTAACCTCTTTGTCTCTCCATCTAACTATATTGCTTTTTAATGCTCTCACTCTGTCCCATCCTATTTTGTGATTACATACAAGTGAATATATTGCAATGGCTGAGTTTTTTTCTAGGTTATTTAACTTAGCATGGTCAATTAATTCTAGGTTAAGCTAAAGTTTTATGTTCCAGTAATCTAATGGACCCCGATCTACTACTACTAGTTTGACCTATGTAACTGACCCCATTTGCAGTCACTGATTGCATGGTATTTGGAAAATAATAATATTTTTCTGAATTGGATCTATTGGGTTCTTAACCTGACAAAGTTTACCTCTAAGAAATTCCAGCCTCATTGAGAATCCCAAGTAAGGCCTCTGATGTTCCTTCTATATACGGCTGTACTACAGAGGCTTTGAATTCGATATTATTTTTGTCATTACAATTAACAGTCTTTTTATTCTATGTGTAGTCATTCATTTCTGAATAAATTCAGTAATGCTGAATTTCATATTGAAAGTAAGTTAATATTCCATTAAAATCAAACTACTGAAGTATTTCATTCTTGAATGATGATTACCTTATTTACTTCCTGATTTGAAGTTAAGACAAGTATCAAATCAGTGAATCTAACCATTAGTATATCCTTGTATATCACCCTTAACTTTTATATTAGCTTTATTTTATTCAACATTTTTAATAGTATTCTTCTGCATTTCTGCGTTCCTACTGGAACATAGGCTTTCCAGCTTCAGTTTTGAAGTTCAATTAACAGTGGTTTCTTCTTTTTACGAGGTGAAGTTGTTAGCTTCATGCTCAGTCTTCTCTGCAGGCTGGGCTTACTACCGGCTTAGCAAGGTATTGGAGTGCATCGGCCGGAAATCGAACCCCTGACCATATGCGTGGTTGGTGGACGTTCTACCGCTGAATCACCGAATCACACGTGTACTGAAGCAGTACTATTTATTGGTTGATGTATTGAGTATAATATTTATATACATATATGTATCATATCCGGACTATGCATTTTAATATTTATAGATTTATTTTGAAGATAGCCTTTACACATAATACAGAATTTTCAGGCAGTTTGACTGTAAGGTTTTACTCTTTGTGCATAATCTTCAAATAGTATAGTAACCGATAATTTGTCAACTGGAGCAACACCATTCCATGTGAAGCATGCTGCAATACTACCCTACAATTTTGTTCCTCCATTTCCTTGAAATTTTGGGCGAGTATAGATTGTGAATCATCGTGGTAATAAGATGGTTAAAAAATATGAAACGGATTAAGTGCAATGAATTTTGATGGCTAGAAAATCTAGGTAGCTCAGTGATTTAAACAGGCCGCTCACAGTGCGAACCAATATTTGAGATATGATACAAGGATATTGTTGTATCACTATACACTACGTTAAATAAACGAGCTAAAATGAGATTATACTCAATCATAGTGTCCCACCTTCACTCTTATATACAACTGTAAGTTACTTACATATAATGATTTCAAGAATATTAGAGACTTGTGTATTTGTGTCTTTTGTAAAGTATTTTCTTCAAAAATTTGACAATAATATGCAAGTAAAATCACGAAACGAGATCATTGCAGTCTGAAGTGATTTGTTTCCAACCACTGATATCCATCAGTAGCATATTCTAAAACACAAAGCAAGGAACACTTGATAAATGAGTAAGACAACACCAAATAACAGTGTCTTTCGTTTGAACCACTGCAGCTAAGATCAAGGTCGAGGGCTAGGTAAATAGGGGGAATCAATAGACGAGGCTGTGAAATTACATCGACTGAGATGGTTAGGATATATGTTGCACTTAGCTAGCCATCACCTTCCTCGATGGGCAATGTTAGCTGAAATAGGACAGATCAGGTTGGAAGAGAGTCACAGGTGGTCAAACGAAAATATGGCATCAGTCAGTGAAATCAACAATAGTTAGTTTGAGCCACATACAGGGATGCAGACTTCTTGGGTGGGGTCCTCGAGCTGGTTGAAACCAGTGGCGGGAGAAAATTGGTGATATGGCTCAAAATCGTTCTTAGTGGCTGGCGCAGATGCACTCACTCTTTGTGGTCTAAAATATCCAGTAAAATTCTGTTGTTCTTCCATATAGCTATTCTTTTTTAAATTTAAAAAATTTAAAATTTAAAAAAATTTAATTTAAAAAAAGCTATTCTTTGTGACTATCTTCGTTTAGTATCTCTCTCTTTTAAAATCTCTCTTTACTCTTTTCTCTTGCTTTGTGTGGTACATGGAGGGTGTGTGGCAACTCGAACTGCTGCACATCTGTGCAAAGTTCTACGTTGAAATCAGTCAGCCAGTCATTTCTTCCTGATTAGAAAGCACTGCTGGCTGATGTTAATGGTTTCCATTTGAGCATATCAATCAATAATATACATGCCATCATAAAATCATAATGGTCATTTATGGCACTAAGCATAATACAAAATCTTTCCAAAAGCATCTATGAAAAATTTTCACTTGCAATTTACGAATTTATCAATGGCGTTTGTTTGTTTTTCTTGCTTATTTCATAATCCCATTCACTCCTTCTCATTTTTTTGTTTTTTACTTCGTTTTCACGTGTTTTGATATGAAATGATACATTTTATTAACAAACCGAAAATGAAAAGCTGTTTGTATATTGTGTATACGACTGAGTGAATTTGTTTGTTGACTTGCTTTTCACACGAATTTTTATTCGGATACAATAAAGCTGAATTTCTGAAAGTTGGGAAAGCCATAGTAATAACAGTTTATTTTATTTGTAGAGTTTGTTTGTAGGGATATTGTTTTATTCCTTTACGTTCCCCCGGTGGAACATAGGGCTGCAAGCTAGAGGCTTGAAGTTTTGGTAGCAGTGGTGTTTATCTCTAAGGGATGAGGTTGCTAGCCTCATGCCTAACCTTCCCTCTTTGCCAGTCTTATTACTGGCTTAGCTAGGTGAAGGAGTGCGTCCAGTGGCCGGGGATCAGACCCCGAACTAAATGCATGGTCGGCGAGCATTCTACCGCTGTGCCAACGACGCACTTGTAGGGATATGATTTGTTACAAATTTGACCACCGGTTGATATTGGTTAGAGAACCATTGAAAACCAATGAGTACTTGACGGACAGCTATTTCGTCCTAGTTTGGGACCCATCATCAGTACACATCCACCGAGGCCTTCCGGTTACAAATCAAGCTCGTAGACCATTCAGTCAGTGAGAGCTGTTTTAGTGGCCCATGAATTCTAACTTCCAACTCCTAACTTAATCTGCTGCTTGCTACTGACTGGTTACAGGACGAAGTTTCTTGAAATTCTAGTGAGAAATCATGACCAGTGGGGTCTACCAAGTCGAGAGTAAGAGAAAATACTCGATGGTGACACCGGCTGATGGTGGTCACGCTAAAATCACGAATTAGTAAAAGTTAGAATTCATGAAGTCTTCAGTGAATCAGATCCCAGTGTCTGAATGCTCTGCGAGCTTGACAAGTAACTGGAGGGTCCTGGGTTCATACTGTCAACGAGTCGGAAACTAGGAAAAAACATCTGTCTAGTAATCTTTGGTTTGCAATAGTTCTCTGACTGGTATTTTAGATGTTCTCCAGGTATACACAAGGAATAATGCTTTATAAACAAGTGAGGAATTGTCTCCGGTGATGTGCAGCTAGGAAAAGGTATAAATAGAATAACACCGCATGGTTAGTCATCTCTTGAATTTTCGTTGTTTGAAAAGGGATGTCAAGAGAGGCTAAAAAGCCGCCAAACTAGAGACAGTCGATTTGAATGAAATCACAAACTGAAGAGAAAGGCACAAGAGTAGAATGAAATCAATATTTCAGTACGATGATGTCAGCTATTACACTAATCTTAGAATATATACAAAGATTGTTTTAAATGTTAATACCACATTCCTCTGCATTCAAAAATATTTATATGTATAAACGTGAAACCACTAAATACCTTAATCTCACACATTTCCACTAATTCGGCTTTGCCTACTATGGCGGATAATATCCCTAATTGTGCTGGATTAGATTACGTGGAAGATTGTGCATGGGGAGCGAGAAGACAGGAGTATGTTAAACCCATAAGAAGACTCTAGAAGATCCGCATTTAGCAAACAGTTTATGTTTAATGTCATATAAATTTCAAGACTTACAGATGAAAACCAACCAGTTTGGTAGAATAAGCATCAAACACAGGACTTCAAATGATAAACTCAAAGAAGAAAGAGGTGATGAAGATAACCAACCAATAATAACAGCTAGTCACTATCAACGAGGGAAATTTGAAAGAGGTCACTTCCTTCACTTATCTAGCCAGCACTGTTCTAACCACAGGCTGCAGTGATTGTGTCAAAGCTAGTATGGATCGGAAAAGCAAGGTAGATCTCCTTCACTGTGAAATGAGTGTGGAAGTCTGCTGCGCTCAACATAAACAACAAAGTTCACATTTTCACCAACAATGTTAAGTAAGTTCCTCTGTATAAGTCAGAAATATGGCAAACGCGTCACCAAAAGCTTTTCTTAAATCCCATTTGCGCATTTAGAAAAAAACAACAGATTGAGCGAGGAAATATGCATTCCTTTTCAATTAGTTCCTCATCATCGGCTGGCTGGTTCTACACTAATATATAGTTGCTTTTTTACATCAAAACTGTTTTTACCAGTCAAGTGGTTATTTCAGTTAATCAGTTTTAGGTATACCGAGGGGGAGGGTAAAATTAAGAGATTAAAAGTCATCAAAACAATTCACTAATAGACGTTAGTAACAAGATATCCAAGTTTTAAGGGAAAGGTGAAAATTAATCGTGGAATTCAAGATAAGTTGATTCTTAGGCGTTAGCGATAAGTTATTCCATATTAGTTTGTTTATTGATATATCACACAGTGAAACAGTATTATTTACTGGATGACGTTTCGAACAAAATTCATGTTCATAATCATATCATTGTAATCACCATTGAACTTGAGTTTATAGTTTTTGTTTTCTATTTGTGTCGTGGGAGTAGAATTCAATATCTGTGGACAGGTGTTGAATCATTCTATTACACGTATTTGCAGTTGATTCGATAAAAAGGTTCTGTTATCAATCTCTCCCTCACTGTTACATCAGATTTTAAACTGTCATCCTATCCATCCTATTATTTTTATGATTAGTTTATACTATTTCAATTTTATCTATTGGTAACAATCTAAGTTAGCGATAAGTTATCACATAATCAAGAAATTTGTAAAATAGCAATGATGACTCAGAAGAATTACTTAAAATACAAACAAGTTAATGGTAAATGTGTGGTAAAATGTGTATCTATCAGTTTAACTGCTCATGAGGAGCTAGTTACATTGGGCGTACGATCAGGCAATCGTTCATCGTCGAATCTTCGAACACCTCCCGTCTTCGTTTGCCGAAAATCCAAATAAAGCTATACGCAGCTGAATACTAGTGCTCATCTCGTCAATACTAGAAATCAAGTTGACTCTAACAAAGCTTTTAAAGTTACTTATCGTATATCACCCAAACTCTCACATGGTCTACAAGTACGACTTTTACATACAGCGGAGGCAGTTGGAATTCATCTGAACAAGCCATATCTGTGAGTCAGTTCAAAAGAAATTTGTACAGCCCCTCTCTTAGCCATGGCTAACTACATAATATGTATTAAGTTTTTAAAAAATAACAATTTTTCCCCTCTCCTTGTAACTATCTTTTGACTCTGTTAATTTTTACAATTCTAGCTAATTCTATTAACTCATTTGTATTTTACGTAATTCTTCTGAGTCATCCTATTCTTCTTAGTCATCATTGCTATTTTACAAATTTCTTGATTATGTGATAACTTGTTGCTAACGCCTAAGAATCAACTTATCTTGAATTCCGTAATTAATTTTCATCCCTCCCTCCTTCAAAACTTAGATATCTTGTTACGTCTATTAGTGAATTGTTTTGATGACTTTTAACCTCTTAATTTCACCAACCCACTCCGCCTATACCTAAAACTGATTAACTGAAATAACCACTTGATTGGTAAAAACAGTTTTGATGTAAAAAAGCACTATATATTAGTGTAGAGCCAGTCAGCCAGGCGATGATGAGGACCTAATTGAAAAGGAATGCATATTTCTTCACTCAATCTGTTGTTTTTCTAAATGCACTTCCAGCAGCTTGCTGCAGAATTTTATTAATGGCTGACTTTGCTTGTTCCACACTGAAGATCAAATGAGCTACCAGATGGGATTAGCAACGAGGAGCTCTGGCAGGTGAAAAACCAATCAAGAACTTATTGCTGAAAAAAAAATCAGAAGTAAATGGAGATGGATTGAGTACACCCTGAATGACATTGTGTGCCAGGCCGGCTCTTTAGTGGAATCCGAATGGGAAGCAACCAGTTGGGTGTATGAGTTCAAGGGTGACATGGAAGAGATCGTGTGAGGAGGAAATGGCGATCTATGAGCGATCATGAAGACAGCTGAAGAGGGCAGCAAAGAGCAAGGTGGAATGGAGATGTGTTGTTGAAGTCCTATGTTCCACTTGGAACTCAACGCCAACAAAGATAATCATAATAATAACAGTCGAATATCCTATCAACATAAGTTTGAACTTTTAGAAATAAGAAAATTAGTTTTCTGGTCAAAAGAAACACTTTATCATACGCTAAAATTCATATCTGAAACTAGTTCAATTCAATATTCATTTGATGTTATTTCTTTATTTACACAATAACCATTAGCAGGGTGAAATTACAAATTCTGTATATATTTAATTCCATAGGGATTTTCATACAGTCCATTAATTCCATTAATTTTAATTAATGAATTCTCTGTTCTTTTTGTAATAACAGTAATTAATAACACTCTAAATTAACATTATATCTACATATCTATCTATCTATCTGTGAGTCAAATGTGAGTATGTACATGGTAAGATGGAATGATACTTGACATTTAGCCTACATATTGTCACATCAAACTGAGTGTCAAAAGGAGAATGTAGAACAGTAATCAGCACAATTCTGGAGTGTACTGTTATTGCTGGTCATGCAGCATCAGTAGACACTTCATTCAGAGTCATACATGAAGTACAGCCAAGTCGTTTTGAAGGATTTCGTGAAGACGAAACCTTGGCAATCCTTGAGGAGAAACTTGAATTTTGTGCACAGAGACGTTTTATTCAGCCTATTATGCCTATTTAAAACTGGTTGAAGAAGCAGGCAGCGAAGACAGGACCACAGGTGAACATAGAGGAGACGGAGGTGAAGATAAATAACCAACAGCAATAACAACAACCAGAACCAATCACCATCATTGGGAGAGATTTAGAAGAGCTTACTTCCTTCACTTATCTAGGAAGCATCGTTTCAACTACAGGTAGTCGGAATGGAGGAAGATTTCAAAGCTGGCTAGCCAGAATCGAAAAGGTAACATATGCCTTCATCAACCTAAACCAGTTTGGAAATTGTCTGCAGTCCGCTTCAGCATAAAGAAGAGGATTCGGATCCTATTCAACAGAAATGTGAAGTCAGTCAGTCAATTCTTCTATACGGGTCAGAAACTCGCACTACGCGTGCGTCACGAAAGGGAATTCCAACAGCATCTCACAGACGTTTATCAACAGCTGCCTTTCTTCGCCGTCTGGCTCCATACTGAAGATCAAATGGCCAGAAAGAATAAGTAACAAGAAACTCTGGCTGTGAGCAAAACTAACCAAGAGCCGATTACTCAACAAATATGTAGGAGAAAATGGAGATGGATCGGACATATGACATTGAGGAGGCTGTCGAATGACATTGCACGCAATGCAGGCCATCTCTCCAGTGGAATCCAAATTGGAAGCGACGACTAGGTCGTCAGTGAGAGGGTGAGATCATTTGAGGAGTACGAGGAGATGAGATATTACGGTCAATCGTGGGCTGAGCTGAAGAGGACAGCAGAAAATAGAAGAAAGTGGAGATGTGTTGTTGAAGCTGTATGTTCCACTCGGAACCCAATGGAATAATAATAATATAATAACATACTTTGATTGGACACTAGTAACTAGTGTGATGTGTTTAGTCCTTTCTTTGGTAGCCACATTGCAAACCTGACTGACAGAATTCAGTCTGCGCCAAACAAAAGACTAGACACATTACACTAGTTACTGACTAGTGTCCAATCAAAAATATCCAATATAGTCCTACAGGAGGTCAATTGCTAGCCCGAATAGCTCAGTAGTAGCGTCTCTGACTGCAGGCGACACTAGGTGACACGGGTTCGGATCTCAGAAGAGACTTGAGTTCCTTCAAGGCTGGAGATACGCCTTGGTGACTGGTGAGTGTCAACTAGCACGAAACCTAGGTCAGTTTGGGATTCCTGCCGATTGCCTCCAACCATCTGATATCATCAAATATAATAAAATATTTTGCTAACATGGCCTTAGTACTAATTTTTCATTTTATTTAAATTTTTCTCTTCCTTCTTTTGTCTCCCTGAGTATCTGTATAATAAGCTCTATATAGTCCGTTTTATGTTTCTGCAACTCATTTTTAGTCTTTTGTTCTCTTTTCTCTTATCAGATGTCTGTTCATCACTCAAGTAATTGGTTGTCAATCCTCTCGATTATCTAAGACTATTCCCAATTTTTCAAAGACAGTGACTACTCATGCACTCTGATTTGCTTTTTTACTAGCTGACATTAACCTTTGACCTCTGTTGTGAATCTGCACTGCGTAGAAAACCCTAAATAACTGTACAGCTTTGGAGTGACGTTACGAAAAGGGATCGCTTTGCTAACTAATGTTGTGTTCTTAAACTGATTATTATAAACCATCATAGAAAATCAACTATTTCATCAATAATATTGTCTTTTGTTTGCTTTTGATATATAATCAGATATATAGCTGCTGTAGAGGTGAATAATTCCCCAGAACTGTTAGATTACTATTAAATTGACTCTAGTACCCGATTTAAATTGTCTGATTGTGGTTATCATTGGAATTCAGTCAGCTAATTACGTCTTACCTAAAACTCGTCATCTGAAATGGACATCCTGGATTCCTTTGTAGGTGTACTCAATCAAACAATTAGATATCATCACAGCCTCCGTATTAGGCGCCAACACGTCAGTAGAGACGGGGAATTTCAAAGTATCTAGGATAGCTACCTGTGATCGTAATCAATGATCCAACTGCTCCTGTGAAGCCAGTAATATTGACCATCGCTCTAGGAAATTAAATATTCCTGCTCAGAAACACAGATAGGTATTGTTAAAATCATCAACATTTCGATATCAGATCACTCGGTCCTAAGAGGCTACAAAGCTAGCAGTGAAGAAACTTTATATCCGGAGGCCCTCTTGAAACTTGGATTGCCAAAATCTTCCATCTCTATATTGCATATCATGTCTCTCACGTTCGCTTTGTTTTAATCGATTAAAATATGATCTCTAATCGTATTATTTACTCTTGATTGTATTTAAAAGGTTCACAAACTACTGATTCGCTAATTTCTACTAAATTTGGGAAAAGGCTTGATCGTAGGTGGCTAGGTGTCCTAATCCATGAGAGATAACCATTTTTGAGTTATGTCCTTGGATGGGAAAATGTACTCCTGGACTTTTTGTAACTGGCTTTCAACAAAAGGTCTTGGATTTCTCGAAGATATATTGGATTGGTTTGGGCTTCAGCTCAAATAGCATTGCGTCAAACGATCTACTGTCAATTAGGCTTTTATATGAAGATCCTGTATGAAGGAAAAATGTTATGCAGTGAACTCATTTAAAAATTCTGTTCCTCATGTAAACACTGTTCAGAATAAAGACTATTTTCGTTTGACCGTTTTATTTTTGTTGAATGAATTACCAAAGGCCTCTAGATACCGATCACTCGAAACAGCATAGCCTATTATAATTCGCTTAAATCACCTGGAGCTGTGTATGCAAAAGAAACACATCCAGCTACTATTACTGCCATGGCTTCCTGTCGAAACTTTAAATTCATAAATTTTGTGTTACTTCCTTTAATTCATCTGATATTCAATCAGTTTATTGTTATATTAGGGCATATCATCTCTCTCTTACTGATGCTTCTGAAATGTAATCACCTGTCGATACTGTTAATTCGGTGTTATTTAAAGCAACATTAATGTTGTCAATAACAATAATTCTTTTATTAATACTGTCAGATTGATGTAGAACCTGATGAAGAGGAAGTTATCGAAGAGAGTATTTTTTGTTCATCTAATTCAGTCCTTGACAATTTTTAGTGGGCATCCTCAATCAATTAGAGTAAACATTAACTTAAAGTGCTAGTTTTAGTTTGTAGAGATTTTGTTTGATTGGTTGGAGAATTTAATTATGAGCTGATATCTGCTAGAAAGCCATTGGAAAACCACCTGGGAGTATTGGACAACTGTTTGGGACTCTCCATCAATATGCAGCCACCAACAGGGTTGGGACCGAGGACCTTCTGGTTACAAGGCCAGAGAGCTCGTAGACAGCTATTAGGCCACTGGGACCCAATCAAGTGGCCAGCCCATGAATTCTAGCTTCTGCCAATTCACGACATAACGCGACCACTTCGCAATGTCTTTTTCGATGATTAACTGAACTCACCTTCAACCTGCTGTACCCTGCTGGTCACGGCCTTCCACTAGAACCCCAGGTAACTACCTGAATGAGGCCAGTCGCTATTGAGCATCAGATCAATTTTCAAGTATTGGTTTGTAGGAATTTCGTTTGATAGGTTGCAGAATTTCATTATCAGCTGACATCGGTTAGTGGCTTAATGGTCTACGAGCTCGCCTCGTAACAGGAAAGCCATGGATTCGAACCCCCTGTGGTGGGTGCATACTGTGAAGAGTTTCAAACTAGGACGAAACAGCTGTCCACTACTCCCAGCTGGTTTTCCAATGGTTCTCTAACCAGTTAAACTACCAGTGTCTAATTATTCCTACATTAAATTTTACGATGTTGATCCTTTTTGTAAAACAAAATTTCCTTTCTCTTCTATTTCTACAAATCTCATTCACCTTGTAGTGTCTATGTTAGTTTTTTAGCATAGCTTGTTTTGAATCACCTTATGAAATAAACAACTTTTTTAAATATATATGTCAACGGATTTTGACATTCTCCTATGCATAAATTATTAGATTATAATGAGAGTTCTTTGTCATTCTTTTGTGAATTGCTTTGTTGCAGAGAAAAAAGCAAGTTTACGACAATTGTGTTTTGTCTAACTCCACTTTGCTATTTTGCATATTCCTTTCCCTCTTCTTATTCTTCCCCTTGTTCATCAAATTTTGTTATCTTGGGAATTACTACGTTATGCTTCCTGACTCTTACATTATAAACATCAGTTTTTATAAAAAAAATTAAGTTGTGCAGTGTTACTCTAGTGTGTTGTGCGTTGGTAGCACAGCGGTAGAATACCTGCTAATCACGCCTCATGTAGTCCGGAGTTCGATTCCCGGCCACTGAACGCATTCCTTTACCTCGCCAAGCCAGTAATAAGACTGGTAAAGAGGGAAGTTTGGGCATGAGGCTAGCAACCTCATCCCGTAAAAACAAACACCACTGCTACTGAAACTGCAAGCCTCTAGCTTGAAGCTCTATGCTCCACTGGGAACTCAAAGGAATAAAAAAGAAAACTCTGGCCTGTGCTACTGACGAGATTTATCAGTAGTATATAAGGAGAAATTTATTGGAACAAAATATCGAATAGCGGAGAGATAGATTTGATGTCAATGATAAAAAATGAACTGGTATTGCGGAGAAACATAACAAAGAAACACAATACGAAGGAAGGGTAGAAGTAGCACAACACATAATTTCCCCCATATGTGTGCATCAAACATCTCATTACTAAGTCTCCAGTCTTCTCCTGTTACATTGCTAATTTGCCAAAACAAAGACAAATTACTTAGGCTGTTATTATTAGGGCAACAATGGAAAGGAACTTGGTTAATGCATATTTTCATAAGTAAAGATACTAAAATATCTTGTCGGTAGCACTAAAGAGGACACATTTACAACCTTGTTCTGACAGAGATTATCAGATTGTCCTTAGTCATTCTGTTTGACAAAAATTCGGTAATGTCAATAACGTCGAGTGTTACAATTGTGTGTTCATGTTATTTTCCACTGAACTGATGAACAACTATGGAGGCGTTTCTATAATTTTTAACATGGTGTTAATTATTTGCTGTAAGAATAAAGTAAACTAACTCAGAATCTATCACAAACTGACTTCACTTGGAGGATCATTGAAAAGGAAGAAGTACTGGACACCTATTCGGCATCTATGATCCCGCCCGCCAAATGTCGAACCCAAGACCTTCAGGTTAAAAGACGACCTGATATACTATTCAGACATTTCAGACGGAATCTAACAGCCCATCTAACTTCTAGTGTTTACCAGTAACTGACTACAGGAATTTCAAGTGGGAAGGCTTGACTACCGGAGTCTAGATAGTTCGGTGTGAGGATGAATACTCACCGATGACACTGGCTGGTGATAGCCCTATATATCGCTAATCGGCATGAGTTGAAATTTACGATGCCCTGGATTCTGTCCCCAGTGGCTCAATAGTTGACGAAATCACCTTGTAATCTAATGGTCCAGGATTCGATCCCCCAACGGTGGAGTCGTGGGTGTGTACTACCGAAGATTTGTAAACTAGGATGAAACATCTGTTCAGTAAAAACGTGGTTTTCAGTGGTTCCCTAACTGAAGTCGTTTCGTGATCTGTCTTGAAACCAAACAATTTCACCGATAGCAGTAAACTAAAGTGATTTACTTGTTAATGTCATGCGTCACTGGGTAAGAGTAAGTAACTTAGAATAACATAATAATAATTATAATAATAACTTTATTCCACAACAATAACAATTTATAGCATGGAATTTTCGGCGTTTCTTTTACATATTGCAATGGTTTAGCTCTGTTTATAAATGTATAAAATGTTAAAATATTGATAGTTAATAGGAAAAAATAAAACCCCAACAAAATCACACCATTGCTAGGTCATAGTGAATAATAAATAAATATAACGAATAACACATGCATTAATATGCATCATTACATTTTATAGTTTAGTTAATGATTTAAAAGTTGTAAAAGTTCTTTTCTGATATTTGTCTCTTCACACAATACTCATGCCAAATATGGTACGGTCGAATATTTATATTTTGTAGTACGAGCATAAATGTTTATGAAATTTCTTCTGGTCTTACCTGAAGAGATACAAAGGAAACAAATGTGAATAAAGAGGATGTTCACTATCAGATAAGATAACTTTAGCTAAGTGTTTACAAGAATTCATATGCCTATTGACAACAGGTTCCCGTTAAAAGATATTATTCGACTGAAATCCTCTAACTCTCTTTCTCTCTATAGATTTCAGTAATCAAATAGTTAAATTCATTATAATAAAGGTTTTATTTGTATTTCCCAATGAATGAATGAAAAACAAAATGATATCGTTGTTTTTACTGACGTTTCACTATTTAATGCTGTTGCTAATAGCTTTATCAAAGTATTATTAAACCAGAATTTACAAAATCTAAGCTTATATATAACAACTTAATCATCCTTCCTCAGTATGGGGTCATTTTTCGTTGTCAAATTGGCTAATTGGTAAAGATAAAAAAACCAGGTATAAATTGTTGGATTTGATAAGTGTATAAAATTATAAAAGCAGTGTGTGTTTACATAATGAAATTGCTTATCACATTCGTGTTGATTTTGTCATTTTATGGGAGAGGGAGTATTGTAATCAGGTGAGATTCTGTTTTAGTCCATCATCATTCCTATTCAGCTAAGACAATTTGGGTTGAATTTGATATGAAGTGCTTCTGATGATATTAAGCGTTCATTGTGATTTCTGAAATGCCTTTTCTGGATGATTTCAATATTGTCAAAATCAATTTTGTGGCCTAATTCTATAGTGTGTAGACTATCTATGGGTGATGAATTTTCAAGCTTTTCCAGTTCACTAACTGGATTTCTCAGTGGTCGAACACAGTCGTGTCTATGGTGTTCATTTATTCTGATCACTTTTATTTCTCACTGGTGATGCTTGTCCGATGTATATTGCATCACATTCCAAGCATTTTATTTTGTAGACACAATCAGATAGAGAATCTCTAGGCATTCCGTCTTTTATATGGACAAGGTTGCTTCGCAGTGTGTGAATCTGATATTTTGAAGAGAACTCTGATGTCGAGCTTATTGAGTACTCTTCTGATATCGTCTGATGTTTCTGGTCTGTGTGGAATAGCAACTGTTGAGGTCCATGTCTTCGGAAAACATTTTCTACCATACTTAATATCATTGTTGATTTTGTTGATGAAGTTCTTTGGGTAGTTATTTTGCTTGAGAGTCTCAGTAATGTTTGATATTTCTACTTCTTTTTCTTTCTCGTCCATTATCAAAGAGTGTGCTTGTCTAAGAAGACTTGAAACAACTGATATCTTTGCGCTGATGGGTTGTGATGATCCGAAGTCTAAATATTTATTGGAGTGGGGTTTCTTCCTGAATATCGATATACTAAAATGTCCGTTTTCCCTTCTCTTAACTAGGCAGTCTAGAAATGGTAGTTCACCGATGTCTGATTCTGCTTCCGAAGTAAAATGGATTCTGGGAGATAGATTGTTTATTTCCTTCAAGAATAAACTGTGTAGATTTCGTTTTAGCACTACAAAAGTATCACCTGCATAGCTTAACCATATTTTAGGAGTGAGTATGCTTGAAAAGATGTTGTCTTTAAATCTATTCATGGAAAGGCCAGCGACTATTGGGGAAACTGGTGAACCCATAGCAACACCATTTGTCTATCTATATAAATTCCCTTTAAATGTAAAATAATTACTTTCTAGACAGAATTTCAAGCTATCTCTTAATTATTTCACTGGTGTGCAGTGGACATCTTTATGATAGTGTTGTATCTGATTCTAGTAAACTGGAAATGATATCAAGACTTTCGGTAATATGGATACTAGTATATAATGAGTTAATATTATAGCTCACTTTAATATCTTCGTGATCTATTTCTCGGTGTTCCATTTTGGGTTTGAAATCATATGAATCTTTTATAACATTTTCAGTGTCTTCTTACAGTGGTTTCAGTATCGAAAATAAGTATTTGGAGAGGTTGTACGTAGGTGAATTGGTACAATTCTGGTTTAACAATACTTTGATAAAGCTATTAGCAGCAGCATTAAATAGCTAAACGTCAATATAGAAACAACAATGTCGTTTTGCTTTTCATTCATTCATTGGGAAATACAAAACCGTTATAATAATGAATATCATATACACCCAATGCCCAAATATTTTTTTTCAAACTGTTAAAAGTGAACTTGGTTTGGACATATATAAAATGTTAAGATGTTTGAAAGTGATTTGCATATCAAATTCGATTTTATGTATTATATCGGTTTATGAACCTGTCCAAATACCTAAATGGGACATGTCATTCCTTTACACTCTGTAAGAAAGAAAACAGGGGGCGAAGTTTTCCAGCTGAACAATTGAAGGAATGTATGATTTTGAAATAAGGTCCTGTATAACCTTGAGATATGTGCCAACGAAGTCGTAGTAACCTGTTTACTCTGCTCTCCAAATCGGTATACTTTACCTAACTTGGATAATACAGCATTTATTGAGTGTCCTAATATAACTGCGTCAGGCTGTGTGTGGAGAGCGGTGAGACAGGAATACGGTGGACCACCGATAAGAAGACTCTAGGAGATCTGGATTTCTCGTGTGAATGGTTAATGTCTAATGTCACCCAAACTCGAAGACTTGCAAGCGAAAACCAACAAAGTGGCTGAAGAGCCAGCGAAAACGGGACTCCAGGTGAACACAGAGAAGATGGAGGTGATGAAGATAACCAATCAATAGCAACAACAACCAGCACCAATCACCGATCCACGGGGAGATTCAACAGGAAGTGCCTCCTTCACTTATCTAGGAAGCATTGTTTCAACTGCAGACGAACGGACGAAGATGTCAAAGTCAGAATCGGAAAGGCAAGATACGCCTTCATCAAGCTGAAACCAATTTGGAAATCTTCCGCACTCAGCATAAGGAACAAGATTCACATTTTCAACACCAATGTGAAGTCGGTTCTTCTATACGGGTCAGAAACGTGGCAGCGTGTCACGAAAATGATTTCCAACAGGTTCTAGAATTTCATCAACAGCTGCCTCCGCTCTATACTGAAGATCGAATGGCTAGTAAGAATAAGCAGCAAAAAACTCTGTCTGGGAACAAACCAACCAAGAACCGATCGCTCAACAAAAATATGTGGAAATAAGTGGAGATGAATTGGTCATACATTGCGGAAACCGCTGAATAACATGGTGCGTAATTCAGTCCATCACTCGAGTGGAATTCGAATGGTAAAGGACCAGTGGGTGGTCGGTTTGAAGGTGACATGGAGGGGATCGTGTGAGGAAGAGATGAGACAGTTTGGTCAATCGTGGATTCAGCTGAAGAGAACGGCAAAAAACAGAAAAAAGTAGAGATGTGTTGTTGAAGCCCTATGTTCCACTCGGAAAACAAGGGAACAATAATAATATAACTGCATATGTAAATATTTCGAAGTTTAGTGTTCATAGGTATTATTAAATATCCTGGAAAATGTCACATAACTGAATGTTTCATCTTTACCAGACTCATTCATTTCTTCAGATATTCTTAGTGAACCACAATTTCATTATCAGTAGTAACTATTGTATTCAGTCTCAAGAAATAATAAAGTCTTTATTTCACATATGATTGTATAAATAAGAAGAATTGCGATTGGAAAGTAGCTTGTACGTGCAAATGCAAAGAATCCTGATGCAAAAAGAGAAGCTTAAAATACGCAAACTATAAATCTCAAAATACACTAAATTCATATAAGTCTAGTGAGAAATCGTGACCAGTAGGGTACAGTAGGTTGGGTGTGAGTACAAATACTCGTCGATGACATTGTCTAGCGGTTGCGCTATATCATGAATTGGCGCGACTGGATTTGGTCCCAGTGCTTGAGTGGTCTATAAACTCTCCTTGTAACCGGAAGGTCATGGGTTCGAGCCCCAGTGGCTGCCAACTGATAAAGAGTCCCAAACAAGGATAAAACAGCTGTCTAGTACTCCCAGGTTTCCCAGTGGTTCTATAACCGATGACAGCTTGTGATGAAATTTCGTAATCAAATATTAAACTTTATTTGATCATGGAGTGGTATCAGCTAAACAACCACTGGGAAACCATAGAGTACTGAACAGCTGATTCATCCCATGAGTAGAAAACTTGGGCACTGTGGTAGAGTATAATTTCATTATGGATAAGATTTTATTTTGATAGATCACATAGTGTTACACAGTAATACTAACTGATAACGTTTCGAGCACAACTTATTGCTGCTCATATTCATATCAAGTTACTCACACAGCTTTTTCCTTCATTTATATACATGTGTGGAATTGACTATATTAAATAAAAATCAATATGGGATAATGTTTATAAAAATGGTTATAAAAAACCAACGCATTCTAATTGGTATTTAGACTTTAATTCATCTCATCCGTTAACTGTTAAGGCAGGCTTAGTTAAGTGCTTCACAAACCAAGCAATAGCATTAAGTAGTACAACAAAAAAACCTAAACGATGAAATGAAACAGATAGAAGAAGTGTTGGTGTCAAACAACTAACTATCCTATAAAATTCATTAGGAATATCAGAAATGGTCGAAAGCAAAATAAAAATAATTGTGAAACTAGTAGTGATAACATAAATAAGAAAGAATATAAGTCATCTACTGTTATACCATATAAGGAAAGGACATCTGAGACCCTACATAGAATTCTTAATAAAGCAGGAATTAGGGCGGCATTTGAACCGACAAACTCACTCAGAGACAAGCTCTGTAGGCTAAAGGACTCTGTCGGTTGACCCAATTAAACAAATTAATATAATTTACAAAATACTCTGCAATGACTGTGATGTTAACTAGTAGATCGGAGGTAATCAGATTGTCGGAACATATGAATTTAGCTAAGGTCAGAATGGTTGACCGCGAGAAGATAAGTAATTTAGAAAAAAGCTCAGCAATCGCACTGAATGCATTAACACACAATCACACAATAGGGTGAGAAAGGGTTAAGATTCTAAGAAGTAATCTAGGTAGGTGGAGAGAGAGATTGATTACTGAATCCTGGTTCATCGAGTCTACACCCAACACATGCAACAGAAATGACTCAACGCAAATACCAGAGATATGGAAGATATTACCACCAGTCAAATCAGAGGATAATAAATAATGTTAAAATGTATTTCAATTCACATTACGACACTCTAACAAGTTACACAGTGGTTAGGACTCTCGCCGACCATGCACATGGTCCGGAGTTCGAACCCCTGCCGGCGCACACCCGATATCTATGGTCGGCCTGCAAAATTTGGGCTACCGATATCCATGCTGAAAATTCCATACTTGTACTGAAAATACGGTGTGGAATCAAGCTGTAATCAAAATAAAATAAAATAAATAAAATAAATAAATAATCTTATTTCCCATTTGATTATATTTGATTGATAACACTAATATTATTTCTGAATGTACATTATCCTATATTGATTTTTATTCAAATGTCTAATCATCAGTTTCACTCATGTATATAAATGAAGCAAGAAAGTTATGTGAGTGACTTGATATGATTATGAGTAGTAATAATTTGTGCTCGAAACGTGGTCATCAGTAAATGTTACTGTATAAAACTGTGAGACTTGATCAAAATAAAATTTTTCCCACAAAGGAGTTATACTCTACTACAGTGCCCAAGTTTTATCCTTATATCAATAACACCTATGACTTATCATTGTTGATAAAATTATCTCAAGTTTGTAAACGAGATGACATTAGTTACAAAACCATTAATAATCAATGGGGCACTGGACATATGTCTCTTCCTAGTTTGGAGATCTTCAACAGGACGCACCCATCGCAGTTCGAACACAGAACCTTCTGCTTAGAAGGCAAGCTCGCAGGCCATCCAACCACATGGGACCCGATGCAATGGCCAGCCCATGAATTCTAACTTCTACCAATTCATGATTTTAGCGTGGCGATTAACCGATGTAATTGGTGAGTCTTGTCCAGTACCTTCTAGATTTCAGTGGTTGTTGTCTAACTAATGTGATCAACCTTGGAATAAATCATATCCATACAAACTAACTCTTCAAAAATCAGTTTGATGCTCCGAAGTGACTGGCTACAAAACGAATTTTTACTGAAATTTTATTGAGAAGTCATGACCAGTGGGATTGATCCAGTCAACAGTGACGATAAGTACTAATCAATGATATCTGCTGGCAGTCACGCTAAAAAATCATGAATTTGTTGAAGTTGCAGTTCATGGGCCATTGAGTCGGATATCAGTAGCTGAATGGTCTACAAAGTTCCTTGTAACCGGAAGGTCCTATGGGTGAGTACTACCATCCAGTACTCCTTGGTTTTCGACAGGATCACTAAGTGAAATGAGTTTCTGATCAAAAACCTGAAGTAAATCAAATCCGTATAAACTAACTATTACAGATGAAATAATCGTCCTTAAGCTACTCAGAAATATATATAAATATATATAGAGAGAGCTGAAATTTAGAAGAAACAGGTTGTTTATATACACAGAGAAAATATATAGGTCAAGTGTTAAGATGAAAGGCGATAATCACTAAAACTTTATGCAAATTATCAAAAGTTGATTACATCAAAAACTTATTTATTATTATTTATTTCGACCATCAGGACAAATTGAATATCATCAAACAGTAGTCTATAAACAGATAAGTGATGAAATGAAATAAGGCAAACGTTTTTTTTCTGCTAGGTAAAGGTCACAGAAGTCACAATAAGTAGCTGAGAAATATTCAATTTAGAAATTGGTGTGATAATTCTCTGTCTTCCTATCTCTCTTCATCTTCACCTTTCCTATGATATATTTGATATATTACCTTTAAGAATTTGTTTAAAATTGACTAATGTTACAAAACTTTATCAATTTAAAAGGTGTCAATTTTCATGAGACTTTTTCATTATTCTGTAGAATGATAAGATCGTTCATCCAATTTGTGTTGATACAATAAGAATTTGTATCTACCTTTCCTCTATTCCTTGAGATCCGATTGGAGCATAGGACTTCAAGATTGAAGTCATTGAAGTTTCAGCAGCCGTGTCATTGTTTTTCTTTTACGGAGTTAGCCTCAGTCCAAACCTTCTCCTTTTTTTCCGGGCTTAACAATGGCCAGTAAAGTAGGCGAGGTTTTGGTAGCATCTTGGCTAGGGATTGAGTCCTGGGCCATATATGCGGTTAGTGGGCACTTTTGAAGCTTGATCTACTTAAGCAGGTCAGTCTGTTACTACCGGTTACTCAGACTTCTCTAAAATCCGCAAATTTTCAAGGAATCATTGAATGACCAAGCAATTCCTCTACAAATTATCTAAATCAATATAAAATTTCTGTTTCCTATCTTCAGATGATTTTACAGAGAGAAGTGTGAATTTGTAGCAATGTTCTTTATTATCTTATGCAAGAAAGATGTATGTTAACTTAATCAGCATAATATGAACACATTTTCTACAGTTTAAAGGTCTCAGAGTAAAATAAAGTTTAATTACGGAGTGCTGGTTTTCGGGGATTTGATTGGTTACAGGTTTTGATCACGAGCGGAAATCAGTTAGAAAACCATTCGGCAAAAAGAGTGAGTACTGGATCGCTGTCTCGACCCAGTTTGAAGGGTTTCACCGGAGTTCTAATCGGTAACAAGACTAGCTCGTAGACCATCCAGACACTGGGATCCAACCTTAGCTAAATTCTTATGTTCCGACAATCTGACTACCCCCAAACTACTAGATTCACCTATGTAGTTGACCAAATAGTCATTGGAAGGTATTTTGTAAATTACATTATTTTGTTTAATTGGGTCCACCGGTGGACCGGTGTACTAGTGAGATTATCAGAACATAAGAATTTATCTAAGGTTGTGTTGACGCAAGAAACATCCACCATACATAAGTATCGAAACATCACACCCCTTCTAACACTTGACCTTACCTTGTAGATAGTCTTAAAAGGAGGACACTGGTGGTATAGGAGGTTTGAACTGTGTAATGGCCACCATTTCAACGAAACACAGTAACCTCAAGTTCAACGTTTAAGAATCTATTTCATTGCAGAATTATTCAAAATATGGCAAAATTAAACTTTAAGTACCACTAACTACCAATCAGCTAATGACCTTGAATGCACCAATCACATGAGGGGGGTATTTTTGGGTATGGAATACATGTATTTATAAGAAAATGCATAACAACTGCATAAAAGTGTTATATAGGATACCTTTCTCTTACATGTGATATAAACATCTCCCAGTTCAGCATAGAAGTATCAATTGAATTGTTACACCACATTCTGTAAATATATTGATCTAAATGACTATAAATGACATCCTTTTGAGATCCATTAATAGCCCTAATCCCATTTTTTAACCTTTCCGAAATCCTCCTATAGAACTGGTGTGTGCTGGTATCACTGAGCTATTGAAACGAGACTATTTTCAGTTTCAGCAGCTGCACCTCTCACAGGCTGTTTTGAAACCCACTCACCAACATGCGGATACATCCATTTGACGAGTTCCAAATAGGATGAATCGCGCCCCCTGAATCTTAATGCTAGTCACCATGATTAAAATTAAATCATCCAAGACTTGTTTACAGTACTAAGACTATCCCAAATTATGATCAGAGCATTGGAAAGTTAAAAAACACTTTGCAAAACACTAAATAAGACTCAAAATAAGATGTTTCTAGAATTATTTCCATTCCAAGGGAGTAAATAGTCGTTTATACTAGAATGATCGGAAGCATATCAGTTTCCTAATGAAAAATATACTAATTTGCATTACAATTACTTCTTCTGATGGCTTTCGTGAACAATCTAATTAAATCGCGTGTAATGTGATCGCCCACATGTAATCATGCCTAACCAGGGTGAATAATTTGTTACCTACCGAAATATGGGTATCTCTATCCTTCTTGTTCTCTGCTTTTTTTGCCTTGTGGCTTGTGTGAGAGCAGTGAGTACACTAGATCGATGAAATAAAACAACAATTAACTCGGTTAGTTTTCTTTTGCCTTGACTGCACCATCGTTCAAAGGCGATAAATTCTAAGAGTTTGGTGGATTTTGAAGGAACATTTTATTTATAGCTAAGAACCTTTATCATAGGGTATTTCCAATGGATAATTGCAAGCTTCGAAAATGTCGGAATCATCCCAGCAGCTTTCTGGTATTAGTAATACAATGGAGAGTTTATTTAGGTAAAGAAGAATATATACGCTTTAAGCCTATCAGTGGTAGGAAATATCACCAAACAGTTAATTTCTAAATATATGTGCCACATATAATTTAAATTTATTCATAAACTGATGTAAGTTAGAAGACCACTGGAAAACCAAGGAGTACTGGACAGCTCTCTCGTTTTAGTTTGGGACTTTTCATCCAACTGGAATTCGAGCCCAGGACTTTTCAATTACAAGGCGAGCTCGTAGGTTATTCAGCCACTGTCAACCAATTCTATAGCTACACGATGAAGTTGCGCTGTATATCTCGAAATGGTAGAAGTTGGAATTTAATGGGCCATTGGATTGGCTCCCAGTAGCTGAATGGTCTGCGAGCTTGCTTTGTAACAGGAAGGGTTCGAACCCCTGTGACTGTGCACTAATGAGGAGTCCCAAACTAGGATGACATTTCTATTCAGTACTCCTTGTTTTTCCAATGTTCCTTGATCAAACTTGAAACAGCTCAAATCCCTGTAATCCAAATCTTGAAAATTAATTTTTGTAATCGCTGAATATCATCGCTAATTACTGCTGAATCTAAGTCTAATGAGATTGTTAGGGTGGATTATTTATTAAATTGAAATACCTCGGTCTAGTTCTATCTTCCGACCTTACTTGGACATCTCATATCCTAACGATTTCTGAGAAAGTGTTCTGCCTAACCTACTACAATAAGAAACTTAGACAATCACCCAACCTCTACTTTCACAATTTGTCAACTCTTGTATCTTACCTATTCTACTTTACTGTTCCCCGTTATTCTTTCCTGGGCTACTGAAAAAGGACTATACCATCCTGAGAAGGCTGTTGAAGGTAGTTAGTAGGGATAGTGGTGTAAAACTCAGTCAGCTCGTCACTACATTAGTTGAAAGGCATCTGAATACATGCGAAAAATGTTCTTAAACCATACTGTCCGACCCCCAACACCCCCTCTATTTCCAACTCTCGCCTTGTATCTCATCAAGTAGAACCAGAAATCAGTATAAAATAATTTGTGCTCGTACAACCAAATACAGGAACTCAATGATACTATATTTGGCCCGTGTTCTAAGTGACAGAGACAATGTTAAGCGCGAAACCTATGACTTGCTTTGTTGTTAATAACATAATTTTAGGCTCTTTTATTTCTCTCTTATTTTGTACTCTATTGTGAACTGCTTCTTAAACATACTTAGCTACCTAACAATAAAAAACAAAACAACAACCCTGAAATGTTATTTTATGATTGTTTAGTGTTATTTCAACCAAATTAACTGATCTTCTTGACGATATACATTCTTAAATATCATTTCATAAGTTCTTGTATGATTATAGCTTTACTGTCACCACGCATAATCATATCATAGCTTGCACTACCCAATACAGAGTTATTATTATTTGCTGTTTATTTTCCTTTCTACTTCATGGTACTTTTTCGCATTTTTAAAAATTATTTTTGTGTTTTTCGTGTTTTTTTTGCTGTTGGTGTCTTTATATTTACTTTTTTTGAAATAATCCTTTTAAACGTTGGATAAAACCAGATGCACATATTGTAGATATGTGCTGAAAATTCCACACTGCACCACTAGTACTGTTTCTGGAATAAAGAAAATTATTATTAATATTATTATTTCCTTTAGTTCCTAGAGGAACATAGGGCTTCAGCCATGCGTCTCCATTGCGTTCGGTTCTCTGCTGGAGTTTTCACCTGGCTCCAAGTCTGCCCATACGCTTTCAATTCTTCTTCACATGATCTCCTCCAGGTCACCCTTGGACGACCAACTCGCCGCTTCCCTTTCGGGTTCCACTCGAGCAATGGCTTGTCTAGTGATGTCACTTGCTGGTTTCCTCAGAGTGTGGCCAATCCATCTCCATTTCTTCCTGCCTATTTGTTTCACAATCGGTTCCTGCTTGGTTGGTTCGCTCCCAGAGATCTTTGTTGCTGATCCTTTCCGGCCATCTGATCTTGAGTATTGAGCGAAGACATCTGTTAATGAAGGTCTGTAGCTTGTTTGAGGTGCTCTTTGTGACACGCCAAGTCTCTGATCCGTATAGTAGTACTGACTTCACATTGGAGTTGAAAATATTATTATTATTACTCCTCATAATTACTTATGATATAAGTAGATCAATCTCACATGATTTTACTGGTACAGTAGTAGAGATAACTTGAAATTTATTCACATTTCAACGAACGCATACAGTTGAGAGGTCTATATGTGTTCATGGGGAAATTCCAATTGTAACATATAGAAAATCAAAACAAGTGATTCAGCGAAGAGACTCTTTTCAACGAATTTATTATCATGCTGTACAATAGTATGTATATGGTTTTTAAGGAGTTATATATATATATATATATGATTGTAGACGCAGAAACACTGAAGACTACCTGGTTGGGAATTATTAAATATGATGCAGTCTTGCACTGTTAGTATCATGTATATACATTCTATGTGAAGTAATTCCTTTTATTTTTTTCCTTTCTTCCTGTAATACTGTCGGAAATAAGTAGAAGCGTTTTAAGTAAACATATACAAATTGTATCAATCTTATGAAAATGTTTCAATTTGTGAATATTAAAAGTCAATCTGAAGGAAGAATATTCTTTTCAATAATATCAAATTCTTACAATTATAAAATATAACGCATTTGTTGTCGTTACAATAATGGCCAGTTAGTTATGCGGCGGATACATTTCTTTAACGCAGAATAACAGATTAGTTATAGGGTGTCAAAATAAATAGTCGTATTTGTGCATATTCATGCATATACCATTTCAACTGTTCCTGTGGTTCAAGTTATATAGGGTCCACGATTAGGCAGGTTCATCTATGGGTTCGAGAACATTTACCAGCTTGGTTCACAGCAGAGATTATGTGCATCGAAAGCTCGATCCTGTCACACTTTGTCGATACTGGACATCGCATCGACGTCAACACAGCTTTCAGGGTTATATACCGAATTCCGAAGTCGTTATCACGTACAGTTCACTTACGTCTGCTACACATAGCTGAAGCTGTTGCAACAAGATCGACTAAATCGGAACTTTGTATGCAAAATGAATATGTCCAGACTCTGTTCTTCTCACCAAGAGTGCTTCTTCCCCTTAACCCTCTTGGTTTATTTTTCTTTCTCTTTCTTTGCTTATTATTACAATTATTATTATTCGTCATAATTTATACCCTTCATGCAAACATTCTCTCAATACTATCGAATTTTCCATTTATACTATCCGGACTTATTATTAGTAGTGATATTATCTCTTTTCTCAATATATGCCTCCACCTGTTTCATTTCACACATTCGTTATTTCATGATGAACCTCTCATTGCAGTCTTACTATCTCCTGTTTAATACATACGACTTTGTACTAGCCACTCACTCACCTGACACCTTTTATAACCTGGAACTGACTTGTCAATTTTCCTACTCCACACTCTACGAATCTATTATGACTAATCACCACCACTACCATTGTCTCCCATTTCACAATATTTTGTAATCGATTTCAGCCTAGCACGTTTGTCACACAAATACGACTATTTATTTTGACACGCTATAACTAATCTGTTATTCTACGTTAAAAATGTATCCGCCTTATAACTGGCCATTATTGTAACGACAACAAATGCGTTATATTTTATAATTGTAAGAACGTGAAGAGAGGAAATTATTCAAAAGAATATTCTTCATAATAAAGGTTTTTTGTATTTCCCAATGAATGAATGAAAAACAAAACGATATCGTTGTTTTTACTGACGTTTCGCTATTTTACGCTGCTGCTAATAGCTTTATCAAAGTATTATTAAACCAGAATTTACAAAATCTAAGCTTATATATCAAGCAACTTAATCATCTTTCATCAGCATGAGGTCATTTTTGACTTGTCAAATTGGCTAATTGGTAAAGATAACAAAACCAGGTGTAGATTGTTGGATTTGATAAGTGTGAATAATTACAAAAGCAGCATGTGTTTACATAATGAAACTGCTTATCACTTTCGTGTTGATTTTGTCATTTTATGGGGGAGGGAGGTGTTGTAACCAGGTGAAATTCTGTTTTAGTCCATCATCATTCCTATTCACGTAACAATTTGGATTCCATTTGATATGAAGTGCTTCTGATGATATTAGACGTTGTTTGTGATTTCTGAAATGTTTTTGTCTGGATTATTTCAATATTGTCAAAATCAATTTTGTGGCCTGATTCTATAGTGTGTAGATCTATGGCTGGCTGATGATTTTTCAAGCTTTTCTAGTTCACTTACTGGATTTCTCTGTGGTCAAACAGAATTGGGTCTAAGGTGTTCATTTCTTCTGATTTTGATTTCTCCCCGGCGATGTTTGTTCGATAGATATCGCATCGCATTCCAAGCATTTTATTTTATAGACACAATTAGATAAAGAATCTCCAGGGATTCGGTCTTTTATATGGAGAAGGTTGCTTTGTAGTGTGTGAGTCTGATGTTTTGAAGAAAACTCTGATGTCGAGCTTATTGAGTACTCTTCTGTCATCGTCTGACGTCTCCGCTATATAAGGAATGACAACTGTTGAGGTCCATGTTTTCGGAATACGTTTTAGACCATATTTAATGTCAGTATTGATTTTTCTGTTGAGGTTCTTTGATTCAGCTATTAACAGCAGCATTAAATAGCGAAACGTCAGTAAAAACAACGATATCGTTTTGTTTTTCATTTATTGGGAAATACAAAAAAAACCTTTATCATAATGAATATCATATACCCAATGCCCAAATTTTTTCAAACCGTTAAAAGTGAACTTGGTTCGGACATATATAAGAATACTCTTCGCTCAGATTGAATTTTAATTTATGATATCGTAGAATATTTCACACTATCAGATCTTATGAAAATTAAATGTCTAAAGAGATTTTGAGGTGGTTAAATAACAGTTTCAACGACATACATTCACTTTACATTCTGCATTTCTTCTTGCTTCCTTACTTTCACTCTTTGCATGACTTATCGTATTCATTTAAGGCCAAATTCATTCATCATAATGCTGATAAGTTGACAATTTCGGCCTCAGTTGTTTCTGCATTAGATTATTCTGATGTGAATACCTTCCTATCTGATGCTAACCAGTGGTTTTATTCAAATTGTCTTAAACTAAACGCCAGGCTGGTAATTTTAATTTCAAGCTTGAACAAAACTGATTCAGACCCATGATTCTTGTGAAATCAGTAGGACTATATTGGGAAATAAATCGAATATCACCTATCTTGGTATCAGTTTTTCCTCAAATCTTTGTAGGTCATCTCATGTCTTGTTGATTTCTAAGAAAATCTTTCGTTTGATTTATTACATAAGGAAGTTGAGACTTTCTGGTATTAAATCAATCTATGCTCTTACAATTTATTAATTCATGTATTTTGCTTTATACTTCCCCCTTATTCTTACCTAGACTTCTCAAAAAGGACTATGTTATGTTGCGTAAGACTTTGACGGCTGTAAGTAGGGTCAGTGGTGTATATTTAACCCAACTAACTGACTTTATTGCAGATAGACATTTCGTGTCTTGCAAGCAAATGGCTAAAGTCATATTGTCGGATACTGAACATCCTCTTTCTTCTCAACCTTCTCCTGGTACCTCTGTGGGTGAGACCAGAAGAAATTTTATAAGAATTTATTCTCCTATGGCTAAGCATAAAAATTCAACCATACCATATTTGGTCAGGGTGTTGTCTGAAGAAACAAAAGTCAAAATACAGCTCGTTTAGCGAAAATTTCCAGGTCGAAATTCCCCAGACTGGTCTCTAAACTATAGAAGACGTGAGAAATAGAGAAGATTCAGAAGTTGAGGATAGCACAATTACAGAGCGCACTGTTATTTCCAGGAATAGCTAATAAAATGTTACGTCAGTACAATTTTTCACATAAATGTGAACCTGAAGGAAACAACCTCCTTTACCTACCTGGGAAGCATCGTTTCAACTACAGGAGGAACTGACGAGGATATTAAAGCAAGGATCGGGAAAGCAAGACAAGCTTTCATTACTCTCAAGTCTGTGTGGAGGTCAACAGCACTCAGCATCAAAAATAAGATCCGGATTTTCAACTCCAATGTGAAGTCAGTGCTACTATACGGATCAGAGACTTGGCGCGTCATAAAGAGCACCTCAAACAAACTACAGACCTTCATTAACAGTTGTCTTCGCTCAATACTCAAGATCAGATGGCCAGAAAAGATCAGCAACAGGGAGATCTCTGGGAGCGAACCAACCAGGAACCGATTGTGCAACAAATAGGCAGGAAGAAATGGAGATGGATTGGCCATACTCTGAGGAAACCATCAAGTGACATCACTAGACAAGCCATTGCTCGAGTGGAACCCGAAAGGGAAGCGGCGAGTTGGTCGTCCAAGGGTGACTTGAAGGAGGTCATGTGAAGAGGAGATGAAAGCATGTGGGCAGACGTGGAGCCAGGTGAAAACTTTAGCAGAGAACCGAAGCAATGTAAAACAGAATCTGATGTCATTCCCTCATAAAGCAGTTCATATGATCATGATAAATTCTGATCAGATAAGTCAAATAGTCTTGTAACATTTTGAAAAACATTTATTGATTTAACTACTTCCGGTTAAAAAATTATTTTTTATTTCATACATTTAAGCATAGAAAAGCTATTTAGTCGGGATCAATAATTGTAGGCTTTTAGAATTCTCAAACCATGGAATTTGTGGGGATTTGCATTTGTATAGATTTTCTCACAGACCAACATCAGTTACAGAGATTATTGAAAACCAAGGAGCACTGGACAGACGTTACGTTCTACTGTGGGTCTCTTCAGAGGCGTTCAGCTGTAACCCGATCAGGAATCGAACCCAGGATCTATAGGATAAGGAAACGAACTTGTTGACCAACCAGCCAACTGGACTCAAATTCAATGACTCATGATTTCTAATCGTGTTAATTCGTGATACAGCAATACTCTCACCACTGCCTTTGATCAGTACTCACTTCACCCTGACATGATGCAACTTACTGATCATGAGATCTCGCCACTGTTTAACTGTGTTTTTATACAACGATTACTTCTTTTGCTGAAAATATAAAGAAAATGGCTGGAAAGTAAAGTTCACTCTCAGTTACAAAAATTAATGCAAACGTATTAGTTTAATTTGACAACTAGTTCTATTGGCCATCCACTTTTATATTACAAATGTTTTATTGGATAGTTTTGCATGCCAACATTTCCTCTGAATAGTGATATATTCAATATACAACTTGCAGGTTCCAGTAACAGCTCCTAGAGAGGTTAATCGCATGCACAGTTGAAGGGTTACTAATTAGATTGAAGCAGTTATTCAGCACTCCCTTGTTTCAAATGGTTCTCCAATTAGTAACAGTTTGGAAAGTAATTTAAATTTATATATCCACGAGAACTGCAACAAAACAACTAATTTATGATCGGTTATCAGCAGTGTCAACTACTCATTGTTTAAACACGAATACATTTGTATTAAGACCCTATATGCAATTTCATCAAGTCTAGAGATCTTCCAACAAGGTTTCGTTTTGTAAAGCCCATAAAGCAAGAGAACAATTTCACTAAACGATTTATATATTATCAGGTATTGGTTTTGTGGGGATTTTTTTGATTGATTGGAGGGATTTCATCATGAGCTGACATCAGTTAGAAAACCATTGGAAAACCACCTGGGAGTACTAGACGTAGAACATTTCAAGACTGCTGATCGCCTTCAACCATCTAATAAGAACAATTCAGAGTGCATTGTGATGTTGATCCATCTAGGATAGTGACCACATTACCACCTTTACTGACAGAACTCAGTCAGCACTGAACAAAAGAGTAGACATATGGCGTTGGTTACCTACTATCCAGTATTCAATCAAAACTCTCTGTAGCAGTACTGCAGGAAGCCAACTGCAAGCGAAAATAGCTGGGTGGTAACATCTCTGATTATACGGGTTCGAATCTCAGAGGGGATTGGAGTTCCTTCAAAACTGCAGAAGCCCCTTGATGACGAGTGTCAACAAGCACGAAACCTAGGTCCAAGGTTTCAGTTCCGCTTGCCTTCAACCATCTAAGTTTCTGAATGAGTGACGAAAGTGAAAGTTTGAAGTTTTTTGATGAAAAGTTTATATTCATTATGAGGGTTTAGACGACGTTTTCATAGTGATTCGTTCGCAAACCTTTACAAAATAGATGAAGTGTGTTACTTATTACTTTTTAGCTTCAAATACACCAATGTTTGTTTTATGTGACCAAATTTTAGAGGGGAATTCGCGTATGAAAGTTCTGAAATAATGTCTCCCTACCAGGTTGTACAAGTCGCTGGATCATGAAGTGAACGCGCATCACACAATATCCCGAGGAGCTATTCGTCTGAAGTTTTATGATGAATCATCATGCTCAGGCTGTTTTCCGCATCAATTTCTGAAAAGCTTTCGACTTTGTAAACTTCCTCCTTCTGTTAGAAATCTTAGATGTGTGACAAAATCCAACAGTGAGGAAGGAAGCTACTTCGTTTTAAAGAAATGTCGTCAGTGATTTAAACGTCGTTTGCAGAGTATAATTCCTAAATTTCTTTAAGATCTTGTGAAAAACAGTGGTGAAAGAACACTTATATGAAAACTTTCCTAAAAACCCTGAAAAATATGTTATTAATCTGTCGATTGTGAAGCTAAATAGTCGCAGTGAGGTCGTAGTACTTTCCCTCGGAATTAAGTTGCGCGTACCAAGAAAGCCTGTGAATAAAATGGATACATAGATCCAATTTCAGAACCTTTTCAACCAGTAAACCAAGCTTCATCCTGTCTAAGACAACAAAAATGGTTGGTTTAAGTAGAAGTTAGTGGATATTTCCAATTAGTATATTTCTTCAACAATTCCACAGCCTAAAATCTTGTTTAAAGAACATAAAGCAGCAACTGCGCCAATGTTTGTCCTATCTCTGTGCCTAAATCGTCAGTTGGATCAAGCGTAAGGCTAAAACCTGTTTCTGTTAACCCGCCATGTTCAAAAATAGTGGAAAAACTGCTTTTACTTAACTTGGACCTTCAATGAAGGCTTTAAATGACCTTAAACAATTTGCTTATAAACATAGTAGGCGTACTATGGATGTCACAGTTGTCTTGCATCGCAATATAATCTCTAATATGGACAGAAGTGCCAAATATGTCCTGTTTGCCTTCCTAGATTACACATCTGCCTTTGACTCTGTACCTAGGACTCTTTTGGTAAACAAGCTTACTGCGACAAAAGTGGGGTGCATTCCCACTTTTCTGATATAATCAGAATTCCTCCACTGCATCACCTACTCTAGCTGGTGTCCCACAAGATACTGTTTTTATTACTTTTCTGTTTTCTTCCTTCCTGCATGACTTGACCCATTCTGATGAAGCCAACTTTGGTAATTATGGCCAGAAAATATAAGTAATAAGAAACTCTGACTGGCAACAAACCAACCAAGAGCCGACTGCTCAACAAATATGTAGGAGAAAATGGAGACGGATCGGACATACATTGAGGAGACCATCACATTACATCGCGTGCCAGGCCGTCGAGTGGAATCCAAATAGGGTGACATGGAGGTGATCGTTTGGGTAGGAGGAGATGAGAGATTATGGTCAGTCATGGACCAAGCTAAAGAGGACAGCAGAAATCGGAAGAAAGTAGAGATGTGTTGTTGAAGTCCTATGTTCCACTCGGAACCCAAGGGAATAATAATAACAATAAATGCCGATAATCTAACTGTTTCCATGCCACTGGTTGCTTTCCAATCAGATTATTCCGAAATGAATAACTTTTTATTAGAAATTAGTCAGTGGTTCTTGTCAAATAGTCTTAGGCTAAATCCGTCTAAATGTCAGGTTGTTGATTTCAATCTCAGACACAAACGTCATTTACATGAACTGGTTTTTCCTGCGATTCTTGTATTATATAAGGCAGTGAATTTGAAACTAGGTCAGATGTTAAATACCTCGGATTATGTTATCTTCTCTGGTCTTCCCACATCATGTCAGTCTCTAGAAAGACATTTCTTTATATGTTCTACATAAGGAAGTTAAGACAGTCAGGTATCACTCAGACTCTACTTTTGCAAATTGTTAATTAATATATTCTACTTATTATTCTTCATCGCCCCTCCGGTTAACCTTTCCTAGGCTACTTAAGAAAGATTTTGTTATTTCGCGAAGGTCACTGTAAGTTGTTAGTACGGCGAGTGAAAGTGTCGCTAAACCAACTTGTTAATATTGTTGTATATGGACATTTAAACTCATCCAAGAAATTAAAGAATATTATCTTGTCGAACCCTGAGCATCCTCTCTATACACACAACTCTCCCCACTTGCATCTCATCAGCTAGGGGAACTAGAAGTAACTATAGGAGACTATATGCTCGGCCGACTAATTATAAAAACTCCACAATACCTTATTCGTGAGGCACACATTTTATGTAATGAGAAAAGTGTGTAAGGTATTACATTACTAGCTTACTGCGAGATACGAAGTAAATGGCCCTTTTTATTCTATTTTTCATTAATAAATTGCTGCTAATGTTTTCACTTAAACTTTAATTATATATTCACTTTTTTATTGAACAATGTAATCAGTGTAAATGCCTTGTTTAATTACTTTCTCGTGTACTATGTAAGGAGTAAACTAGATGCGACATTGTATCAAATAGTCTAGATTCCTTATATGTATGGAATAAAGTCATTATTATTATTTTTAAATTTATATAGGGGATTTCGTGTATCAGATATAAGTAAGCATTCATCCTTTATGATGACTTATTTTCAAGCTGGTGATCATGAATTATTCTTAGCTTTAGATAAATTTTATCTGAAAATAATAGAGAAGACTTGTAGCTCAGGTTAGTGACTTTGAATTAATTCATGAATAATCCCCATCAAGACATTAATGAAAACAAAACACGTAGTTCAGCGAAGAGTCTATTTTCGGCGACAGCGAATTCATTTTCTTAGCTGTACAATCGCAAATATATGTATGGGTTATTTTGTATGCATGTGTACATTACGTAATACAGAGACGATCAAGAAAATTGGGTGTTAATGGAAGTAGTGTAGTAATAAAGGTGATGAGTTGTCACAAACAGTTGTTAAAAAAGAGTCACGTAATTATGAGTGCGTCGGTGGCATAGCAGTTAGGACGCTCGCCGACCATGTACATGGTCCGGGGTTCAATCCCCGGCCGACGCACTCCTTTACCTCGTTAAGCCAGAAATAATGCTGGTGAAGATGAAAGGTTGGGCGTGTGAGGCTAGCAACCCCATCCTGTAAAATGAACACTGCTGGAAAAGAGCTAGCGGTGGTCAAACGAAAACTTGGCACCAGTCAATGAAATCCACAACAGTTAGTCTAAGTCACGTAGGGAGATGTAGACTTCCTGGTTGGGGTCCTCGGGACGGTAAAAACCAATTACTGCTGGAAACAATTGGTGACATGGCTCAAAATCGTTCTCAGTGGCGCAGATGCATCCACTCCTTGTGACTTATGATTTCCAATTAAACTGTTTTGTTCTTCGTTATTACTATTCCTTTGTCTCACACCTCTGTTTACTGTCTATATTATGCATTTCTCCTACTTTCTTCTCTTCCTTTGTGTGTTACATGGAGTGTGGCGACTTGAACTGCCGCACATATGTGCAAAGTTCTATGTCGAAAACAGACAGACAGAACACTGCTACAGAATCTTCAAGTCACTAGGTTGAAGCCTTATGTTCCACTGGAGAACGTGAAGGAAAAAAAACGTAATTATGAGAGTAGTTTGACGATTGAGTTGTACTCAGGATACACACATAGGAACAAAGTAGAGAATACGAAATTACGTAAGAGATCTAAATGAAAACAAGAATTATAAGCAATTGAAGAAACAGGTAAACTAACAAAATTAAGTAACCAAAAATCAATGAAGTTGTTACCATGATAATAGAAGTGGTTGAGTAATTCTCGTTTTTGCATGCACAGCTCCGGTTTTTCCAAGTGAATGGCCAGAGCTTCAGCAATAGAAAGAAGACGAAACCGTGTTGCCTTTTTTTATTACAGCTTGATTCCACACCTCATTTTTGCTACAAGTATGGAATTTTCAGCATGTGATATCGGTAGCCCAAATTTTGCAGGCCGACCATTGATATCAGGTGTGCGTCGGCTGGGGTAGGTTATTCTTGACTCTGTAGATTACTTTGAATCAGGAGGCGTTTGTTGAGATGGGATGATCAGTGTTAACCAGGTGTTCAATTATCGCACTCCTTATAGCACCACTATTACCTTTTCGCAACCATGCTGGATAGTGTTCTTGAATCTTCTTAGACAGGATACGCGTCGAACGACTGATGCACCAGGCTCCGCAGCAGCGTACGAACTGACTGGTTGGGATCTCTGAGCTGGTTGTCCAGAAGGACGACGAAATCTTAGCAATTAAACCGACCAGCTCAAAGAACGCAACTGTTTCAAGCATTTTACACTGGTTCAAATAAAAATAAAGGAAATTTTGAAAGATATATAAAGAAAACAGTTTTGGTTTTCCATATCACCACTAACACATTTTTAATCCCACTTTGTCATTCTGAACTGTTTTTTGTTTTATGTTTTGAAGGCTAATTATCCCCAGATATATGACATTCAATCTATCATCATTTATTGCAATAAGTAGGTCACATCAACACATGAAGTGATTTACATTTTATGCAAATCACTTGAATAACGAACGGGGATCCCTGTTACTTGTTTCAAAGGAGAGGTGGTGTGGTGTGGTGTGGTGTGAATGCATGCACTTGACATGTGGATTATTTAAATTTATTTGGCATTTACATATGAAACATTTCGTCCAATAACTGAAACACACATACTCGCTGGTGTCACTTTTAATACATCTGTCAACAAAATATAAGAATGGATAATATTAGACGGATTATACATCCTTGCTGACAGATGGAAAGCAGTGTAACGGGACAAATTGTTTGGTAAATCCCTCCTGGACTATTTAATCACAATATTTATCCTTATTTGTCTTTGTCCCTGTTCAGTCTCTAATTATAATGCTTCTCTTTGTGGTTATGCGATAAACTAACAATGTATTGTATTGATACAGCTACAGTCAGTAAGAAGCCTATTTTCATCAAACTCGACTACAAGGGCGACGACATTATGAGAATGGTAAATAAAAGATTAAGCGCAGCCCTGTCTAGGACGTATCCTGCAGCGTTATTAGTCTCTCTATCCTGAACAACCTATTCACTAGTGCAGTCAAAGATTGGCAAGTACCCCTCACACGTTACTCCAACTGTGTACACCATCTGTATCTGCGGGAGCAGTTACATTGGAAGAACAGAGAGGAGGGCCTACGTCAGATTTTGCGAACATGTGTCAAGGAGCCTTCGGTTAAAGGGACAGAATTGTTTAAGCTTTTCAATCGCCAAACACCTGATTGACACAGGACACCGAGTAGATGTGCTGGAATCATTGAAAATAATTAACAGACAAAGTACCTCAAGTCTTCTCAGGTCTGCTGAAGCTATAGCAATAAAACGATTGAAGCCTGACTTATGCGTCCAAAAAGAATCTGTTGTTGGACTTCAATTATACTGGTGACTCACTTCTTAGTAACTCTTTGTTTTCTAATTTTGTTAACTTATCTTTGAGGGTGATTCCTGTGGACAGAGTTTTTGATCCCGCCTTGTTGGGATTCTCAGGTACTTCTGACGGTCTACTTTTAGTTAACTAATTTTGTCCTACAGGGCTCGTTTGGCACTTGAAAGTACTCCTGACTGTTCAGTTGCCTAATCGCACTGTTGAGATAATTCCGAGTTTTTGATTTTATTATTGTTGAGTAGAACCACATAGATCTGTCGATGAATAATCGTCTTTTTGCTGTCTTTGAAGAGTTTTATGACTGTGCGTGTCTCAACGAAGTTTTGGACAGGTATACAGTAGGACTCAGTGATTGGTTTTCTGTTATCAGATGACAACGACTCGGTTTGGTCGTTACAAACAGTTTCCAATAATAATATAATGATACCGAGCGAGGTCACGAACTGATATCAGCTAGGGAACCATAAACGATTAATACTCACTAATGGCTCGTTCGTCGAGTTAGACAATCTTCAGTTGCTTACAAACACCGCCCCACTGGTGATTGGACCCAGGATTTTGATGTCATAAGGCCAGGTTTTGGACAATTTGTCCACTGGAATAGAATCCAATGGTCAAATGAATTCTCACTTCTGCTAATTAGCGAAATTTGTCCCATTTTACTGGCGGGTACCTGTCCTCATAACTGCGTACTGTTGAAGAGTTCGAAACTAGGACAGAACAACTGTCCAGTACTGTTTAGCTTTCTCTAGTCCTCTAACCGATGTCATTTCCTTATCTGATTTGAAACCAACCAAAACTTAGCAGACCAATACTTGAAAATATTAGTAATAATAACAGCAAAATAACCATTCAGCCAACAGGAACCGACTCTATGGCCAGCACATGAATTCCAGTTTTGCGCGACCACTACCAGCTAGTGTTATAGCTGGCGAGTATTTGTCGTTACTCCCAACCTGTTATACGCCACTAGTCACGACTTCTCACTAGAACATCAGTTAACATCTTCCTTTAGTGAGTCACTAGCCAATATCAGATTAATTTTCAAGAAGTAAGTTGTGAGAATTGGATTTAGATTGATATCAGCTGCCGGACGGTTTACGAGTGAGTCTTGGAAATTGATATTCCTGGGTTGGAACCTTTGTAGTTGCGATCTACGGATGAGTCCCAAACTAGGATGACGAAACAGATGTCCACTACTCCCTGATAGTGTTCAAAAGTTTCCTAACTGATATCAATCCATGGTAAAACTTGAAAAACAAATCAAATCCCTAAAAACGAATTCCTGAAAAATAACGATAGCAATAATTTCAGAAAGTTAGTGGAGCTGCGCAGAAACAAATAACAAAAACAGACGCAGGATAAATAATTAATTAAAAAAATATATCTAATTTTTCCGCTTATTTTTTTAAAAACACAAGGTACAGATGTTCAACATAAAACTTCTACAATAATGAAAACAAACATTTTTTAACATTTCTATGAAGGAAGCAGATGTTCATAATACTTGTTTCTCATTGATTTTCTTAGACTGATGAGTAGGGAATCTTGTGTTCTTTTTATTTTGGATGAATTATTCTGGTATTAAGCAGCTAATTAATACTACATAAGAATGCATGATAATGAGGACACATTCTTTCGTAAGTTAAGTGATGTGAACATAAATGAGTAGACAGTTTTCGACGACATTTTCATGTCAGTTAACAAGTGTGTAAGTAAACTTGTAAGGTTATATATGACATGCCTTAAACATGCTTGAAGTGTCATCAAGTAAAAACCATTAATTTTCAAGTATTGGTTTGTAGGGATTTTGATTGATGGGTTACAGGATTTCATAATAATAATATAAAAATTATCCCTATACCAAAACCATCTTCTGGTACTGATATTAAATTTAGGCCTATTGCAATTACTTCTCCTTATTTAAAATTGATGGAAAAATTACTTTTACTTCGTCTTGAACCTTCATTGAAACCTTTTAATGATCCTAAACAATTTACATATAAACATGGTAGAAGTACCTTGGATGCTGCGGTTGTCTTATATCATAATGTTGTTTCTTGTTTAGACAAAGGTGCCAAATATGTTCGTGGTGCTTTCCTAGACTACACAACTGCTTTTGACTCTGTACCTAGGGGCCTTTTATTAAATAAGCTCTCCTTGACGCACACAGCATCCTGGGTTAAGAGTTGGCTGCATTCTTATTTTTCTGATAGAATGCAGTATACTGCATATAATGGCAAATCTTCTTCTGCTTTGCTTACAAAAGCCGGTGTTCCTCAAGGTGCCGTCCTCTCTCCTTTTCTTTTTTCTTTCTTCCTACACGACCTGCCACATTTAAACGAAACTAATTTTGTCAAATATGCTGATGATCTGACTGTATCACTGCCTATCACTTCCGAGTCTGACTGCTCCAAACTTAATAGCTTTCTGTTGGACATCAGCAAGTGGTCTAAGTCAAATGGTCTTATGTTAAATCCTTCCAAATGTCAGGCAGTTAACTTTACTTTCAAGCATCGACGTGACATACATGAACTAGTTAGTTCCCATGATGCCTGTAGCATAGATGGCACGGAAATTGAAACCAAGTCAAGCATTAAATACCTTGGATTAGTTCTTTCCTCTGACCTTTCATGGTCATCCCATATCTTATTAATCTCTAAGAAAATGTTTCGTCTTACCTTCTACATTAAAAAGTTAAGACAATCAGGTATCAACCAACCTTTAGTTCTGCAATTTTTAAACTCCTGTATTTTACCTATTGTACTCTATTGCTCTCCATTAATCTTTCCTGGGCTTCTCAAAAAAGACTATGTCATATTACGAAGGGTATTAAATGCTGTGAGTAGGGCTTGTGGTTTGCCACTGCGTGAGCTCGCCAATAGTATAGTCGAGAGACACATAAATTCCTGTACAAAATGGGCAAAGGCCGTACTGTCAGACCCTCTGCACCTCCTTTATTCACAACTATCCCCTTGTATCTCATCAGGTAGGACGAGAAGTCAATATAAGAAGTTATATGCTCGAACCACTAAGTACAAAAATTCTACAATACCGTATTTAGCCCATATTTTATGTGATGAAGACTCTGTTAGACGTGAAACATATAAGTTACTATGTAATTAGCAAAGTGAATCGACCCTTTCATTGTTCATCTTTCTGTAATCTTATGGTGTCACCCTTTCTATCGTTTAATTATAACTTTGCTATTTTTATTTTAGTTGTTATTACTATTATTACTATAATTTTATACTTTATGCATATTTTTCTCCGTATTGCTTACAGTAATTTGCTAAATAGCTGCTATAACAACGTTTTGTTATTATTATGTAATTTTTATTTTGTTTTATTGTTGTCGTTTTTGAGTAAATTAGATGCAATATTGTACTGAATGCTGAAAATTCCTTGCTGTATCATTAGTACTGTTTTTGGAATAAAGCAAATTATTATTAATATTATTATTAATGTTCTACGAGCTCGCCTTGGGTTCGAAGCCCACATTATGGGTGCGTGCTTCTGAAGAGTCCCAAACTAGGTTGACGAAACAGTTAGCTGTCCAGTACTCCCTGCAGGTTTTCCAATTGTCCTCTAACCGATATCAGCTCATGATGAAATCCTTTAACCACTGAGTTAATAATCTTCCCTTATTGATTCACCAGTTTCATAGTATGATTGTTTCATCTGATATACATGTATCTGCATTCATTACTGCATAATTATTATTTGTAAAGTGTAATAAGACCGTGAAATATAATAAAATATTTGAAAATAATGGATCTAACCCTTACGGGTGCGTACCACTGATGGGTCCTAAACTAGGACGAAACAGGTGTTCAGTACTCCCTGTTGGTTTTCAGTGGTTCTCCGATTGATGTCAATCCATGATGAAACTTGAGATAAATCAAATCTCTACAAACTAGCTCTTGAAAATTAATCCAATGCTCACTATTGACTGAATACAGGAAGAAGTCATGTGGATTTCCACTGAGAGTTCGTGACCAGTGGGGTTTATCAAGTCGGGAGTGAGGACAAATACTTGTTGATGATATTGGCTGGTGCCAATCGCGCTAAAATTATGAATTAGCAGGATGTGGAACTTATGAGCTGATTCTCAGTAGCTGAATGGTTGACGAGCTCTCCTTGAACCAGAAAGTCCTGAGTTCAAAGCCAGGTGGATGAGTGAAGAGTCCCAAACTAGGACGAAACAACTGTCCAGTACTCCGTTGGTCATCTAAGCGATATCAATCCGTGATCAGAACTGAAACAAATCAAATCCCCACAAACTAACTTTTGAAAATAACTGAATATAAATAAAAGGTGTTCACATATAATTTAGCTATTCAAAAAATTTTTTAAATCATGGAAAATTCCCATTGTAACATATAGAAAATCAAAACAAATGATTCAGCGAAGAGACTCTTTTCAACGAATTTATCATCAAGCTGTACAATCGTATATATATGGTTTTTAAGAAATTATATCCGGTGAGGGAATTGAAACATAGGTGTGAATGCATGAAATAATAATAATATGAAGTGCGAAGGCAAAGAGTAATCTACCCAAATCCCTACGTACCCGACTCATCTGTATTGCTGAAGCTTTGGCTATCGAAACAGAAAAGCCAGATCTCTGTGTACAGAAGAAGTTCGTTCAACCCCTGCAACTTTCATGGTCTTAATCCCTCTATGCTAAAGTATGGTAATCCCCAATCATACTTTAGCTCTACCAACTCTCCATTTTTTCATTTTTGTCTATTCAATTTGTATACTCTTCCTTATTAAGTCAATTGTTACTATTACTACTCTCACTTTTAATTGTCCCCGGTATTATTTCACTTGTTCCACTTGTCATTCTAAATCAATTCCTTTATACAACATTAAATTCTATGCTATTAAATTTCACACAATATTACGTAACGTTTTTATTTTTTCGATTTGTCTACTAATCTTATAATTGCACACCTTTTTCTATCCATCCTATGATTATCTATATATGACATCAATTTGCTTTGCCACTTGACCTTTAACTACGATTATAATCACAAACATTTTAGTTTTAATTGCACTTCATATTATTATTATTTCATGCATTCACACCTATGTTTCAATTCCCTCACCGGATATAACTTCTTAAAAACCATATATATACGATTGTACAGCTTGATGATAAATTCGTTGAAAAGAGTCTCTTCGCTGAATCATTTGTTTTGATTCAAAAAATTCTCACAATCTTTACTAACACCCTGATATTCAATTATATTAATCTTCTGAGGCAATGTAATTTATCACAGTATGAAAATGACATGTAAGCGTTAATGGATTATGCATGTTATCCGAGATTCTTTTCTAGCAGGTGATATTTGTATACATGTGAATAAGGTGTCTTCCTAAATGCTTTATTTTAATAAATATACTAATTACAATTGTTACTTTAGGTTCCAAGTGGAATAAAAGGTTTTAACAGTACACTTTTGTTTCGTTCTGTCCTCTTCAGCTGGCCTCACGACTGCCTATAGGCTCTCATCTACCCCTTGTTTATCATTCTGGTTGCACTCTACTGTCTGCAGTGTAATGTTATTCGATGGTCTCCTCAGTTTGTGTCCGATCCGTCTCTATTTTCCTCGAAACATTTGTTGAGAAATGGGTCACTGATTGGTTCGTTAACTGACGAGGTTCGTTATTACTAATTCACTGTGACCTGCTATCTGATCTCCGGTATCGAATCAGAGAAGTCAGCTGTTGATAAGAGTCTAAAGTCTTTTAGAAATGCCTTTTATAACTCACCAGTTGTGTGAACCAAATAGAAGAACTGATTTAATTTGGAATTATTGTGTTCTCTGAGGAGCTGGTTGGTTTAATTGCTAAGCTTTCGTCATCCTTCTGGACAACATCTCCCTTCGGCGCAAGTTTTAGCATAAATGAACTCATTTGAATTTTCCACGAATGATATAATTGTGTCTCCTGGCAACCATCTAAGAATTCTCTGGCACTTTTGGTGTTTCTTCTGTTTAAACTTCCAACATTATCCCAATCAAATTGATGTCCATAATTATCTACATGCATTGATATGAAACAATACGTATCATGTGTTTTTACAGTTAATTTGTGTTCCTGGATTCTGATTCGAAGGGGACGCCCACTTTGGCCGATGTAATGTCTGTTACAGTTCATACAATTTATTTTGTAAATGGTATTAATTTTATCTTCTTTTTCTGTTGGATCTTTCGGTTTGCACAATATCGAATGAAGTGATTGTGCTGGCTGGCTTGTGTGTTATGTCTATTTCAAACGGTTTTAATATTCTAGCTATTATTTCAAATATTTTTTTATATGTATTGAATGGTTGGAGGCAATCGGCAGGAAGCCTTGGACCAGGTTTCGTGCTAGTTGGACTCAATAGCAGGCGTATCTGCACTGAAGGACTATGTCTTGTGCATGTGGTAAATTCAGTCTGCACCGAACATAGGACTAACAATTACACAGTACTAGGCAAAATGAATTTTCTTGTGGTCATTGATGTTATCTTGTTGTTGGTCTTATGACTCGCGTTTGAACGCCCCTTGGTGAAATTTTGAGGATATCTATTCTTTTTGAAGATGATTAGAAGGTATTTCACCTCTATGCTATTCAACACCGGAACTGACTTAATATCACTTTTGAAGTTCTGCATTTTATTGTTTATGCTGAGTTAAATTCAGCAGATTCCCACACTGACTTGTCTTTCCTTTCCAGTCCTGGCTGGTTGTGACATCCTCATCCGTGTGGTCGCCTGTATTTGAAAAGATACCGGCTAGATAGGAGAAAGAAATGATGTTGTTCACATTTCTTTCGTTGATCGTAACTGGGTGTGGTCACTGTTTGATTATCTTCATCACCTCTATCCTCTCTAACTTCCATTGATATCCTGTCTTCTCCACCTACCTCTTCTGACAGCTTCTTGGTTTTCACCTGCAGATCTTCGAGTTTGTGTGACATTGGAAATAAATCATCTACGAAGTCCAAATCTTCTAGGGTCTTCTTATCGGTCTACTTCATCTCTATCTTGGCGTCCTCCACAGTTTCTTGCATGATTCAGTCAACAGAGGTAAGGAATATCATCGGTGATAGTAGACAACAGCTTTCTCTCACTGCTGTATTCACTTCAAAGGCTTCTTCACTGAGTTTTCCTCTGTGAATCACTTGACAAGTAGGATTTCCATATAGTTGTTGAATGGGGCTGATAAATATTTGGGTCACTCTGCAGTTGTAATCAAGTGCTAAAAACGATAAGCATTTAACGAGAAAACGGGTGTATTCCAAATAATTCACTGAATTGTGTTGTAGTAACATTCAATGAGTGACTTTTGTATTTTGAATCACTCGATTATGCGGTTAATTTGTCAGTCATTCTCAGATAATTCACTGATATCAGTTTCTATTTTCATAATTATTCTGATCTTCTCATATACTACTTATTTTATAGTTTATAAGTAATTAATTTATGAACCAACAATTAGCTGAATACACGATGGTATGATCTTTGAGACTTTGGTGGAAAAGAAACATAAACTGGACTGACTGTTCATTCAATTATATGTCCAAATCGTATTTTTTACTTTTGCGATTATTTAAAATGTTTTCAGTTGGATGATTTACGAGTTTCTAAAAAAAACTTAAGAAAAAGCATCATGGTGGGTGGTAACTAGCCTTAAAGTGTACTCCAGTGCATGAGATGACTGTTCCTATGATTACGAGCGCAAATTGCAGGTCATTACCGAACAATATTAATTATTTAGATGCTCTATTATGTTCAAATATTTATCGTAATATAGGTGTAACAACGCTCCATGAATCATATGATGACAATTTAATCTCTCTGAATGGGTGCACTGTGTACAGACAAGACTGAAGCAGTTCAAGGAAGAAGGGAAGTGGTGGTGTTGCTACTTTTATCACTTCTCAGGGTTCCATCACCAATAACGTCTGCTTCAAAATTCTCAAATGATAATACTGACTGTACAACTGTTAAATGTCGACCTAAACACCTGTCTAAGTACAGCTTAATTTTTATCAAGAACATTTATGTTACAATTTGTTGTAGTACTTCAGAACTATCTATGGTTGTTGATGAATTCACTATCTTCGCTGCCACCTGTTTTGGTAGCTTAGTGACCATAGTGACAGGAGATTTTAGTTCTTGTGACTGCAGTTTTCTTACAGTGGTTAATACGCTTGGTCTTTATTTATAAATGACTCCGGAATATATGAAGCTCGTATAAGAGCCCAACAGTTTAACTGCGATCATTGTATAGTACGGGTTTTATCCAAAATTAATGGAAAGTTCCAAAAATGAACATTTTCACGGTTGTCCAAGAAAACTGTACATAGATGTTGCTCTAAGGAGAATGTTCAAAATCTTAGCAGCATGATCAAAGACACAAGGTGAGACTAGTTGAATAAAGACTCTGTCGATGACACTATCTCAAATAATACACGTTATCTCGAATTTTATCATTACACCTGTTGTCCCATAGAAACATTCAGATTTGACAATTTCTCCTCCCCCCTCATCTTAAAAAAGTTCGCAGGGAAAAGGAATACCTATGTAATATGAAGGATAACATTGGTGTGAAAACATTTAACACCCTAATCAATTCTAAAGTGCATAGGTTGAATTCAGTTTATAACCAGAAGTTCATACCCTGCAAAATGCCTCTAATATATGAAAAGTTTTCAAAGAAATTATTAGTAGTAAGCAGATAAATAGTACTGTTTTTGGAATAAAGTAGATCATTATTATTTATTACTATTATACATTTGATCTTGTCAACTTTAAATACGTTAGTTGAACGGAGCAAAGTAAATGGCAGTCTTCAACCTCTTGGACGAGTGAAAGTGCTTTAGCATTTGAAGAATGGTTGAAGGGTTCAATTTCCAAGGGGAATACCATCATTCGCTGGAAATACAGGTAAACCTAGCAGAGGAGTTCCAAAATGGACAAAAATGTGTATCCTTGATTCCATTGCTAGTCACCTCCAACCAAAATAGCCTAATTGTAGACAGATTAATCAAAGCACTTTAAAGAAGAGTTAGAAAACTATTAGTCAGAAAAAAACAGCTTGATGTAAAAATTACAGTTAATCTAAAAGATTCATTTCAAAGAATTCAGGAGAGTAGATGAAGCGTTCCGCTCTCTTCATCCCTTCTACAGTACAATAGCTCACAGAAACCTAAGGAATCAAGATACTTAGAAAAGCGTCTCTCTCCGAATATCAGTACTTTTGAAACCAAACTTGTGTCAATATGTGATACTGTATATTCGTCAAACCAATACAAATGTATGAGTATCCTGCATTTACGAATTTATATGAACTTCCGGAGATCAAGTACATTAGGAGGCTTCATAGAAATTTTTGATTTTGGTTCCTTTAGAACATTTCTAAGAATTTAGGCGCAAAGGAAGGCAAATATTTGACCGACTTAATAATTTCATCACTCTACGTAAAAACAAGGTTTCCTGTGATAACATTTTGGGTATTTCACTGAAACTTAAAATACTGGAATTATTTAGACTAGAAGAATCAGCTACCACAAAATGATTTCAGGTGGGCAGTGACGTGTATAGCAGGAGAAAATTGTTTTGTGATGCTTTTACAAAGGATATCTGATGTATTCCTAACTAATTATATAATTCTTTATTTTGCCTACTTTATGACTTCACCAATATGAGTTTAATCAAGTTCTGTGAACTCCAACTTTTCCTTAGTCGCACATTCCTGTAGTTTGAGGCTGGTGATTTTCTTGTTATTGCTCATCACCTTTAGGAAACTACACTTTATTGGGATTAGACATTGTATTTCTGAAAATCATTGAATATTTCTTAATTTAATACGTATATATGGTTCCAAGAATTGACACATGCGCCACTGAAGGCATTTCCATTTGGATGCTGAAGACTATCATCAATAGCTATCTTCTCTAGCTTGGTACTGAAGATCAGGAAGGTTAAGAAACAAGAAAGTTTAGTGAAAGTTGAATGAGCGAAATATGGTTTGTTTATTCGAACTGACCTCCATTTTGGAGAGAAAATATAATGGCGTCTGTCGCCTAATCATACTTTGGTTGGCAGAGGACTGGATAAAAACAGTAAAAAGCATTATTGGGATTTACGCTGATGTTTTTATTCACAGACTTTGCGCTTTGTAACCCAGTTTTTCTGGTTCGCTGTCTGGTGAGGAAATAAACGACCCACATACTTTCACTCCGTTTTCTGATATTCTCGAGTCAGTTACCGCACAGAGGATTCCGAGGCACAGATTTGTCTTCTAGAATCAGTATTACGTTCAGAATACTTTGTCGATTTGAACATTTGATATCAGCCAACAACTTACCGCTCAAAAAATACGGGAAAAGAAATGGAAATGTGGCGGACATACTCTGAGGAGAGTGCTGAATGACCTAGCATACCAGACCCTACAGTGGAATTAGAATGGGAAGCGAAGAGTTTAGTATATGAGTGTGAAGTGGTAAGGAGGATGTAAAGATGAAATGGAAGCCTTATTAGCAGTTGTGAAGCCCGTTGAAAATGATGTACAACGGATGTGCATCACTGAACCCCTGTGTCTCAAATGGAAAATAAAGACAGAAAACTGATAGTTGTTCACCATACGATTAGGATTAAAAGTCATCTAAACCACAGTTTATGAAGTTATCTCACTCTATATATGTCACTGATTTTAATAGGATAACTAAAACTTGTTTATTCAACACTTTAGCACCCTTGAAACGTTTTATATCAACTTAGTAGAATTTATTTGTTTCAAGTTTTCGATCATGGATTGATATCAATCGAAGATCCACTGAAAACTACTGCGTACTGGACAACTGTTTCATCCTGGTTTGAGACTCATCATCAGCACGTACCCACTGGGTGTCAAACCCAGGACTTTCCGATTACAAGTCGAGCCCACAGACTTGAGACAGAGAGCCCATTCAATGGCTAGTCCACGAGTTCTAACTTTCATTAATTCGTCATTCTAGCGTGACCACCAACCAGTGTCACTGGCGAGTTTTTGTCCTCACTCCTGACCAAGTAGACCCCACTGGTCATGACATCTAACTAGAACTCGAGTCAACTTCATCTTACAGCCAGGCACTAGACAGTCTTTAACTGATATCGATCCGCCATCAAACTTGAAACAAAATCAAAGCCCCACAAACAAATTCATAAGAGTTTATTTGATTCAAATCTGAACAAGTTAGGGATTTTTATTCCTCTCCGAAAAATTTATTAAAAAAATAAAATAAAATACACCAAAATAGGATTAAAATAATCGCCTCTGTTTTTTAATGAAAATGCATCTCCACTAGTCTTTAGGGGTTGTAGTTATCGTTGGATAAATGCTCACTGTAAAGCTCTGCCCTCTTGATTTTATCTGATTAGCAATGTAAGAGGTTGCTTTTTGTTAGCTTAACTTGCCTGCAATGTTGGTTTTTCTTTTTTCATTCCTTTTTCGAAGCCAAATATACTTGAAGACAATTGTTGAAAGTTATATTATTTTTGTTTTTAGTAAAAATTTGAGTCTAACAAACTTAAAGAAATAACAATTTTTCTTGCATCTTTTGGGTGGAAACATTAATTTGAAGTTCATTCACAAAAAAAAAAGGTTAACACTGGTTAGAAAAAACATACCCACTCTTTGAATTTAATAATTTGTTTTTTATTTGACTGAAACTCGTTTAGAGTATATACACACATAGAAGTTAATAATTTTATTCTATTCATAGTATGTGAGCTGGTGGCTTGATAATAGAATGTTTGCCAGCCGCGATGCAAATGATACGAGTTTGATTCCCAACTGATTGACTCCTAGACATCGCCTAGCTTAATAGTTCTTAGGGAGTCGGGGAAAGAGGGATGGTTTGGCAGGAGGCTAGCAATCCAACCTCATAAACGATAATACCATCACCAGTGAGACTTGAAATATTCAAGACTGACTTAAAACGCAAGAGGTGCAAAAAAGCAGTATAGAACTCGGTTATTTGCACGTAAAAATAATAATTAATATTATCTTAGGGTCTGGGTGAAACATAGGGCCTCAACTACACATCTCCATTTCATTCTGTCTCCTGCTGTTTTCCTTAATTGGCCCCACATTTATTCATAAGCTTCCATCTCCTTTCAACGCGATCTCCTCTATGTCAACCTCTGGTGCTCAATTCATCAGCTCTCTTGCCTGCGTAATTGTTTGAGACGAGGAGACGAAAGGCGGTCGAAGCTTTTGAATAGTGTTTGTTTAAGATAGCATATATAGAGTCATAACTTAAGATAGTCCGTTATATTGCCGATTGTGTCATCTAATGTACTTTCATTGAATAGATCCCAGTTAGCATTTTTCAACATGCACCTGAGATTGGGTAAGTTGTTAGATGTGTAGCATCTTTGTTGTGTTTTCATAGATAGGTGTGAGAAGATTTTAATATGAGTTTTACCGTATATTTTTGGTAAAACGCGAACAATACAGTGATCAGAGTTAAGTATCGGTGCACGTTTACGTGTTTCATATATTCCTTCGTCGTTTTAGAAAACTAAATCGAGTGTTTTGTCAAGTCGAATAGGAAATTTGACTATGTTTGTATGACCAAGTGCTTCAAGGAAAGAGCAGTCCCAGGAATTGAAGTCACCAGTAATAACAGATAGAGAGTTGTCGAAGTTGGAAGCAGCAAACATGGTGAATTCATCAGCAAAACTTGATAGATCTGATAGTGAGCAACTAGGAGTTATGTACATGTTTGTAACAAAGATTTGTTTATATTTGGGGAAGTATTCGGGCCGATATTTGACAGTAATACAGTCTATGGAGTCATTTGAGAATGAGAAACAAACATTATTTGAAATAGAACATTTGGAGTGAATAAAAGTTACAACGCCACCACCATTTTTCATATTGAAACAGTGACGGTCTTGTCTAAATAATACGAAGTCCTTTAGTGAGATAAGGTTGTCACGTTTCTTGTAATGTGATTATAGCAGTATTATGATAAGTGTCAGTGGACATCAGAGATTGCAGGTACATTATCTTGTTAGGCAGAGAGCGGCAGTTTGTGTTCATTATGACAGGAACCGTAGTTAAATGTATTGGTATGCGTTTGAGAGCTCTTAGCCAACCACTACGATGCTTTCTCTTTGATTTCTTTGGAATATGGAAGTGATTTGGTCTTAAATGATTGATAAAGTTACGAGAGTAAATAACCCTGTTAGAATTGATATTTAGGTGATAAATGATGTGTGTAAACAGTAGATTGGATGCAATATGTAGATAGTAGAATAGTTGGCCCAAAAAATTCGAACAGGCCGCCAGGTGGGATCAGTAGATCGGCATTAGTCAGATAATCTGAACATAAGAATTTAGCTAGGTGTTGAATGATTGATCGCACAACGATGAGTAATTTAGAGAAAAACTCAACAACTGCCATGAGTACATAAACACACAATCACGCAATACAGTGGAACATTGCTACTGTTCTGAAAAGTAACATAGGTAGGTGGATGGAGAGGTTGATTACTGAATCTATGTTCATCGAATCTTCATGTGACCCATGCAGTAGGAATGACACACAACTGTAGTAACAGATATATGGACAATGAGAAAGAATGGAATTATATCAAAGAAGTTTGAAAGTTATGTGAGCGCCTTGATAATGATGACTATGATCAGTAAATAGTGCTCGAGATGTGGTCATCAGTAAATAATACTGCATTACTATGAGCTTTATCAAACAAATTCACTTCACGATGGAATTATTTTCCTGCAAGGTATTTGCTCCTCGTAGATGGGACCATCAATAGCGGATCTTGAGACGCAAAAGCAAATGTTCTAACATATTTTTCTCCACATTTTTCTTCGAGAAGTGCTCATCAGTGGGCTAGAAAACTAGTTAAGAAAGTACATGAGTACGTGTTGTGATTCAGAGATATAACTGAATTACTAAAATAGTAAAAAATGGAGAAAGGTCAGTGCATTATGTTGCACAGGATTTTACGTAACTGCGTTAGTGGCACAGCGTAGACTGCTCGCCAACCACGCCTCATATGGTTCTGGGTTCGATCCCCCGCCGACTCACTCCTTTACCTCGTTAAACTAGTAATAAGACTGGTAAAGAGGGAAGATTAAGCATGAGGCTAGCAACCCCATCCCGTAAAAATGAACACCACTGCTACCGAAACTTCAAGCCTCTAACTTGAAGTCCTGTGTTCCACACTGGGAATATAAAGGAATAAAAAAGCAGTTCAAGCAGGATCTCATTCGTGTATAGCATTTTTTAATAGCGAATAATTTTGTTTAGGTTATCACAGGCGTTACACTGAGTAAATATATATTTATCTTGTGATTCTCTCAGTAGATTAGTGGATACAATTCTTAGTCTTAAGTTGATTATAAACTTGCTTTTCATCAAGTAAATTCTTCTGTTTGGTTTACAGACTTGGCTCATCACCAAAAGCATTTCCATTGGGCTGCATACTTTCGTCAACGACTATCTTCTCTGTCACAGTGATGAAGATCACAGGGTCAACCGGAAAGAACTAGCTACACGGAATTCTTGGAAACGAATCAATCAAGAACCCACTGCTTAACAGATATTCGGACAAATATAGAAGTGGAATTGGACACATACTGAGGAGACTGTTGAGGGACACTGTGCACCAGGCTTTAAAGTCCAACTCGAATGAGAAATGAGTCGGAAGTGGGTTTGAGAGTGACATGGAAGAGATAAGACCAATATGCACAATCGTGGAGCCAGCTAAAGAGGTCTGCAAAGATGTAATGGATGAAATGAACATTTTCTGCTGAAGTCGTATATTCCTCCCAGAGCCTAAGGGATTAATAATAGCATACTTGCTTTTAAGAGAAAATAATTGAATTTCAAGTTATATAACAAGGATTTCATCATGAGCTGATATTAGTTAGAGAACTATTGAAAAACCTGGAAGTACTGGACAGCTGTTTCGTCATAGTTTGTGACTCTTCACTGTACGCACTCACTACCACAGTTAGAACCCAGGACTTTCTGGTTACAAGGCGAGCTAGCTTGTAGACCATTAAGCCACTGGGACCCGAACCAATGACCAGTCCATGAATTCTAACTTCTGCCAATTCACCCTACTGGTCACTGGACAGGGTCCCAGTGGCTTAATGGTCCACGAGCTAGGTCACCATGTAACCAGAAGGTCCTGGGTTCGAACCCGGGAAGGTGCGTACTGATGGAGAGTCCCAAACTATTCTGATGAAACAGCTGTTCAGTACTCCGAGGTTTTCCGATGGTTCTCCAACTAATGTCAGCTCATGATGAAATCCTGTAACCAATCAAATCCCTACAAACCAACACTTGAATATATAACAAAGAGTTTACTCCACATTATCAAGGCATGAAATTTTCGGCAAACACGTTTTCTGACCAATTGTTTTATATTCTCCTTGATCTTACATCCTAGTGCTCTGTGTGAAGAATCAGCTACTTATTCGTGATGACAACTTTGGAAATTCTTTTGTTCAAGACACCAGAATTTTTATCAGGTCAAATCTTCATCATCTGTTTCATCGTTGATAAAACTAACATTTATCTTCAGTGTTGCTCCTACGAAATCTTTCAGAGTAGTCCATTAGTTCATGGATAAAGAATTAATAGTCAACATAGTTCGTTCATTTGTGCTTATCATTAGAAGGAAAGCAAAACAGTAAACTAACGGCAGATAATTCTGATTTATTGAGAAGATAATCTCTGATGATATATGTATATATATATTCCATTCTTTTTATCAAACAACAATAATTCTACCGTGATAATTTCTATTTATTTCAATCTTATTGTTATATTAGAAAAACAATTATGTTTAATATATTCTGATAAAATTATAATTCTCGTTTCTTTGTTTCATACCGCCAAATATATATAGATGTCATATTTGGATAAAAAAGGATGTGAGTCAAAAAATGATGATGAATAGCCATCGAGACAATGATTTCATTCGAAAAGGAAACTAAATCAATAACATATATAATGATTAGATAAATGATGACTAGAAGTGGAGTCCAGGATGTGCGTTTTGTCCATTTCGGGACTCATCAACCGAATGTTCTTACATTCCACAATGAGTGATGGTATCCCCACTGGCATACGTTTCTAACATTTGAAACAATGAGTGCATAGTCAGAGTCTCAGTGAGAATATCATCACTCTTCTGGGGACGTAGATACGCCCAATTGACGAGTTTCATAATTGAGTCGAAATACTAATAATAGAGAAGATTTGTAGTTCAGGTGGATGATTTGCGATTAATAGTGTTCTCTGAGCTGGTTGGTTTAGTTGTGGATACGTTACGTTGATGATACATTTGTAATAATTAAGAGAATTGATTTAGAATATACTCATAAATTAATAAACAACATATTTGAAGACATCAAATTCACAAGAGAAGAAGAATAAGGTAAAAAATCCCATTTTTAGATGTCTTAATCAGCAGAACTAACAAAGGAAATTTAGAAACACAAGTATATATAAAATCAAAGCACACAGATCAAATAATCAACTATAGTAGCAATAACCCAATTACTCACAAAAGAAACTGTGTGCAGATATTGTTTAAAAGAATTCAAATGCACTGTAGGACACCAGCGCTGAAAAGAATAGAAGAAAAATGCCTACAAACGGTCTTCACAAAATTTCATCAAAAAGTGTTTAAAGTCGAATCACAACACCAACAAGAAACCATCATCAAAGACCACAAGAAAGTTCATTCCACCATACATGAGAAATATCTCTGAAATAACAGTTAGAATGCTGAAACCGCTATAGATATAGCACACAAGCCAGTCAAATCGCTTAATTCGATATTATGCAAGCAAAAGATCCAACGGAAAAAGGGGATAAAATTAATACCATTTACAAAATAAATTGTATGACCTGTAACAGGCATTACATCGGCCAAAGTGGGCGTCCCCTTCAAATTAGAATCCAAGAACACAAATCAGCCGTAAAGAGGCAAGATTTGTATTCTTTAGTATCAGTGCATGTAGACAATTATGGTCATCAATTTGATTGGGATTATGTCAAAATCTTAGACAGAGGAAACACCAAAAATGCACTCAGGGAATTCCTAGAAGTCTGGTACTCAAACGAATATGCGATTAACAAACATGTTAATATATGCCAAATTTACCGACTACTGAAAAGTAACTCATATGACGAGAAAGTTTAAAATCCAAGTCAATAGAAAATGGTTAATACGCAATTATATCACTCACGAAGAAATTTAAATCATTTCACTTTATGCTAAATATTGCGCTGAAGATGTTGTCCAGAAGGACGACGAAAGCTCCGCAACTAAACCAACCACCTCAGAGAACACTATTAATTTCAAAACGAAATTCTAATCTTAGATTCCACCAAATTACTCCAAATTAATCTTCAGACGTCGTCAAAAAAGCCAAAATGCCGAAAGAGTTCAAGAATTTCAGTACAATCAATTAACAGGAAAATCAAAATTGAATGAAAAACAAATCTGTAATGGTCAAAATCTGTGTTCTTTATTTCAAGATCTCGCATCTGACCACTTCTGTTTGCATATATGAGTTCACCAGTTCATGTACAGCCAAGTATATCAGTTGTTTGACGTATATTCCCTATGAAAGGGTGCAAGAACACTATCCAGTCTGGTTCCAGAAAGGCAGCAACCACTGGGTAAGTTATGCCGTAATCGAACGCCTTGCCAACACTGATCATTCCATCTCAACAAACTTTCCTTTCAAAGTAATCTACGGGATGAAGGACAACCTGTTAAAGTCAATACGCTTTCGTTTTCTTTGCATTACTGAAACTCTAGTCATTCAGGTAAAGAAACTGGAGCTATGCATACAAGAGGAAATTATTCAATTACTTCTACTATCGTGAAGTATGTGGAAGCCCTAGCGACTAGGATGTTTGAGCCATCTTTATGCGTTCAAAGCAACAATTCATCATCACATTAAACCTTCCTTGGAAAACTTTTTTTTCATATCAGCGTGGATGTACCATTGTGGTGGTATGATACAGACAATTTGTTCCAATGGAATACTATTTTCACATATTCCAACAGTTCAATTCGGCATTTGCAACACAATACAATATACCTATTTGAACATTCTGTTTCATGTTGTTTAATGTGAACCAAAATCACACGCTCAGTGATTGGTTAAAGAATATAAAACTATATATATATATATAAACAGCAGTTTGATCACTTGAAAATATACTTTGGCTTCCGTGTCTTTACGAGTTGATCACGGATTGATATCAGTTAGAGAACCATTGAAAACCAGCACTGGAGTACTGGATAGCTGTTTCATACTAGTTTGAGAATCATCGGGAGTACGCACCCACCAACAGGACCTTCCGGTTACAAGGCAAGCTCGTATATCATTTAGCCACTGGGACCCGATTCAATGGCTCATGAATTCTAACTTCTACCAATTCGTGATGCATTTACCGCGACCCCAACCATTGTCGTAGGTGGTACCTCCTTCCTCACACCTGTTTTTCCTTCTGCTGTTATAACAGTAACAACCTAGTTGGTTTCTAATGGCTCAACTTTTTATCTCCTTGTGACTCTTATATTTCCTTAGAACGCTTACGTAATCCCTTTTCTTCCTTCCTTTCCATGTGCGCCCTGATTACAACGTGCCCATCAAATTTTTAATCTTATTACGCAACTCTAATACACTTATTTAACTCCTTTTATGCATCGACTAATATTAACAAGTATGTTTGTGACAACTCATCACTTTTGTTACTACTCTCTTCCATGGAAAAAAATGTATGCAAAATTCAATTGTACAACCAGGGAGGAAACTAAATTCACCAGGAAGAGCCTCTTCGCTGAACCACATGTTTTATTCGACTCCGAAGTTTTCAGTTCGCCCTCAGCAGTCCTATTATCTAGGGTTAATAAAAGAGGTTAAAATGAACGTTTAAACCACGTTGGGCGTAGTACCACGGTCATCTGAGTTATTGACCTAGACAGTGGAACATCTACTCCTTTCGTTCTCTTACCACATAAAGCTCCTGAATAACTAAACTTTCTCACTAATTTCGGAAGACATTTAATATACTTTTAAGAAATACAGAACCTCCAAAAATGTGTTTCTCTCTAAGATACAGCTGGCTGAATGACTTTGAAGAATCTGAATTTTTGACGAAATTTAAGCATTTGCATGTGATATGGTTGTGGTCCACGTTACCACTAAAAAGATTTACAAACAGCATATTGTTTGTAATAATTTTCCATGAGAATATTGGATAGTGTGGAGCGACGGACCAAGTTTCGATGAGAAGAAATAAAAAAGATCTTTAGCACTGGAAATACTGGAAATCGTTACGTCGTTCCAGGTTACGACCAAATGCAAAGCGATCCTTGTAAAACAGTCTTGAAAGCAGGTAGGGAGGACAGAGGAAGCAGGATACGCAGGAGGTTTGCAAAAGACATCACACACAATATACCAATTATAAGTTCTTGCCATTAGTATACCCCACACAGTTGAAATTCATTGGTCCTTGGGTTGCGTCCCATTGGTTGAATGGTAAACAGGATTAATTAGTAACCATAAGGTCCTGCAACCGATAGTCATGGTGAATATTGACTGGTTCATTTCCAGACTAGCGCTGATTACCATATCAGTTATAAACGATAATTCATTGTTTATTTGTCTACATCACAACTCTTCTTTTAGAAAAGACGTATTACTTGGTGTCAACATGGAACCGCACTGTCTGTCTTCTGCACCCGTCTGACCGACATCGAGGGAGTGATCACTCATTTGCTTGAAGTTCTGGAGCATTTATGGCCCCCTCCCTGCCAGAAAATAAGAAGCTATAGCACACTTTAGAACAGCTGTTGTTCCAAATGGAAGATTTTGGCATCAAACTGCAGTAATGATGCCTCTGATTCAGTTCTCTTCGGCTGATAAATGGGTGTCGTGCCATTTGACGTAAAGTCAGACTACTGAAGAATTTTTGGAGTATAAATACTGGTTGGGAACGACGTCTATGGTAACTTGTCGACGATGGCCGCTGTGAGTATCCCTATGTTTCTCGCCAGCTAAAATCATCTTACTGCAATGTTGGCACAAACAAGATTTGATGAGGTGTCAGGTATCAATGCTAGCAGGGTGATAGAGGTATCATCTTTGGACGTCGATCGGTATAGCGCGAGTAACTGTGACGATGGACGCTTGAGGCAGGATCAAGGAGTGGGGGGCCAGAGGTTGGTGCATAGGTTCTGAGAGTTCTGGTGAACTTCACCGGTTCTAGGGCTACCCTGGCGTCAAGATTGGAGTAAACTAGTTGTTCGAGGATTTTGTTCAGCGTTGCAGAATCCAGCAACCAAATCGGCAAAAATAGTGATACAGACAACAAAACTTCTATGATTGGGGCGCTGTGTTTCTTTAAAGACGTAAAGACAGAAAAAAGTTCACACGGTATGTTTCGTTATGTATGGCTATTCCCTAGGGTCTCGAGTGAAACACGGAACTTCATCAGCACATCTCCACTGTTTCTTTTTTCTCGTGTCCTATACATCTGGGTCCACGGCTGCTTACAATCTCCCATCTCCTCCTCCACAAAATATCAACTCCACGTCACCCTAGGAAAACAAACTGGTCGTTTTACATTGGGATTCCACTCGAGGGCCTCGAACTTGATGTCGTTTGATGGCGTCCTCAGCGGGTGCCTAATCCATCTCCATTTTCTCCCACATATTTGTTGAGCGACCGTCTCTTGGTTGGTTTTTTCATTGCCAGAGTTTCTTAATGGCCGTTTCTCCTGACCATTTGATCTTCAGAAAGCAGCCAGCGAAGGCAGGCGGCTATTGCTAAATGCCTCTAACTTGTTGGAAATCCTTTTCTTGACGTGCAGTGTGAGTTTCTGACCCGTCTAGTAGCACTAACTGAATGACATCACACTGGTGCTGAAAATCCGAATCTCGTTCTCTATGCTGGCTGCTGAGTGCAGATTATTTCCAAACTGGTCTCAGGTTGATGAAGGCGTATCCTGCCTTCCGGTTCTGACTGGCTTGTTTTGATATCTTCGTCCGTTCGGCTAGCTATGATTGAAACGATGCTTCCTAGATAAGTGAAGGAATGACTCTAGTCGATGGTGCTAATTGTTGTTACTGTTGTCGTTGGTTGGTTGTCTTCATCACCTCCGTCTTCTCTATGTTCACCTGCAGTCCTATCTTCGCTGCCAGCTGCTCCAGCCAGTTTGTTGGTTTTCACCTGCCTGTAAGTCTTCGAGTTTGTGTGACATCAGACATAAATCACCCACACGCGAAATCCAGATGTTTAAGAGTCTTCCTGTCAGTCCAAGGTATTCCTGTCTTCTCTGTCTCCCCACAGTCTGATATATAATTCAGTCCACCACAATTCGAAGTATCATTGGCTATAATAGGCAACCTCGCCTTTCTCCTGTATTCACTTCAAAGGTTCCTCCGCTAAGTTTTCCGTTGTAGATCAGTTTATATGTGGAACTGTCATATATTTATTGAATGAGGTTGATAAAGATTTGGGGTAGTGCACTCCATAATGTTGAATTAGTTTCCGAATTACTTCTCGGTCAACACGGCTTGTCGAAAGCCTTTTCGAAGTCTAAGGAGTTAAACGAGAGATCTGATTGCCATTACTTGCTTTGTTAGATGACGATGCATTGAGTTGCAATTTGATCAACACATGATTTGCCTTCATTGAATTCAGCTTTTTCCAGTGGGGCTGGCGGGGTTCTGCATCCAGTGCATCTTTATTCTCTCCTGAATTATATGACTTAGTATTTTATTTGGCGTGGACAATGGTATGATTGGTTATAAATACAGCTGATAAAAGCAGTCTTCTACAATACACTGAAGAGTTTTATCAAATCACAAGTTTATGATCTAAATTTAGCCATAATTTGAGTCATATCATTGTTTTCTGTAGAAGATAATTTAATAATGATATATCCGCGGAAAAACAATAATTTCCAATCGCTGAAAGTTGGAAAAAACAAAAGTGTGTTTTGCCTTTTTTAATAATGCACTACTGAGTAGTTATTACTTTTTAATGACAGTATGCATGAATGTGAAGTGAATTTCTCAATAACTCGTAGCAAAGATGAATGTCGAAACTTTTATTGTGAGAAATTCTCGAAACTTCAAGACTAGAGAATATGATAAAAGAGTTAGTAGGTATCAAAATGGGTTACCGTTTGATGACCCGTTTGTTTGGACCATAAGGCTTCAAGCTTTTTAGCCTTTGTAATGTTTCGACGTGGTGGACTCTCTAACTTCATGCTCAACCCACATCTCTCCTTTCTGGTATTACCATAAATTAGTATGTTAGGCAAGGTTATGAAAGGCATCGGCTGGGAATCGAACCCAGAACACTTGACTAGTGAGCAAGCATTCTACCACTGTGACGCATGAAAATCAGTCTTAGAGATGGTTACTCGTAACCTGAGTGTATTAAAAAGACCTGATTTCAGAAACTAAGTGTGTAAGTATTCAACTTTTGAAGACTTGACTACGATACCTATTTTGCATCACTAATATTCCAAGTTTGATCTAAAGCTGACATCAGTTGGAGAATTACTGGAAAACCTGGGAGTACTGGACAGTTATTTCGTCTCAGCTTGGAACACTTCATCATTATGCACACACTTGTTTAACCAGAAGGTCCTGGGTTCGAGCCCTGGTGGCTGCGTGCTGCCGAAGAGTTCAAAACTACGAAGAAAAAGCCGTTCAGTACCATCAGGTTTTCCAGTGGTTCTCTAATCGATGTTAGCTTATGATGAAATCTTGTAACATATGATTACTGTTTAAAATATACTATGGCCGACACTGATATATATTTTCCAGCTCACTTCATTGTTTGCTATAGTTTAATCATTGCGAGTAGAGGAATAGACACCTACTGAATACGTTGTTGGCGTTGTCAAGAAGTATTCGTGATAAGAGCATCTTTTTCCAACTTGATGTTTCTATTTCAGTTTCAGCGGAAGTGAGATCGTAATGACATCGTAATGGTATTTACTGGAGGCAGCCGTTAGCCTGACTCTCAACCTTCGCTGTTTCATGAGCCTACTATAGACCAGTCAACAAGAAGAGGTGGAAAAGTACGTCTGCTAGGAATTGAACCCAGAACATATGTGTGGTCGGGGAACACTCCACTTTTAAAAAACACAGAGGCATATTTTGATGTGGCTGTGATCTGTAAGCTGGATGGTTTATTTGCGAGCCTTTCATTGCCCTACTAGGCAACATCTTCAGCGCATATTTCAATTCGCTGAAGTAAGCTTTTACATTTCTCCAAGAGTTTATTAGTCATCTCTCCAGGTGAGTGATCTTGAACGTGATTGGTTGTTCTTGTGTGTTTTCACACCTTCTAGGCTACTTGTATTGGGAATGATTGTTTCCCTGACTTGGACTTTGACTCTTTGTGTATGAGAATTTCTTTTTACCGATTGGTAAATTTTGTCTATCTCGATGTGTCTGTTGATTGACAATTCACTGGAATACCAGGCTTCTAGAAATTCCCTCGCATTCTTGGTGTTTCCTCTGTCTCATATTTGAACATTGGTTGTCCCAGTCGAATTGATATCCATGGTGGTCTGTATGTAGTGATATGAGGGAGTGGATATCATATCTTTTGATGGCTAGTTTGTGTTCGTGGTTTAGAAGACGAAAAGGGCGTCCACTTTGGCCAATGTAGTGTTTTTCGCGGTCACTGCAACCCATTTTGTAGATGATTTTGGTTTTATCTTCTTTCGTTGTTGAGTGTTTTGGTTGACATGAAGCTGACTGAAGTGATTTTGTTGGTTTGTTTGCGAAATCGACTCCATCATTTCACTACATACAGACAACCACGGATATCAGTTCGACTGGGACAACTTTCAAATATTAGATAGAGGAAACACCAAGAATACCAGAGAATTTCAGAAACCTGGTATTCCAGTGAAGCGGTAATTAACAGACACATCGACATAGACAAAATTTACCAGTCCATAAGAAGGAAATCTCATACACAAAGGATCAAACTTCAGGTCAAGGAAACGGTCGATACCAATACAAGTAGCCTAGAAGGAGTGAAAACACACAAAAGCAAGGTGTTGCCAGGAGAGATGACTAATAAGCTCGTGGAGAAATCTAAAAGCTCACTTCAGCGAATTGAAGTATGCGCTGAAGATGTTGCCTAGTAGGGCAATGAAAGCTTCGCAAATAAACCATCCGACTATCAGAGAACACAACCACATCAAAATCTTCCACCAGGGCTGCAAATCTTCTCCATCATTGAGGTATATATATGTGAATGGGCTCATATAAGTGTTTCAAATGAATTCTTTTTTGAAAAATGAATAGCTTGTTTACAAAAAACAACAACTTTAATAAACTAGTCGTAAGTCATCAGCAGCAATGACACACAAAATATACTACAAAAATCAAAATTTAACAGTTCATGATAAGAGGAAACTCAAGAATTCTGGTCTTATTAATTAATTATCCCTTCCATGAGGGGTAAATTAACAAATGAGTGTTATCTAACTTAATGCCTATATAAATAAATATGTTCAGTGCATGTCATTTGCGTCAGGCAATACCAAATGATGTCAACTTTCAGTTGATAAACATTTTAAAAAGCCATTAGTTGACGTAATATAGGGGGGGGGGGAAATACTGCCAAAATAACATGATGACAATTGATATTATCATTTAATTCGTTGTAACAGTATTATTATTATTATTAACTATCTAAATGTATTTTGTCTACTATTATAATGAGTTTATATGATGAAGAGTACAGACGCATTAGGCATAATATTAATAATAATAATAAAACATTAAACTGTGTTCAGATATTTAGTCAAAATAAAACTGTTGTGACAGTTCAGTTCAGTAAATGCTGGTATTTAGTTATGCTTTTATAACACACACACAATAAGGAATAATTATAACCTTCTAATTATCATTAGTCACTGGTTATTTTGATGCTGTTTATCAACGGAAAGAGATGTTAGTGCAGAGAACGGTTTGAAGGGGAATAGAATGACCCAGTTTGGAGAGTGATTTTAGTGAATAAATAGTTTGATAAGACTGTGGAAGTTACTCTGGAAAGTTTGGAAAACAAATTTCACTTCTATAACTAAATTCGGCAAAGTTCAACAATAGCCTCCCAAGGGATGTGAACTCACGAGTGACCTTCAGACGATCAGTCATAAAAATGAGTGACTTTTGCACACAAAAATTGACGTATATTTACGAGAAAATGTATGAAAACACATCAAACAGGTTATCTTTCTCTAACGTGATTTAAAAAAACACATCCCAGTTATAATGAGGAGTATCAGTTGCTAAGTTAGACTAGTTGATGTATTCACGGAGGCGACTAAAGATGAGCTGTTTTGTGAATTGTTTATCTCTCTTATCCAGTTGCGTAGTCTTCCCCAAAAGCCCTCGGTTGAATTACTATGGTTTCCAGTAAGAGGATCAACGATTACTTACCAGGAAAATGTGGATAACAAGACAAATTAAAATAAATGACATCAGCTCTAAATCTATTCTTAGTCGTAACCCTAACCTTAATCCTGACCCCTAATCCTAATTATGACCCTGATCCTAATCTCAACCCCAGTACTTACCTTAACTCTAATCCTAACCCTAACGAGCTATTAACACATTGTCCAAACAGTACTTAAAAACGTGATCTGAGTGAAATTTACTGCTTAGTTGGTGAATAGCAGCTATGATAATGACAGGTGCCGTTAGCCAACGACTAGCATGCGTTCAAGGTTACTGGAGCGTACGCACTCCTGGGACGCTATTGTTGTACTTCGCCCTAAATTCTAAGGCTCAGATTCATAATTCTCTGACTATGCACTTTGACTTTACTTTCATCTGGCTAGCGAATGCTGTTGTTATACCATCACACAAGTCCACTTACTTTATTGATTGACTCCATATTAGTTTGTTTATTAGATGTATCACACAGTGAAACAGTATTATTTAGTGGATGACGTTTCGAACAAAATTTATTGTTCATAATCATATCAATTGTAATCACACGACTTTGAAACTTGAGTTTTATAGTTTTCTTTGTTCTCTCATATTTGTCGTAGGGTTAGTACAGTTTTCCAGATGTCTGGGTGGACAGGTGTTGAATCATTCCTAAGACATGAATTTGCAGTTGATTCGATAAACAAAGCTTCTGTTATCAATCTCTCCCTCCACCCTGTGACACTAGATTTTAAAACTGTCATCCTATCTCATCCTATTGTATGGTCGTGTGTAGCGGCATGCAGTGCTGTAGCTGAACTATTCCCTAGATTTCTTATCTTATTCGGGTCAACTAATCTAGATTTTGCTAGGTTTCTATGTTCAGCTAGTCTGACTGCCCCTGTTCTACTGGTTTGATCTATGTATTTGACCTGACAATCATTGCAGGTAGGGTATTAGATAAACTAAACTGTTTTGTTTTAAAGTCTCTACAGGATCCCTTAACCGACAAAGCGTGTTTCTAATTGAGTTTTTGGTGCGTTTTGAATGCCACTTTTATTCCTACCTACGTTGTTAAGAATTCTCCGTAAGGTTTCCGAGGTTCCTTCCTTGTATGGAATTACTACTGATGATTTGGATTCCTTATTGTTGGTGTCGTCATTAATACTATTATTATTATCACTGTTATTATTATCATTATTATTGTTACCATTATCATTATTATCATTATCCCTACTACCATTATTTATTTTATTTTTGCATTTCCTTACATATTTCTTGACTAATTTATCCGGGTAATTATTAAGTTTCAAGGCTTCTTTTATGTGTATCAGTTCCTGTTTTAGATTTTCCTTGGTACTACTTAGCTTTTGTGCTCTGTCATTTAAACATTTCACCAATCCTATTTTTACTGACATAAAATGGGATGATCGGAAGTCCAAATATCTGTTTGAATGTGTGGGTTTCCTGTAAACACTAGTGTTTAACTTCCCATCTTCTTTCCTTTTTACATTGCAATCTAACATTGGGAGCTCCCCTTCCTGATTTTCCAATTCATAAGTGAATTGAATTGCTTCAACCTTTGAGTTGATGTGTTCGAAAAATCTATCTATATCTTGTGTTCTAAGTACAGGCATCTCCTTGACACGGGTTATGAGGTGGACGTCAAAAAGTCGTTCAAAATTATCAATAGGCAAAAGAGCTCAATTCTCCTCAAGTTTGCTGAAGCCATTTCCATCAAGCGCCTGAAACCTGATTTGTGCGTTCAGAAAGAAACAGTTATCAGTCTTTCTTTGCCCTGGTAACTGGATATTTTTATCTCGCTTTCATCTGAATGCGAAATGCTGGAAAGTTTCCATTGTGTATGATTATTATTGTTCAGAGTAGTGTTTAATATTGCATATATATATGTATATATTATTACTGTATGTATATAGTGATCGATTGATTTTTGTTTAAAATGAACTCTGTGCAAGTATGTTAAAATTGTTTTTGTAGATACATTTATTAATGTCTTTGTCCTGTAAGCAGCTGACGAGAAGGCGACGAAATAAAAGATGGTACCACTTTATTCTGCAAAAACTCTAGTTCTTGCTTTGTTCAAATTCATTAATGGGAACAAATGTAATCGCAAATAACTTCTGGAAACATAAGACAGGTTTTAGCCTTTATATGACCAAGGCTTCAACAAATTTAAATATGTTACCCAACCTTGTTTTATATATGGGTTTAAAGGCATTATATTGTAATCAACCTAATGACCCGTCTCTATGATGTGCTTCGCTATAGATGATTTTGGACATCACTTTCCAGGATCAGCTGTATCTGGCGATTTTATTTGTTGTTGCTGCAGCCATTTTAGAATATGTTCTGTAGCCCTAACCTGATCATCAGAATGTCCGAAATGTGTTGCGCAAATACATTACACACGATTCAGATAAGCTACGTCTTCTTACTGTGTTTTCAAAATATATTATTATTATTGTTCCCTTGGGTTCCTAGTGGAATATAATGCTTCAACTACACGTCTCCACCTGCTTCTGTCTTCTGCGGTTCACCTGCATCCATGTTAGTCCATACTGTTTCAGCTCCTCTTCACACGATCTCCTCCATGTCACCCTTCGACGTCCCACTCGCAGCTTTCCTTTCGGGTTCCACTCGAGCAATGGCCTGACGCGCGATGTCGCCCAGTGGCCTCCTCAGCGAATGTGCAATCCATCTCCACTTTCTCCTGCATATTTGTTGGGCGATTGGTTCTTGTTTTATTTGTTCCCATAGTTTCTTGTTGGTGATTCTTTCCGGCCGGCCATCTGATCTTCAGTATAGAACGAAGACAGTTGTTGATAAAGGTCTGCAACAGGCTGTTGGAAATATTCTTTGTGACCCGCCGAAGTTTCTGATCCGTATAGAAGAACTGACTTGTCGTTTGAATTGAAAATCCGAATTTTGTTGTTGATGCTGAGTTGAGTGACGAAGATTTCCAGATTGGTTTCAGGTTGATGAATGTGTTTCTCGTCTTCCCGATTCTCGATTTGACATCCTCGTCCGTTCCTCCTGTAGTTGAGACAATGCTCCCTAGATAAGTGAATGAAGTAACCTCTTTCAAATCCCTCCCGTTGATGGTGATTGGCGCTGGATGTTGCTGCTGTTGTTATTGTTACTGGTTGGTTATTTTCATAACCTCCGTCTTGTCTATGTTCACCTGCAGTCCTGTCTTTGCTGCTTCTTCGACCAGTTTGTCGGTTTTCGCTTGTAAGTCTTCGATTTTGTGTGACATCAAACATAAATCATCCGCGAAATCCAGGTCTTCTAGGTTCTTCACGTCGGTCCAGGATATCCCTGTCTTCTCGTTTCCCACTGTCTGACGCGTAATCAGTCCAGTCCACCACAATTAAGAATATCATTGGTGATAATAAGCACCCTTGTCTGACTCCTGTGTTTACTCCAAACGCCTCGCTGAGTTTTCCGTTGTGGATCACTTGACATGTGCCGTTGTCGTACAGCTGTTGAATAAGGTTGATGAATATTTTTTTTCCTTCACGTCCCCCAGTGGAACATAGGGCTTCAAGCTTGTGGCTTGAAGTTTCTGTAGCAGGGTTTCTTTTTACAGGATGGGGTTGCTAGCCAACCTTTCCTCTTCACCACCATTATTTCTGGCTTAGCGAGGTAAAGGAGTGCGTCGGCCGGGTATCGAACCCCAGACCATGTGCATGGTCGGCGAGCGTCCTAACCGCTATGCCACCGACGCTTTGATGATTATTTGGGGTATATATATATATGTATATATATTTATTTTCTTGTAAGTTCAATTTAGAAAACCCTCAGATATAATAAGCGATACTCAAACACACACGCATACACACAGAGAAGGAAGAAAGGAACAATGCATCTCCTAATATATCTGTTTTAATTTCACGCTCCAATTCCTTGTTTATTCAACTAGTGATTATTTAATGTAAGTTGGTGTTGGTGTTGTTCTAGTTTCCTCTACCTTTTCTCTTCATATTAAGTAAGATATAAGTAAGAAGCGTGACGAAGCTGATTCTTTTCGCCTTTTTTCTTTCTCCTTTTCTTTTTTGTGGTCGATTCACAGGACTCCCAATAATATGACAAATTAGTTTATCGATTATAATACCACAGTTTAACGGTTTCCAGTTCTTCTTTTTATCATTTCTACTTTCCCTATTGCCTAACAGTTATTCTCTCTTATATGTTCTTATATAAAGTTCCAATCTCTTCTCATAATGCTATCTACATAAAACCGTAATATCTGAGTGCTTGTTGTGTGTGTGTGCAGTAAGCATTAGCTTATTTATTTATACAAGAGTAGGGTAAATTGTATGCATGAGTGGAAAAGGATTGTTTAGTAAAAAAAAAAAGAAGTAAAAAGGCAATTTATAATTAGAGAGTTGGGTAATAGAAGAGTTCGTTTTTTTTCTTGTCTTTTTCTAATCTCAAAGTTGTCCTACCCAGTTTTTTTAAATGAAAGGTTACTTTTTTCGTAAGCAAATTGGAAGGAGGCGAAGAAGAACGTTGGTAGAGTTATTTACCGAACGCATAAGAGTGAGCTAAGTGTGCACAGTAGAAGAAATAAGAAGATACGATAAGGGGATTTCTAGAGTACATTAAATGTTCAGCGTATAAGTGACAATAATAATATATGAAAGAATAACAAACTTAATAATATTGTTGAGTAAGAAGTGAATATGGACGCGCTTTTCGATTACTACGCTACATTCACGTAGCTACATAAAACTCTTATTTCTGTGGAATTTCTTGCCAAGAAGTTGCAAAAATTATTGTAATTATTTGCCTTTCAAACACTGAATCTCTGAATTTAATCTTGTTGACTGATAATACCTATAACTATCTGCTTGACATTTTGTGTCTGTCTAACACTAACTAATATCTATAATTGTATATATTGATGGATTTACATGTTCAAGTTGGCTCAAGTCAGTGAGTCTATGATTTTGGTATCATTTTTGTTAACTGGATCTGACTGTGATACTACTGCTAAGGTTTTGTTTTTTATTGTTGTTGTCGCTTGTTGCCCTTCCTGTTGTGAATTATTTTCCTTTTGCTGGTGTTGTTCTGATTGTTTTATTCCTTGTTTTCCTGGTTTTAAGGGGAGCAACCCACAAGGTTGCTTCTCTGTAAACTATATTTTAATGTAATAATCCCCTTCTCAGGCGTAAGGCTAGCAACCCCACCGTGTAAACAAAGTTGCCACAGAAACTTCAGCACGATGAATCTCCTTGCGCCTAAAGAAAACGTCTGTGTGGGGACATGGAACGTCTGCACCATGTACGAGATTGGCAAAGCTGCCCAGATTGCAAACGAGATGAAAAGATACGGAATTCAAGTACTGGGAATATGTGAAAGCAGATGGAACGGGAATGGACTCACCAAATTGTCAGCGGGAGAGTCAGTGATCTACTCCGGTCACCCAGAAGACAACCACACGCACACCGAGGGCGTGGTTATCATGATTTCACCAACAGCAACGAAGGCCCTGATGCAATGGGAGGCGATCTCACCCAGGATAATGACCACCAGATTCAACTCCATTGAAAAATAAGGTCCGGATTTTCAACTCCAATGTGAAGTCAGTGCTACTATACGGATCAGAGACGGCGCGTCATAAAGAGCACCTCAAACAAACTACAGACCTTCATCAACAGCTGTCTTCGCTCAATACTCAAGATCAGATGGCTGCCAGAAAAGATCAGCAATAGGGACCTGTGGGAGCAAACCAACCAGGAACCGATTGTGCAACAAATAGGCAGGAAGAAATGGAGATGGATTGACCATACTCTGAGGAAACCATCAAGTGACATCACTAGACTAGCCCTCGAGTGGAACCCGAAAGGGAAGCGGTGAGTTGGTCGTCCAAGGGTGACTTGGAGGAGGTCATGTGAAGAGGAGATGAAAGCATGTGGGCAGACTTGGAGCCAGGTGAAAACTCTAGCAGAGAACCGAACGCAATGGAGACGCGCGGCTGAAGCCCTATGTTCCTCTAGGAATTAAAGGAAATAATAATAATAACAAACTTCAGCGAAGAGAAAAAAACGAAATCGTTGGGGGGTGAGTTGGTGTAGCAATGTATCCCAATACACGAGGTAACTGTTCCTGAGATTTTTATGGTATAAACTGCTACTGTCTGAGAAATAAAACTAACTACCTGCAGTCTTCAATCGGTAACAAATGTGACCTGAATAGTGTTCTTCAAGTTTTTAATAGCTGCCAGCCATCAAATTTACAATTGAAGCAGAAACTGGAGAGACATTCTCATTTCTAAACATTCAACTGATGGGACCCTAAAGTGATCGATATGTCGGAAGCTTATGGGGAACGGCCAACTGATAAACTTTTACAATTGGGTACCCATCAATCGCAAGCGGAACCTGATAAGATCTCATGGAACTAGAATCCGCAGAATATGCAGCCCCGAATCAGTAGAAGTGGAGATCACCCTTTTGAGGAAGACACTACTTGAGAATAGCTATCCACCACGTTTATAGATGAACATATAAAGCTCAAAATCAACAAAGAACAATCCATCTCTGTGACAAAGAAGATACTGTACATGAATGTGGCAACCTTCTGGCCGACATCTCAAAGAGAAAAAATATTTAACGCCCTGAAAAGAACATTCTCTGCTGCTAGATTACGATAGGTATTCTCAAGCCACTCAGTGTTCTTCAACAACTCCAAAAAAAATATCGCATTCGACCACTTCTATGTGCATCTACCAATTTACTTGCTCGTGTACGGCGAGATATTTGGGTCGTTCGACGCGTGTTTTATCCAAAAGAGTCAAAGAACATTACTCCGCTTGGCTACGAAAAGGTAACAGTGGATCAATAAGGAGTGCTATAAGTGAATATATAGTCAACACTGGTCTTCATTCAATATTGTGAGTAGAGTTCATTCAAAGTCATCTAAAAAGTCAAAAGAATTCTCCCGAAAAAGGTCAGTTTCAGTCTACCTTTGTATTGGCGAGGACTTATATATTCAAGTGAAAAATCCTGATTTAAGTACACAGAAGAGTTTTTTCCACCCTCTCCTTCTACCCTGGGTATAATTCCAAGTTCTATGCCTTAGTCATTTATTGTTTTCTTTTCTTTTCTTGGTTTTTGAATTTTTGTATGGCATCTTAGTAACATCTTCTTAACCAACCCTTTATTTACTCTTTCTACCTATTTTTTTCCTTCGAGTTCCTCAGTGGAACATAGGGCTTCAAGCTAGTGGCTTGTAGTTTCTGTAGCAGTGTTTATTTTTACAGGATGGGGTTGCTATCCTCATGCCCAACCTTTCGTCTTCACCAGCATTATTTCTGGCTTAGCGAGGTAATCTATTTTTGTACACATGCCTCCATTAACATCCTATTCCATATTACGCAACCATTGTCAATACTTACTAATCTTAACCCCCTTAGTTACAGTTCGATTATTCATCAGATTTCGTAGACAGTTTGATGACGTAAATAGTAACCCTAACTAACTTTTGTTTTTGTTTGACAATCCTAATGTACATGCACCATAATGATGCATAAATGCGATTGTACAGCTAAGTGGAGTGAATTCGGCGCCGAAAAGAGACTCTTCGCTGAACTTTGTGGTTCTTATATTCATGCCTGGATGGGTATCTTCTGTGAAACATTAATAATAATAGCTGTATTCTGAACGGTGGTTATGTACTGAACATGAATTTCAGCGGAGATTATTGAGCAGCAGTTTCTCTTTGTCTAGGATCTTCAAGTAGATCGCATGACACATTGCTATCTTCCGACCTGAAGTGAAAAATACTCCCGCTTTATGATATTTTTTGTGTCCCCTTCAAGAAGTGCACAGTATTTGATTCAAAGCCAGTTAAGACAGGTGTAGCTGTATATTTCCGACCTAAGGAAATAATAATAGCTGAACATTTGAAGACTGCTGGTAATCCGTTATATTTACCAGAGAGTGAAAATTTGTACTGAACATCTCAGGAGTAGTTAACTCGCGTATTGGGATGCAGTGCCACCCTCGCCCCACCTCTCAACGATTTTGCTTTTCCTCAAGTTTAATAGAAACCTGCGAATCATCAGTAGGTTGTAGACATATTAAATATTTACGAGAGTAGAAAACACTGTCAGTGGTTATATTTTAAAACAAACTTAATACGAGAATTGATATGCAATATAATGATATGGTTTTCTGGTAGCCCAAGTTTTTCAACAGGCCACCTGGATCGCAGTTAAAATTAGAATAAACTATTTCTGCTATTCCTCCCTTGAGTTCAGGGTGAAACAAAAAAGGCTTCGTTCTATTCTATTCCTTCTTGTCTTTTTTAGATGGCTCTACAAATCTTCAAGAGATTCCATATATTGGCTACACAAAGCTCACACTTTCCAAACGCATCTCTGAACATCAACCGGCATGGTGAGCAGAAAGACAATGCTAGCCAATTATTGGCTCAGTTCTCGAGCACTTGGTGAACTCAAGCCACGTAGCTCCACCAGAATCGCCTGTCAAGATCATCTACGAGGTGAGGCCATATCGTACAAAAAGCGTCAGGTTTTGGATTTTGTGCATCACGGAGTCGCTGGCAGTTCGTCAATACAACCCCGAACTCTGAATACAGAAAACGTTTGTCCAGTCCCTTATTCTACCTTGGTCTTAACCTCTTCACTAGTCCTTCTATGTAAAAAATTTTAATTGTTTTAATCTTTAATTTTACTTTTAGATTGCTTTTACATTAATAATTAATTCACTTTTATCTCTCTCACATGTTTCTGTTGCACATTTTCACATCCTCTTCGCACTTGCTAAATTGACACTCAACTACTTGTATTCTCACTCAATAGCAATTTTAACCTAATCAAATTTCGAACTTTGTCCCGTTGAGTACCAAGTAATTTACAACTTTTAATTTTTTACTTCTAAAGCCACTTCTGAGTAATTATATCAGTTATGTCACCCCGCTATTACTCAATAATAGACCACTATATATTTTGGTAAGTATAAATACGACTGCATTGAACAGCCTCTGAAGATGATTTCATCGAGAAAGGAAATTTTCTTTACTGAATTTGTCTTTTATTCTCTTCATGATTCCATTTCCCTGTTATATTATCTTTTCTATGTCACCCTCGGGCGCCAGACTTGTCTCTTATCATCGGAATTCCACCTGGGAGTTTAGAAACTGGATCGTTTCCACAATGACAACGAAGAATAAGTTTACCTTTTATATGTTTCACTTATGCTTTGAAGTTTCTGCAGTGACTACATTAAATTTCAAGTTTGGAGTTGCTAGACCCGTGCGCAACCTTTTCTGTTTTTCCAGTTTTAGGCATGAGGAGTGTTAATGACCGAAATCGACGAGTTGTAGTACGAACGCAAGAAACTGGTCTTTGTGTTCTGCTCTATAACTAACCAAAACTTTCTTGAGTTACTCGCAGTCACAAAATGCCCCAATGACAGCAAAAAGACAGTCGTTCTATACTCAAGATCAGATGACCGGAAAGGATCATCAACAAGAAACTATGGGAACAAACAAAACAAGAACCAATTGCCCAACAAATATGCAGGAGAAGGTGGAGATGGATTGGACACTCACTGAGGAGGCCGCTGCATGACATCGCGCGTCAGGCCCTCGAGTGGAGCCCGAAAGGGAAGCGGTGAGTGGAACGTCAAAGGGTGACATGGAGGAGATCGTGTGAAGAAGAGTTGAAACAGTATGGACTAACATGGATGCAGGTGAAAAGTACGGCAGAAGACAGAAGCAAGTGGAGGCGTGTAGTTGAAGCCTTATGTTCCACTAGGAACCCAAGGGAACAATAATAATTATAATAATTACAAAAATATGTGAGGTACTGTTTAACAATGATAACATATTAAAAACTCAAAATTACATCAACAAATTCTTTTAGGCAGCTATACAGATCACAAACGTTTCTTGAGTGCAAAACAAGTACTTAGAGCTCAGAACAGTATTTCCATCAAGGTGGAATCAAAACTCTGTCAGCAGGAAAACCACGCGCCAAACAATTCCTACACACAGTCGAAGTTCAGAATGACCTTGATTCATTCAAACAAAATCAAAGTCACAGAACAACACATTATGAATATATCATCGCATAACGACAAAGAGAAGTAATAAAATTAGAGATTAAACAGGAACATAGGTAAATAATAAGGATAAGGCCCAAAGGTGATGGGTAAACGTAAAAACAATGATATACAGCCTAGAAGGAAAACGGATCATAATTACAAAGTTAGTTGGAATGTCTAAATAAGTGGTAATATCGTAGATAGGTCGTTCCCAAGGGATTTCCCAAACAATAATTCCGTTACACTAGTAATCTAGTGGAAAATTAAGCTAGGTGACGCTGAAATAGCTAAACAGTAAACTTTTAAATGAACTGTGATCAAGATTTGACCGAATAGTTCCGAAATAATTGGGCACCGGGTGAGAAGTAAACATTTGTAAAAATTATTTTTAACAAATCTCAGCGAAATTGAAATGAGTAATTCCAACGTTTCGTTCGGCGAACTGGTCCGAACTTCTTCAGGGAAATTAACCAGTATTAACATATCATTAGTCGAACGTAATCACTAAAATTCTGATGAAAAGTACACTCTGTTTAAAGTGTTTAACAAAAGTAGACCAATATTTGTAAGTCTGAGGTGAAATTTTGATTACAGCTCATACAATTTTGTTCATTATACGCGTTGATACCTGTTTCATGACTCATATGATTGGACAAAGTTTGTAAAAGCAAAAGATGTCTTTTTTATGTATATATAAACCTCTGTTGCAGTAATTCTGATTAATTTCCCTGAAGAAGTTTGGACCAGTTCGCCGAAAGAAACGTTGGAATTACTCATTTCAATTTCTCTGAAATTTTACAAATATTATTTTTACGGATTTTATTTATATTCTTTTATTATAAATCAGACTGCAAGATTTACAAATTGTGATCATTCGCAAAATATTCCAGCCCACCAAACTTGCTGTCATAACCAGAAGGTAGCTAATTTGATCCCTGGCGGTGTTGTTGGTGCACAGATGAAGAGTACAAAAATAGGCCGAAAGAGCTGTTCAGTGCTCCCCGATTTGCAATAATCTCGTTCGTGACAAAAATCTAAAAATTGAGATTCGCAAAAATCTTACTAGAGATGACAATTATCTCTAGATAATATCTGAAGATAAAGATGTAAGCCATTGAAATCTCATATGCTTATGAACTTTCAGATTCACATCTCTCAGCAGTAATGTCACAAAATACAATTCAGTAACTTGGCTCCCAGCCTTTAGTCGATGGTGATTCCTCGACTGAAAGATGAAGTACCTAGGTTAGACTAGCCACTTCAAATTGTATCTACCAATTCAACTGCGCTTGTGGAGCGAGTTATATCGGCCGTTGCTCTAGGAACTTGTTTTTTAGTGCTCAAGAACATCTCCCAGTATGGCTAAGTAAAAGTGTAGTAAAAACCATCAACAGTTCGATATCAGACCATCTAATCCAAACCGGTCAAAAAGCCAGCATTGAAGAATCCTTCTCTGTCATCTACCAGGTGCCTAATAAATTGCCAAAATCATTGAAGCACCGCATGCTCCAAACAGCAGAGGCTATTGCAATTCGCCTCAAACAACCAGTGCTCTGTGTGCAAAAGAAGCAAGTCCAGCCAGCCCCTACTACTGCCCTGGCCGTTCAGTAGAAACTATAAATTCATGAATTTGTAATATTATCTTTCCTAATTTTTCTGATATTCAGCTTATTTTATGTTGATGCTACTGAACTGTAATCCATTGATATTATTATTATTGATTCGATATTATTTAAACAACATTAATGTTGTTCATAACACTAATTCATTCATTCACTATAATGTATATATATAACTGTAGAGCCTGATGAAGGGGAAGTTATCGAAAAGAGTATTCTTTGTTCAGTATCCATTCTTTTGAAGATTATATTATCTTTTATTAAATTTAAAGAAAATTTGATTTATATTCACTCTTACTTAGTTCCAGCATCACGTGATTAAAGCTACGCTGCCTTTATCTGAAACCTTACTGAATAAATTCAACTCACAATATATTTATTACATATTTCATGTGTTTATTAACCATTTTTTAGTGACTTATGAATATATGGGTCAGAAGCTTGACACCAACGTTACGAAAAGCATTTCCAAGAGGCTACTTCAGACTTTTTTTATTGGACTTTCATTGGACACTAGTAACTAGTGTAATGTGTCTAGTCCTATCTTCGGTGCAGACTGAATTCTGTCAGTCAGGTTTGCAGTGTGGCCACTATTCTAGGTAGCTCGCCATCACGGTGCACATTGATTTGATGATATTAGATGGTTGGAGGCAATCGGCAGGAAGCCTTGGACTTAGGTTTCGTGCTAGCTGGCACTCACCAGTCAGCAAGGCGTATCTGCAACCTCCTTGAAGGAACTCATGTCCCTTCTGAGATTCGAGATTCAAGAACTTATGCTCAGGAACGGAGATCAATCAGATACGTTGAGGAGACCGCTGAGTGACATCGCGCATAAATTGAATCCGAATGGAAAACGGAGAGCTGGGTTTGATCCTGGATTGACATAGAGGAGATTGTGGGAAGAGGGAATGAGAGCCTATGAACAACCATGGAAACAGCTGAAAAGGACTGCATAAGACAGGATAAAATGGAGATGAGCTGTTGAAGCCCCATGTTCCATTAGGAATTAACGGAGTAATAATATATAATGCAATCCTATAACTTATACATTTCAAAAACTTGTCATCACCTACATCTCCACTTTTATCTGGGAAACCTCGACCGCATTTCATATATAATTAGAGAAATTACTGTTAATCTCCTGACTTAACTTTTCGATTCCTCAATATACCACTTATTTAAAAAAATTTTATTCATTTACATTCCCAGTGGAAAATAAGGCTTCGAGCTAGGGGTTTGAAGTTTCGGTAGCAGTGGTATTTATTTTTACGCTAGCCTCATGCCCAACCATCCCTTTTTACCAGTCTTATTACTGGCTTAGCGAGGTAAAAGAGTGCCTCGTTGGCAAGGAGATCGAACCCCGAACCACCTGTGTTTTTGGCGAGCATTCTACCGCTATGCCACCAAAGCATTCTATATACCATAATCCATGTTAATTATTGTTTGGTATGTTGTTTCGATAACATACTGAAGTGAGTTAACATTGTAATACAACTATTTACCTTCAAAATCCTGTTTGTAAGCAGTTGAGAGGATAGGAACAAAATAAAATAATTATTTAATGTTATAACTATTATTCATTCGATAAAACGGTAAGAAAATATAACTTATCTCAATCGTGTAGTGTGAACTTTCAAGAATTACTTTGGGGGATTCGATTTGTTTCAAGGTTGAACACGGATTAATAGCTGGTAGTCCCTTTAAAATCATAAAATTCGTAGAAGTTAGAACTTTGCGGCCATTATATCAGGTCCCAATGGCTGAATGGTATGCAAGCTTGCCTCATGACCGAAAACCCTTACGTTCGATCCCCAGTGGATGCGTACTCCCGAAGAGACAGAAATTAGGACGAAACAGCTGCCTCGTACTGTACGATTTACCAATGGTTCTCTAACTGATATCAATCAGCGATCAAACTTAATGTGTATATGATAAACACACTTTGAACCAGGTGGTCACACACGTCCTTGTAACACAAATATATATGAAAATAATAAAGCCTTAAAACGAGTGAGGGAATAGACATAAGTCAAGTTAAAAGTTCATACTGAAAATGGGAATAACAATGAATATAATAGTACATCTGTCCTGGGATCAAAACAAAGTTTGACAAAGAAGGTTTAATGTGATGACGACGAATTGTTTTCGAACACATAAAGGTGATTCAGACTTTCTAATCGCTAGTGTCTCTGTAAACTTTAGGATACAGCCCAAACACACTTTATGTATAGGTCTAAAAGAGGTGTAAACATCACATTTATGCCATGTATATATATATATATATAATATGCTTCGCCGAAGAAGAGTTAAGCCATCCTTTTTTGCCAATAATGGGTTGAGGGAATTTGATTTACTTCTGAAACCATTCAAGGATATTCTCTGAAGCCTTTAATTGCAAAGATCGATAATTCTGGTATGTGTGTGACCAGATGTACATTTGAATTGGTGGATACAGAGAGATATGACATTTTCCCTATAAGGGTTTAAATAAATACATAGGCCTTATATTCTCAATTATCCGCATCTTCGCTGCATAAAAAGCTTTTTTAATCCGAGGACCCAAACCAAACACCCTACACCTTCCTATGCAGCTGGCCTAAACCAACAGTTAATGACTTCATAGACAGATGCCAGCCAGTTTTCGGCTTGACCACACCTAACTGTTTTTCCCTAAACTAATCTTATATCAATATTCAAATGTTGGTTTGTAGGGATTTGATTGGTTACAGGATTTCATCATGAGCTGACGTTGGTTAAAGAACCATTGGAAAACCTGCTGGGAGTACTGCACAGCTGTTTCGTCCTAGTTTGTAACTCTTCATCAGTACGCACTCACCGCCACGATTCGAACCCATGACCTTCTGGTTACAAGGCGAGCTCGTAGACCATTAAGCCACTGGGACCCGATGCAATGGCCAGCCCATGAATTCACTTCTGCAATTCACGACATAGCGCGACCACTAGCCAATGTCTTCGGCGAGTGTTTGTTCTCACACCCGACCTGCTGCACCCTACTGGTCACGACTTCTCACTAGAACCCCAGGTAACTACCTACCTGAATGGAGCAAGTCACTAGTGAGCATCTCATCGATATTCAAGTATTGGTTTGTAGGGCTAGTGGTCGCGCTATGTCGTGAATTAGCAGAAGTTAGAATTCATGGGCTGGCCATTGGATCGGGTCACAGTGGCTTAATGGTCTACAAGCTAGCTCGCCTTGTAACCAGAAGGTCCTGGGTGGCGGTGGGTGCGTACAAACTAGGGTGAAACAGCTTTCCAGTACTGCCAGTTGGTTTTCCAATGGTTCTCTAACCAATGTCAGCTCATGATGAAATCGTGTAACTAATCTTATATCAGTTAATATTATCCGTCGAGGAAAGCGACGGCTCGGGTGGCTCAACATGTGTCTTAATCACCTCAATGGATGTAGTTTCACAACCTAATCAATTAACTTGCCTTCTTCACCTAACACTCCACTCCTAACCTCAATACTACTCACCAGTAGTATATTACTCAACTCAGGAGACAGAATACAAATAACTGTGATCAACGGACCGGTCATCTGGACAAATTAAGGTGGATCTCTTTTATTCCATTGCATTTATTTATAACTATTTTGTTCAAATTCACGGCGGGGGAATTGAATATTAATCTTGTTTAAATGTGAGTTGTTTAAACGCTTAAAAACAGCCATAGACATACATATAAAACATTAAAATTGAGCAATTTATCGCCATAAATAACTTTTGTTTTCACAAAACGTTTAAATTAAGTAAACTAAAAATAAACAGTTTAGAATAGAATTATTTGTGAAATACTGTAATTTATATTCATGTACATATTCATATATGCATATTTTTTGCATTGAAACATGCGACTGAAAACACACACAATTTCTGTTTGCCACATATATGAGATGAAGTCAACTCTGCCACACACACTATCTGGCTTACACGCTTGAATTGTATTCAAGCTATTAATAACAACATATGTTTATATCCCCCCCCCCACTTTACCATATATATAATTATTATGCTTGCCTACAGACTACTGAAATCACCAAGCTAACTTTTTTTGTTGCTAATATAGAAAAAAGATGGTAAAACTACAACAAACAAAAAACAAAATACACGATAGTAGGCGTTGTTAAAAAGGTGATAGTGTGAAAACCAAAAGTACGAATTATGCTAAGCTTAAGCTATAATGCATTATTATACTACTTACTACATAACAATGTAGGCCTAGTGTACAAGTGTTATTGTAAAATTACATTATACAGGAAATTACAAATACAACTTCCTTCGTTAACTTTTTCAATCATATTTTAACACAAGTATAGCAAATTATTATAATTAAAGCAACTTAGTTTCAAGTTTGACTGTGGATTGATATCAGTTAGAGAACCATTGAAAACCATCAAGGTGTACTGAACCGATCTTTCGTCCTAGTTGAGGACTCCAGAAGTACACAGTCATAACCACACGGAAGAACGTATGTGGGGACTTCAGGCTAAGTGGCAAGCTTGTCTACTTGAATTAAGGGTAAAGTTTATTTTGGTAAAGTGACACAGTGTTGTTATACAATAATATTTATTAATGATCACGTTTCGAGCACAATTTATTACTGCTCATAATCATATTAAGGCATTACTCACACAACTTTCTTACTTCATTTATATAATTCCATTATTTTTCATCGCTTGATTTGATTGGTAGTAGTATTTTCCATATTTCCGGTATGAGTGATGAGTCATTCCTATTGCATCTGTTGGGTGTAGACTCGATGAACAAGGATTCAGTAATCAACCTGTCACATCTCCACCTACCTATATTACTTCTTAGAATTTTAACCCTCTCCCACCATGCTATTGTGTGGTTGTGTGTTGATGCATGCAGTGCAATGTAGTGCTGAGCTTTTTTTCTAAACTATTTATCTTCTCGGGGTCAACCATTCTTACCTTAGCTAAATTCTTATGTTCCGACAATCTAAGTTCTCCTGACCTACTAGTTTGACCTATGTAGTTGACTTGACTCACAGTCATTGCAAGGTATTTTGTAAATTATATTATTTTGCCTAATTGGGTCAACGAGGTGTATAAGGGGTGCCTCCAACAATTATACATCTCATCCAACAGTTGTACGACAATGCTGCATGCCAAGTAATCCACAACGGGAAACTGACGAAATTCATCGAAGTGAAGACAGGAGTAAGACAAAGCTGGTTGGCTGGCTGCCTACTATCTCCAATGATTCTTCTGATTGCAGTAGACTAGATAATGCGACAGACAGCGGGCAACGAGTAGACGGGCATAAAATCGACCCACACAAAATCTTGAAGGATCTGGACTTCGCCGATGATATGTCTGATTTCCCACAAACTGGAAGATATGCAAGTGAAAAGCAGCAACAAGTTAGCAGAAAAAGCATCAAAGATAGGAGAAAGATAGGTGAACAAGAGAAAACAGAGGTGATGAAGATTCCTGGCCGACAGGGGCAGCAACAACAACAGACAACAATCAATAAAAATGAGAGAAATCTGAAAGAAACACCCCCACCTATTACCTACCTTGGAAGAATCGTTTCAACTACGGGAGGACAGGACTGATGAGGATATCAAAGCGAGGACCGGGAAAGCAAGAGAAGCTTTCATTACTTCCAAGTCTGTGTGGGGGTCACCTGCAATCAACAGGGAAAATAAGATCTGGATTTTCAACTCCAGTGTGAAGTTAGTGCTACTTTATGGAACAGAAACTTGGCACGTCATAAAGAGCATCTCAAACAAACTACGGACCTTCATTAACAGTTGTCCTTGCTCAATACTCAAGATCAGATGGCCGGCCAGAAAAGATCAGCAACAGGGATCTCTGGGAGCGAACCAACCACAGGAACCAATTGTGCAACAAATACGTAGGAAGAAATGGAGGTGGATTTGCTATACTTCGAGAAAAAATCCATAAAGTGACATCACACGCAAGGCCATCGCTCGAGTGGAACCCGAATGGGAAGCGGTGAGTTGGTCGTCAATACGAGGGTGACATGGAGGAGGTCACGTGAAGAGGAGATGAAAGCATGTGGGCAGACGTGGAGCCAGGTGAAAGCGTTGGCAGAGAACCGAACGCAATGGCGGTGTGTGGCTGAAACCCTATATTCCTCTAGGAACTAAAGGAAACAATACAAATAATAATACAACTGGAAAATATCACAACATAAAATGGCGATTCGAGTATTGCTTATTTCTACATCAACAATGAATCACGACTACGCGGCTATAAAGCACAAAGTCTATGAATAAACAACACCAGTACAAATCACAATAATACTTCTGATCGTTGTTCTCCCGTCTTCTGACAATCAGCGTACGATTAGGCTAAGGCCGCCATTGTTACCTCCCGCCAAAATGGAGGTCATTTCGAATAAACAAATCATATGTTGCTCATTCAATGTTCACCAACATTAACAATCATTTTGCAGCCAAAAGTTCTAAAGAAATTACATTACTCGAGTATAGGGTTACTTATATATAAGCTAAACGCATTGTACTTCATTTCACATTGTAAATAGCGATGCAGAATTCAACAAAGCTTTGAATTAGAAGAAACAAACACTTTACAAAAAGTCCTAATTTTACTCTAGTGACTTTCAAGGATAGTTTTCGTGTTTCAATTCTTGAAATATTCTCTCTCCTAAACCTTACTCAATCTAATCAAAATCAGGTGATGTTTCAGTAAGCAAAAAGAAGATGTAAGAAATTGTTGAAATTATATGAACACCAATCCTTCTTTTGTTTTTCATATTTCAGTGAATCTTTACACGCAAACTTACTGGTAAATTTTTGAATTTTTTGTTGATGTTATGGATAAAATAAAATGATAATAATTGTTAATTTTAAATACTACTAACAGTTACAGTTTGACTTGAAGATTTATTAACAAATATGGAAAATTAATTTTGTTCTGCAATTTTCAAGAGTATATTTGTTGGGATTCGATTGGTTTTTCAGGCTTGATCACGGATTGATATCAGTTAGAGAATCAATGAGAACTAACAGGGAGTACTGGACAGATGTTTCGTCCTAGTTTGGGGTTCATGGGGAGTAGGCACTCACGGGGGTTGAAGCCCAGGACCTTCTGGTTACAAGTCGAGCTGGCAGACCATTCAGTCACTGGGACCTAACTCAATGACCTATAAATTCGAAGTTCTACTAAATTGTGATTTTAGCGAAACCATCAGCCAGTGTCATAGGTGAGTATTTGTTCTCACTCTCCACCAGTTACTAGAGAACTTTGGATCAATTTGCACGAGCTGGTGGGTAGGAGTTTGATTTGATTTTCAAGTTTCATCACAGACTGATATTAGATAGGGAACTGTTGAAAACCATCAGAGAGTACTAGGCAGCTGTTTCATCCTTCTAAGTTTCTCTCATTTTCATGAAACGCAAATTTATGATTACATCTTTTTTGTATTTCTTCTGATTTGTCGATATTTGTTCCGTTATCTCATTCAATCGCATATAAACTGCTATTTGTGAATTCCTTATTTAATTTTCCCTACCTTGTGTCTTTAGTAAAATTTAGTTGATATATCAGACAAACTCATGGTATCGTATGAAGTGACCCCCTTGTTTACAAACGTACCACTGATGGAAACAATTGATATCATTTGTAAGCAAACGGATCTACTACCACTACCGGAAACAGAGATGAAGCGACTACTGCTGCTTTGCACAAAAGATATACAATTCAAATTCAACAACCAACTTTACCGACAAATTGATGGGGTCGCAATTGGTTCGCCTCTGGGACCTATTCTGGCTGATATCTTCATGGGCTACCTTGAACAGACAGAACTGAGTTCTGCTATCAGTAGAACAACCTACTATCGCTGATATGTTGATGACTCATTTGTTGTTTGCAAAGACATGGATCATGCATCGGCATTATATGATCGCCTAAATGAGTGCCATTCTAACATCAAATTCACCATGGAATATGAACATAATAATGAGTTCAATTTCCTGGATCTAAGTGTAGAAAGAACAAACCAAGGTACGATCAAAAAGTCCATCTGTAGAAAAGAAACCTGGACTGGGCAATATCTTCACTATAACAGCTTTTGTCCCATAAGGTATAAACGTGGATTAGTGAGGACTTTGTACGACAGAGCCAGGAAGCTATGTTCACCGAACAAGGTGGAAGAAGAATTGGGTTTCGTCGAGAAATGCCTAAGAGAAAATGGATACCCAAAGGGATTTATACAAAGGTATGGCAGAGAAAAAGATAAGAAAGAAAAGTGTTTATTTGTCCCCCATTCAAAGGAGATGCAGCCTCGCAAAAGACTGACAAAAGACTGAAAGGTGCAATAAAAAGAAGCTTCCCTCCAGCTAAACTTATAATATTATACAGCACTACTTCTTCTATAAGCCAATCAAAACTGGATAAATACCCTGCTGATGTCACCTCCAACTGCGTTTATGAATCCAGGTGCATTTGTGTGAGCAAGTTCTTTAGAAGGACGGAAAGAAGGGCTTCTATCCGGTTTTCTGGACATATTCCAAGAAACCTGTGCCTGAAAGGAAGCAAATATTCTTGGAGTGCAATTACCAGACATATTGTTGATACTAGTCATCTCGTAGAGATTTCTAAATCCTTCAAAATATTAAATAGACAAAGGACAGCAAATTTGCTACAATTTGACGAAGCGATCGCAATCAGACGATTCAAACCAACCAGACTTATGCATACAGAAAAAGAGTGTGATTAACCTCTCAATACCTTGGTAACTAAATTTTGATTTTGAAAACATTAATTAGTAATCTAATTCAGTGACCTCAACTCACTGAATAAATCTTAATCTTATAAACTGTAACCGCTTTTGTTTTTCGAGTTGCTATGTGAACCTACAAGCTAACATTGCTTCTGTTAATCAATTTTTCTGTTTTCTGTCTTACCCCTCCCCTTCCCTATTTTCTAATTTGAAAGCGTATAAATTGATAATAAATCTTAAACTAAAAATTGTAATGCTTACCTTCCGGATGCGTAAGCTTTATAGTATTTCTTCTCTACTACCAATAAAAAATTAAAGTATGTTATTATCATCTATATAACCATTACAATTTCAGGTAGTCTGCAGCTGATGAGAACCTGTGGAATAGAATGATATCATTTTATATTGCAAATTTTGTCTTCCTTTCTTCATCGAATTTCATCAAGGGAACCAAATGTGTGAAATTTGGTTTACCTTCAGTATTCTGTGTGAGATGTTTAGTCATCTAACTACCTTTTTGGTTACAATGACACTTATGCCACTTACGAAACCTATGATTAAATCGAATTTTCAAGTATTGGAAACATTTATTTCCCGATTCGAATTTAAAACAAGCAATAAAGGTTAATAAAGCAGGATTTAATGAATTCATCAAATTTCGGTAGAACTCATCAGCTGAATACTCTACATACACCGATATATACTTTTGAAATTACATTGGGAGATATAGGACTGAATACTTTACATACACGTGTATGTATGTATGTAAAGTATTCAGTCCTATATCTCCCAATGTAATTTCAAAAGTATATATCGATGTATGTAGAGTATTCAGCTGACGAGTTCTACCGAAATTTGATGAATTCATTAAATCCTGCTTTATTAACCTTTATTGCTTGTTTTGAATTTTCAAGTGTTGATTTGTAGGGATCTGATTGGTTACATATTTGATCACGAGCTGATTTCAGTTTGAGCACCAATGAAAAAGCAAGGAGTACCAAATAGTCACTTCGCCCTAGTTTGAGACTCTTCAATAGCATCCACTTAGCGGGGTTCGACACCAGGACAGTCTGGTTACATGTCAAGCTCGTTGACCACTCAACTACCAGGAACCAATTCCATGGCCCATGAATTACAACTTCTGACAGTTCGCGATATACACAGAGTCACCTCCAGCCAATATCATCGGCAAGTAACTGTTCTCTTACCTGCCCCCAACTGGATGCGACTTCTCATTAGAGCTTCAGGCAACTTCTTGTATAGAGCCAGTGGCTAGTGATCCTGATAGCATCATGGGCCATTGGATTGACTTCCAGGAGCTCGGTTATCTACATACTCATCTTGTAACTGGAAGTGTCTGGGTATGAATCCTGAGGGGTACGAACTGATGAAGAGTCCTAGACTAGTGTTCTCTCTGGTTTCCCAGCGGTTTTCTAAGTAATGTCAGCTCGCGATTACGCATGGAATCAATCAAATTCTTGCGAACTAACACTCAAAAATCTCACAATATTGTATTTTCAAATCTTTCGAGAATATACTTGTTATTGACGCTCGTTATGTTTGACGTACTAATGTCTGTTAAGCGTATTTAGATAATTTCTGAAGAGGATTCCAATTCAAGAAATCCAAACTTTGGTGAAACCAGTTTAAAGACACATATAGGTATACATAAAAGTGAAACTTTCTTAGAATCGGTCTTAATTGTTATTTCACTTTCAGTTTGTATCTCACTGAAACATAATTGATGCAAAATACCAGTCAGTCGGATAGAGAATGAAAAAAACTGTTTCTTCTGCTATTTTATGATCAATAGAATAAATCAGAAATGTTGGTTTTTGTTTTCTGTATTCAAAGAAGGATTATCTATTGATTGATATTTTCATACCATTAGTTTAATTGTTATTGTCGTTATTGTTGCTGAAATCTTAGACAGCTAGACACCTGTCGCATGCATAACAGTATCGCAACATCTTCATCACCGCATATTGTTTAATTCAAACTGAATTATCGTGGTGACGATGATGATGATGAGACGAGATATGAATAACGAATGTTGGTCAGTCAGTAAAGTAGAAGTTAGAAATTAACTGTGGAAATCACCATCCTTCTCCAACCATCCGCGTGGTTAATGATCACTTGTTTGGATGATTACAGTAATTCACTAATGTCTTATTATTTAATACGGATTATATGCATATAATCAATATATTTTATTGATCTACTAAATGATTCGAAAGAAGTAAAAGCATAACTTAGACACTGAATACTTAATACTTTCAGTGTTATCATAAAATACACGTCGGTTCTATTCTAGGAAACAAATCTTATGATTTTCAAGTATTGGTTTGTAGGGATTTGGTTGATTGGTTACAGGATTTCATCATGAGCTGACACTGGTTAGAGAACCATTGCAAAACCTGGGAGTACTGGACAGCCTGCTGTTTCGTCATCCTAGTTTGGGACGCTTCATCAGTACGCACCCACCGCCACGGTTCGAACCCAGGATCTTCTGGTTACAAGGTGAGGTCGTATACCATTAAGCCACTGGGAACCGATCCAATGGCCCATGAATGAGATGCTTACTGGTGACTAGCCCTGGGGTTCCACTGGGAAGTCGTGACCAGTGAGGTGCAGAAGGTCGGGTGTGAGGACAAATACTCGCCGAAGACATTGGCTAGCGGTTGCGCTATATCGTGAATCGGCAGAAGTTAGAATTCATGGACCATTGGATCGGGTCCCATTGGCTTAATGGTCTACAAACTAGCTCGCCTTGTAACCAGAAGTTCCTGGATTCGAACCGTGGCGGTGGGTGCGTACTGATGAAGCGTCCCAAACTAGGATGACGAAACAGCAGGCTGTCCAGTACTCCCAGGTTTTGCAATGGTTCTCTAACCAGTGTCAGCTCATGATGAAATCCTGTAACAAATCTTATGACTCTCTATGTGGAGCTATGTTAGCTGATGTAGAATTGTGTTAAAGAAGTGTTGAAGGCGGTGACAAGTTACAACTGTCCACTTAGTTACCTTATCTGGTGGACGCGTGAGTCACAATTTCTCAGTAGAACGTTATGCGGCTTCCCTTAAATATCCACTTGCTAGTTAACCTTAGATTAATTATGAAGTATAGGCTTGCGGAAATTTGAATGGTTACAGATTTGATCATGATATGACATGAGTTGGAGAACCATTCCAGAACTAGGGAGAAGGGAATACCTACTTTTATCCTTGTTTGAAACTCTTCAGAACAGCATACCCACAAACCCCCCACCATGGATTGAACGCAGAACCTTAAGGATACTAGTATTTATATTTCAGGATTTCATCATGAAGTGATATCGGTTGGAAGAACCATTGGGACTCTTCATGAGTACGCACCCACTACCAGGGTTTGAACACAGGACCATACGGTTATGAGGTGAGCTACCTCGTAGACCATTAAGCCACTGGGACCTGGTCCATTGGCCAGCCCATGAATTCTAACTTCTGCTAATTCATAATATGGCGTGACCACTAGCGAATGTCATCCTTGGCGAGTATTTGTCCTCACACCCAACACGCTGCACCACACTGGTCACGACTTCCCCCTAGAACCCGACTGAATGGGGTCAATCACTAGTGAGTATCAGATAGATATTCAAGTGTTGGTTTGCAGGGATTTGATTGTCTTCAGGATTTCATGATGAACTGACATCAGTTAGAGGAGGATTCGAAAACTCGTACCGATGAAGAGTCCCAAACTAGGACAAAACATCCGCCCAGTAATCTGAGGTTTTCCTACAAACCAACACTTGAATAAAATCTATTTTCAGATAAAGCCTGTGACTTCTACAAAGGAAATACTATACTAGCTAGAGCATTGTAATTATAGTAAAAGTTAGGCTTTAAGATAATTGTATGTTTTGTATGCGAACCATTTATATATAGGCGAAAATGCTCTCCACAGACAAAAAATCTATTTTACTTGTAAAGCGGATGCTTTCACATCGTGTTTTCCTTTTTTCAAACAAGCTCATTTGCATAAAAACATTGAATCATTTGATGTGAATTTTAATTTTTTTTTCTTTTAAAAAAAACAACAACATAAAACTAAAAATTTCCATCTGTTTTTTGAATCTTTCACTCACCTCAGTTAACTGGAAAATTTAGCACTTAAAATCAACAAAAAACATGATCAAAATTCACTTATACAATTTCGATAATTTGAATAAAATCTGACGTTTAAATAATTAATAGATTTATTTTTCGAGTTTGACCATGAGAGAACCATTGAAAACCAGCATTGGAGTACTGCCAGACAGCTGTTTCATCCTAGTTTAGGATTCATCGAGAGTATGCACTCACTGCCAGAGTTCGAACCCAGGACCTTCCAGTTGCAAGGCAAGCGCGTGTACCATTCAACCACTGGGACCCGAGTCAATGACCAGTCCACGAATTCTAACTTCTACCAATTCGTGTTCTGTTTTAGCGCAACTACCAACCAAAGTCATCGGCGGGAAATCCATCCTCACTCTTGACTGGATGGACTTCAGTGGTTGGTGGTTGCGCTAAAATCACAAATTGGTAGAAGTAAGAATTCATGGACTGGTCATTGAATGGGGCCTCAGTGGCTGAATGGTATACGAGCTTGCCTTGTAATCGGAAGGTTCTGGGTTTGAACCCTATTGCAATGGGTGCGTACTGTCAATGATTCCCAAACTAGGACGAAAAAGCTGTCCAGTACTCCATGCTGGTTTTCAATGGTTCTCTAACTGACATCAATCCGCGGTGAAACTCGAAAAATAAATCTAATCCTTACAAACCAAACTTTTGAAAATAGATTTGTTGTCAATTTTGTCCTCATTATAAAATTTATCTTGTTAGATGAACGAAAATCATTTTCAGCCCACTTAAGAAGTTCTGTTGAAAAACTGCAAAATTGCCATAACGCTCCAGTGACTCTACAACATTCTGTTTTTGCTTGGATATCCAGTGGTGTGCTTAAGTACCATTGGGTTAGCAGAATTTCCATCCATCAAAGTGTTGCTTAAACTCTTCTGCACTTTTTAGTGTTTTAATCGTGCAATTATATTAAATGACCAATACATAAACTCGCGCGAATATTTAATTAGTTTCCTACTATAGACGATGCAATTTTCGAAGGAATTGAAGAAAAAATGTACAGAATTGGTTTTCTCCTCATATGGCCAGCAACACTACGACGAATTATGTACTTCAAATTATTGCTTTATATGTAAATAATAATAATATGCTTTATTCCAAAACAGTACTTGTGATACAGAATGGAATTCTCAGCATTTTTACTACAGTATTGCATCCAGTTAGTACATTATCAATAAATAAAGTTCTACATAGACTAAGGAAATCTCAGTTCATTATGACAACAACTTATGGCATATCGGTAGCAAAGCCAAAATTGAACAGAGTGTCTGAAGGTGTTAGAAAAGTAGATACTAGCATATTTACTGGCGTAAGCGGTAACAAAAGGTCGAGATATGCAGAGTGTGAAAGAACGAAGAAGAATATTTTAAATAGAGTTTGTAATGAAGAAAGAAACAAAGCAGCACATAACAGAAAAAAAGAGAAAAGGAAAAGAAAGAAAGAAAACGTTGTACTTATAAATGATATGAATCGGAAAGATGAGATCCAGTTGTTCTACTGACTATTTAATAAGTTATAGGTATCACGCCTAGTGCTTTCTTTATCGCACAGAACACGAGCTAAGTAGGGTATGGTTGAGTTTTTGTACTTGCTAGTGCGATCATATAGTTTTCTATATTGGCTTCTGGTTTTACCTGATGAGATGCAGGGGGAGAGTTGTGAGTGAAGAGGGTGGCGTGAGTTAGATAAAATGGATTTGGCCCATTTTTCACATGAGTCTATGTGCCTGTCAACCAGAATATTAACAAGCTGGTTGAGTGGCACGTTGCTTACCCTGCTGACAACATTTAACATCCTGCGTAATATGTTATAGTCTTTCTTCAGTAGCCCGGGGAAAACTAAGGGGGAACAATAGAGAATAATGGGCAGAATATGAGAGTTAACGAATTGTAGGAGTAAGGGTTGGGTAATACCAGAATGTCTTAGCTTTTTGATGTAGAAGGTAAGACCGAATATATTCTTAGAAATCATCAAGATATGAGACGACCAGGAGAGATCAGCAGATAGAATGACGCCTAGGTATTTAATTTCCGACTTGGTTTCTATTTCAGTGCCATCTATGTTGCACACCGCGTGATAGCTAACCAGTTTGTTTAGGTCGGATTTATGCCCAAAGGTGAAATTGACTGTTTTCCATTTGGGGAGGGGGGTGAAGGTAAGACCGTTTTCTTTGGACCACTGGCTGATTTCTGACAGAAAGCCATTAAGTTTAGAGCAGTCACTTTGACATCTGACAGGCAAAGATACAGTCAGGTCGTCAGCATATTTGACAAAATTAATATCATTTGAAGATGGTAAGTCATGTAGAAAGAAAGAAAAGAGAAGTAGGGAAAGTACAGCACCTTGGGGGAAAGCAGCTTCAGTGAGCACAGCAGCGGAGGATTTACCTTTGCATACGGTGTACTGCTTTCTGTTAGAGAAGTAGGAATGAATGCAGTATGAAGTGGGAATATTTTGGAACTAAGTAGGCTGAAAATTTCTGTAATATATATTCACATATTGATATAAGTATAAAACTTGGGCACTGTGCTAAATGATAAACATTATGATATTGTGATTGAAACATCCAATAAAGCCAGAGAAACAACCTTGACGAAATCAAAATCCGCGCAAATTAAGAAATTCAACAAGTTATTAGAAGAAAAGAACGGCACAGTGAACGAATAAGTTGACAACTATATTTCATCTTCCATTGACTAGACAAAGTGCGCAATCAGCCTCTCTTCAAAAGAATTAAGCTCTAGTGAGGTGAAACTGCTTGAAAAAGTATTAAATTTCAATGTAACGGTTAGCAAACTAAATCCAGAAGATGTCATCCCTGACATAGAAGTAACATTAGGTTCAATAGATAATAGAGGTTCGAACTCAGTGTGCATTAACTCTTAAGCAACAAAAGAAAGCAAAGTCTAACTTAACAAAAATCGGAAAGATAAGCTCTAATCAATCTTAAAAATGATAAAAACGTTGTTATCACAAAAGCTGATAAAGGAAAGTCTACAGTTGTTTTGGACAAATCTGATTATATAAAGAAAGTCACTGAACATGTTGAAACTGGTCCTTACGAGGAAATTAAGAAGCCCGTAGATACAGTGATGAATTAGATTAAAAAATCTACGGCAGATTTATTACGTAGTATGAAGCTATCACTGGCAAAATGTTATGTAAGTGACTTGATATGAATATGAGCAATAGTTTGTGCTCGAAACGTCATCAGTTAATATTAGTGTATAACACTGTGTGATTTATCCAACTATCTAATATCATCAAATCAATGTGCACCGTGATGGCGAGCTACCTAGAATGGTGGCCACATTGCAAACCTGACTGATAAAATTCAGTCCATACCAAAGAAAGGACTAGACACATCACACTGGTTACTAGTGTCCAATCAAAATACCCAATACAGTCCTACAGGAGGTCAATCGCGAGCCTGAATAGCTCAATGGTAAGGTCTCTGACTGCAGTACTGGGTAAAGCGGGTTCGAATCTCAGAAGAAACATGAGTTCCTTCAAGGTGGTCGCAGATATACCTTACTGACTGGTGAGTGCCAACTAGCACGAAACCTAGGTCCAAGGCTGGGCTTCCTGTGGCCGATTGTCTCCAACCATCTAATATCATCAAATCAATGTGCACCGTGATGGCGAGCTACCTAGAATAGTGGCCACATTACAAACTTGACTGATAGGATTCAGTCTGCACCTACCAAAGGACAGACTAGACACATTACACTAGTTACCGACTAGTGTCTAATCAAAAGCACACTTTCATGTACTGAAGTAATCTGACTACCAAAACACAATTTCTCATATTTTGGTGGTAGTGGAGCATTTTATGGAATGCTTATTATGCACACACAGAAAGTTACTAATTTTGGAAAATTATGTTTTGGTTTCTGCAGTGATGAAAACTGACTTGTTGTAGTTTGTACTCAGGAAACAGATTTTCGCTTTCAACTGTATAGATAATCAAAACTGCCTTGAGTTATTCACAGTCATAAAATGCCCCAACAACAGCAAAAGGACAGTCGCTTGCAATAAAATCTGAGGTACTGTTTAGCTGTAATAACATAACAAAACTCAAAATTACCTCAACAAACGCCTTTAGGCAGCTATAAAGATCAGATAAGTAGTATAGAACAGAATTATTGAACCAAATATCAGCTGTATGAAGTACCTCAGGATCAAGTAGAATATTCTCAACAAGATGGGATCAAGACTCTGTCCACAAGAATCATACACCAAATAATTCTCGCCGACAGTCCAAGTTCAGAGTCACCTTGTGGATTCAGTCAAAACAAACCGCAGTCATACACCATCAATATCATTACACAGACATGCGGGGAAGCAAAAAAGTAGAGACTTAACAGGAATGAAGACAAATAATAAGGATGAAGTCATCAAATGATTTAGAAACTTTAGGGCAACGATAGATAGGCTAATAGAAAAGAGAATCATACTCACAGAGTTAACTGAAATGACTAAATAAATATCAACATTGTCATTAGATAGCTCAGGAGGGATTTTCTGAACAGTTATTCGGTTACAACCAGTACTGAATCATTACAAAGCAAATTTTCTGTTATTTCAATATCCCTTTGGAAATCACTGATAAAGAAATACCATGTACCAAATATTCATATAAAAACCGATTGATCAAGCGCTTTAATATCTTCTTATCCTAGGCTGACATCTTTAGTATGCATAATTTGGCTTTATATATGTCCAAACCAAGTTCACTTTTAACAGTTTGAAAATATTTGGACATTGGGTAAATGATATTCATTATAGAAAAGGTTTTTTTGTATTTCCCAATGAATGAAAAACAAAACGATATTGTTGTTTTCACTGACGTTTCGCTATTTAACGCTGCTGCTAATAGCTTTATCAAAGTAGTATTATTGAACCAGAATTTACAAAATCTAAGATTATATATAAAGCAACTTAATCATCGTTCATCAGCATGAGGTCATTTTGCGTTGTCAAATCGGCTAATTGGTAAAGATAACAAAACCAGGTGTAAATTGGTGGATTTGATCAGTGTGTAAAATTATAAAAGCAGCCTGTGTTTACATAACAAAATTGCTTATCACCTTCGTGTTGATTTTGTCATTTCATGGGGGAGAGCGGGGGTGTTGTAACCAGGTGAAATTCAGTTTTAGTCCATCTTCATTCTTATTCAGACAATTTGGATTCCACTTGATATGAAGTGCTTCTGATATTAGACGTTCATTGTGATTTCTGAAATACTTCTTCTGGATTATTTCAACATTGTCAAAATCAATCACAATGAACGTCTAATATCAGAAGCACTTCAAATCAAGTGCAATCCAAATTGTCTGCATAAGAATGAAGATGGATTAAAACTGAATTTCACCTGGTTACAACACCCTCGCTCTCCCCCATGAAAAGACAAAATCAACACGAATGTGATAAGCAGTTTCATTATGTAAACACAGGCTGCTTTTATAATTTTACACACTTATCAAATCAAACAATTTACACCTGGTTTTGTTATCTTTACCAATTAGCCAATTTGACAACGAAAAATGTCCCCATGCTGATGAACGATGATTAAGTTATTAGGTTTTGTAAATTCTAGTTTAATAATACTTTGATAAAGCTATCAGCAGCAGCAATAAATAGCGAAACGTCAGTGAAAACAACAATATCGTTTTGTTTTTCATTCATTGGGAAATACAAGAAAACCTTTATTATAATGAATAATTTGGCTTTGTTGCATACAAATCAGGGAAGAATTGTACATTGTTACTCCTCCAATAGAGTCATTATGTGAGTAAGCTAATCTTGAGAACGATGAATGACAGTAAACACTGTAATGACAAGCATCGCTAATGTCCCGACATAACTCATTAAAATGCATTACTGTTTTACTTCTAATCTTAAATTTTAGTGTAAATTTCCTCATAAACAGAAATTAGTCAGATAACCGTTTGAAAACACTGAGCAGTTGTTACCTGTTTCTTCCTATTTTAGGCCTCCTCAGCAGTGAACATCGACAGCCCCGCCATGGAATGGAACCAAAGAAGTTGAGGTTACTAGGCCAGCCCATCAGGCTGAGATCTAATTAATAGTAAATTCTAACCTCTGTCAGTTATTTGGTGTTATTGGTTTTACGTAAATCCTACACGACAGACAAAAATAACGGATACACTTTGGTAGTGAGAAAGAAGCGGAGGTTTATTTTTGTGCTTTATGTTTTATAATAATAATAAAGGTGAAGCTTTATTTCAGACAATACGTGAATATCTCCATTATAGATAAGATTTTATTTTGATGATATTAGATAGTTGGAGGTAATCGGCAGAAAGCCTTGGAGCTAGGTTTCGTGCTAGTTGGCACTCACCAGTCTGCAAGGCGTATCTGCAACCTCCTTGAAGGAACTCATGTCCCTTCTGAGATTCGAACCCGCGTCACCCAGTTCTGCAGTCCAAGACGCTACCACTGAGCTATTCAGGCTCTCAATTGACCTCTTGTAGGATTGTATTGGATACTTTTGATTGAACACTAGTTAGTAACTAGTGTAATGTGTTCAGTCCTTTGTTTGGTGCAGACTGGATTTTATCGGTCAACCTCGCGAGCCCGAATAGCTCAATGGCAACGTCTCTGACTGCAGTACTCACTGGGTGACGCAGATTCGAATCTCAGAAGGGACATGAGTTCCTTCAAGGCTGCAGATACGTCTTGCTGACTGCTGAGTGCCAAGTTGTACGAAATTGAGGTCAGAAAAGGTCAACATGGAAGTGTGTTTCACAATTTTTTAGATTTTTTTAGCAGAGATTCCTTCCATATATTGTTCACCTTCGTTATTTGATTTAAACTGACTAGAATATGAGGTGTGATGAAGATTCCTCATGATAATAATAATAATATACATTGGTATAACACGATGAGTGATTACTAATCATGAAATGAAAATTAACCAGCTCAACAGGTTCAGATATTACTGCGACCTACTGTGATCACCCATTACATCAATAATAGTCTGCCATCTCAAGTATACCTCAGGGAGTTTCACTATCACTGATGTTTTATTTGAATAGTATCTATACACAGATTATACAAACCTTTGTGTTGAAGAAACTGTCCTATCGCTGAAATTGAACTCATAACTTGAACAACACAATAAGAACAACCAACTAATACCAACAGTTCACAGTGCACCGTGTTGCTTATCCCCCTAGTGGCATGGTGGCCACATTGTAAACGTGACTGATAGAATCCAGTCTGCACCAAAGATAGGACTAGATACTTTCCACTAGTGGAACTGACTTGTGTCCAATCAGAAATAAGGTAAATTCCTTTTAATTTCAGAGCGTTCTCGTCAGTTGTACACATTCTTAATAAATAATAAATGGGCATAAGCAGTCGATATTAGCAATGTAGGCATATTTTTAACTGACTATTTCGTTTGTTTCATACCAGTTCGCTAAAATGTCAAAGATGGAAGAGACGAGATACATATGATGCAGGAGGTTAGAAGAATCGATTACTATTAAAGCATAAACATTATATTACTGTAAAGTCAAAAATCTTCTAGAATTTAGTGGTAATTCAAATTATAAATGAATCTGGTTACGTAATTATGTAAAAGGTTATTCAAATAAAATGAAAGAAGTCAAAGAACATGCAGGTACTAAAAGAAGTAATAAGGAAGTAGATGAAATGTAAATATCAAGTTGCGTCATAAAAATAAAATTGCTTGGAATGAAAAAAATTAGGGCTAATTATGTTTTTCAACTTATAATTCAGATTTTTGCTTTTTAAAGATGGAGATAGTTTCTACATTTAGAAGTGAGCGTGAGGTGCTATTTCTGTTTATTTGCATGGAGGATTTCATCATGAGCTGATATCAGTTAGAGAACCACTGGAAAAGCTTGTAGTACTGAACAGCTGTTTCATCCTAGTTTGGGACTCTTCATCAATACGCACCCACCACCATGCTTCAAACCGACGACTTTCTGGTTACAAGGCAAGCTCGTAGACCATTGAGCCACTGGGACCCGATCCAATGTTCAGTGTATGGATTCTAACTTCTACCAATTCAAGACATAGCGCGACCATTTCGCAATGTCTTCTTCGATGAGTTACTGCCTCATCTTCAACCTGCTGAAAATTAATCTGATGCTCACTAGCGACTGGCCCTATTCAGGCGAATAACCTGAGGTTCTAGTGGGAGGCCATAACTCATCGAAGAAGACATTGCGAAATGGTCGCGCTATGTCTTGAATTGGTAGAAGTTAGAATCCATACACTGAACATTGGATCGGGTCCCAGTGGCTCAATGGTCTACGAGCTTGCCTTGTAACCAGAAAGTCGTCGGTTTGAAGCATGGTGGTGGGTGCGTATTGATGAAGAGTCCCAAACTAGGATGAAACAGCTGTTCAGTACTACAAGCTTTTCCAGTGGTTCTCTAACTGATATCAGCTCATGATGAAATCCTCCATGTAATCAAACAAAATCCCTACAAAACCAATGCTTGAAAATTTATGTTTGTCACCTTAAGAGATTCTGTTTTGATCTGGTATCAGTCAGGTGCAAGGCTATGATGGCGTTAACCGAGGCTGAACGTTTATGATGTAAAATTTCATGCACTTGTTCAACTATCCTTGTAGATAACTCTCTCTGCGTCCTAATTAGGTACTTGCTGCCACACGTACATGTGAATCCATCAACAGAGATGGAGTTATTGATACCTGGAAACTCGTCTAGTTTTACCGGTTTAGCTAAGCAGATTTTTCATTCAGGATGGAGCAATTCAAAGACTGAATAATTCTTCGATGTTGCGTCTTTTATTCGCCCGGTAATTTGTTCTCTCATTTCCTCACGTTTAATTTATAATTAAGGGAAAACGGGTTTCCTCTTGACAGTATTTTAATCGGCATCCCTCCTACCAGGCTTACAGTACTTCTATATTGATGTCTTTGGATATTCACTGTTTCTAAAACATTCATTGATGACAGTTTGTGGATGGTGACTAGTAGTGGAATCCAGGATGCGCACTTTGTCCTATCAAGGACTCATTACTTGGATGCGCCTCCACTACCCAGTGACTGATGGTGTTCCCACCGAGGCTCGAACACAGTGCCCATAGTTCCGGACGCCAAAGTATTATCCACTAGACCACTTGTGCAATGGGAGCCACTTCATGTGCAGCGAGTGTCTGATTAATTGTCTAATTCAATTTAGATTTTTCCCATCCATTGCACCATCCAGTCGCCTCATCCTGGATTCCAGCGCTAGTCATCATCCACCAAGTGACTTCAAGTTACATGATCAGACATCGTCGAATCATCTGCACAAGGAGGTAACGTGTCAACCCGAAACAGAGCACTTTGGTCCGGTCAATCGACAGGAAAAATCTAAACTGAATTAAACATTTATTGATGAGATTGAATTGATTTCCTAATGTTTTTTGGGGCAAAACATTTCTGATGTCTGACTTAATATCCTTAATAATCCTCTTTTTTAAATTACTAGACAGAATATTCCGAAATAAAGCGAATCCACCTATTCCTTCAAAAGTGTTATTCATTGCGTTACTCGTTGACCGATCAGTTCTTGCTGGGTTGGTTTGTTCATAAATGGGAGAAATCTGAAAGAAGCAACCAGCTATACCTACCTGCGAAGCATTGTTTCAACTACAGGCGGAACTGACGAGGATATCAAAGCAAGAATCGGAAAAGCAAGACAAGCTTTCACTACTCTCAAGTCTGTGTTGAGGTCAACAGCACTCAGCATCAAAAATAAGATCCGGATTTTCAACTCAAATGTGAAGTCAGTGCTACTATACGGATCAGAGACTTGGCCAGTGCGTCATAAAGAGCATCTCAAACAAACTACAGACCTTCATTAACAGTTGTCCTCACTCAATACTCAAGATCAGATGGCCGGCCAGAAAAGATCAGCAATAGAGATCTCTGGGAGCGAACCAACCAGGAACCGATTGTGAAACAAATAGGTAGGAAGAAATGGTGATGGATTGGCCATACTCTGAGGAAACCATCCAGTGACATCACTAGACAAGCCATTGCTTGATTAAAACCTGAAAGGGAAGCGGCGAGTTGGTCGTCCAAAGAGGGCTTGGAGGAGGTCTTGTGAAGAGAAGATGAAGGCGTGTCGGTAAACTTGGAGCCAGGTGAAAACTCTAGCAGAGAACTGAACGCAATGGAGACGTGTGGCTGAAGCCCTATGTTCCTCTAGGAATTAAAGGAAACTGATAATAATGTATTATGATCTTCACTATGGAGCGGTAAAGTAGGCAGCTGTTTATGAAATTCAGCCTGTCGGAAATCATTTTCGTGACACGCAATCTAAGTTTCTGACCCAAATATAAGAATCGACTTCACATCGGTGTTGAAAATGTGAATCTTGTTCCTTATGCTGAGTGCGGAATATTTTCAAACTGTATTCAGGTTGGTGAAGGTGTATCTTGCCTTTCCGAATCCGATTTTGACATCTTCGCCCGTTCCGCCTGTAGATGAACCTCTAGTAAATCTCCCCCATTGATGGTGATTGGAGCTGGTTGTTGTTACTGTTATTGTTGGTTGGTTGGCTTCATCACTGCCGTCTTCTTCTTCATGTTCATCTGCAGTCCTGTCTTCGCTGCCAGCCGCTCCAGCCAGTTTATTGGTTTTCACATGCCTGCTTGCAAGTCTTCGAATGTATGTGTCACATCAGACAAATATCACTGTGAAATCCAGATCTTCTAGAGTCTTCTTATTGGCCATCCAGAGTATTCTTGACTCTTCTCCCCCAACAGTCAGTCTCTCGCATAATCCAGTCCACCACAATTGAGAATATCATCGGTGATAATAGGCAGGCAGCCTTGTTTCACTCCTGTATTCACTTCCAACGCCTCGCTGAGGTTTCCGTTGAGCAGTGACTAATCTACAGCAATGAACACAGAGAAACTCAATGCTCAACTTGGATAGAACTCATAGGACAATGTATTACAACATATTTCTAATTCAGTAATCAAATATACGAACAGATAGAAGTAAAACAAGTGGGATAGTCCATATGAGGAGTAACAGCTGAAGCTGTTGGGCAAAGATTATAATTAATATCACTACCTATAATTAAACCTAAAAAATGCTTAGCTTATCTTGAAATAATTCATAACAATTAGAAGAAATGATCTAGAATACACACACAAATTAATAAATAACATATTTAAAGAGATTAAATTCACAAGAGAAGAAGAATAAGACAACAAAATTTCATTCTTAGATGTTTCAATCAAGAAAACCAACATAAGTATATAGAAAACCAACGCACACAAATACTCAATTATAATAGTAATAACCCAACTACTCACATAAGAATCTGTGTGCAGACATTGTCTAAATGACTTCAGACACACTGTAGCACTTCTGTGTTGAAGACAATGGAGGAAAATGCCTACTAACCGTCTCCAAGAAGAATGTATACCCATAAATTTTCAACAAGAAGTGTTTAAACTCAAATCGAAATATCAACAAGAAGCCATCCTCAAAAACCACATGAAAATTCATCCTACCATATATATAGCGTGAAGAACCTAGGAGACCTGGATTTCGCGGTTAATTTATGTTTGATGTCACACAAAATCGAAGACTTACAAACAAAAACCGACAAACTTGTCGAAGAAGCAGCAAAGACAGGACTCCAGGTGAACATAGAGAAGAAGGAAGTTATGAAAATAACCAACCAACAACAACAACAGCAGCAGCAACATCCAGCGCCAATCATCATCAACGGGAGGGATTTGAAAGAGGTTACTTCTTTCACTTATCTAGGGAGCATTGTCTCAACCACAGGAGGAACGGACGAGGATGTCAAATCGAGAATCGGGAAGGTGAGAAACACATTCATCAACCTGAAACCAATCTGGAAATCTTCGTCACTCAGCCTACATCAACAACAAAATTCGGATTTTCGATACAAACGTCAAGTCAGTCACTTCTTCTATACGGATCAGAAACTTGGCGGCGGGTCACAAAGAATATTCCCAACAGCCTGTTGCAGACCTTGATCAACAACTGTCTTCGCTCTATACTGAAGATCAGATGACATGGAGGAGATTGTGTGAAGAAGAACTGAAACAGTATGGAATAACATGGATGCAGGTGAAAAGTACAGCAGAAGACAGAAGCAAGTGGAGATGTGCAGTTTAAGCCCTATGTTCCACTAGGAACCCAAGGGAACAATATTAATAATAATATAGTGAATACCTCTAAAATACCGGCCAAAATATTAAGACCATTTGAGGAGGACATAGCACATAAGCCAACACATTCACTTAATTCATTACCTAACAGACGGAAGGATCCAACAGCAAAAGCAGACAAGATCAATACCGCCTACAAAATTAATTACATAAAGAGTGATAAACACTACATTGGTCAAAAAATGGGCGTCCTCTTCGACTCACAGTTCAAGAACATAAAATAAGCTGTGAAAAGACACGGTATGTATTCTTTTATATTGACGATGCATGTAGACAACTGTCGTCACTGAATTGGTCGAAATAATGTAGAAATATTTAAAAAATAAATAAAAACACTGAAATGCCAGGGAATTTCTAGAAGCCTGGTATACAGATGAGTCAGCGATCAACAAACACAAAACTATAAATCAAATTTACTAGCCAATAGAGAATAATATCACATGGTAAGGAAGTTCAAATTCAAAGTCAGTAAAAATGATCATTAGATATGTCAGCTAACAACTAATCACTACAAAGGAGGTTGTCAGGAGATACAGTTATATCATTCATGAAGTATTCAAAGAAGGTCACTATATATTAAAACCTTCGCTGAAGTGATGTTGTCTAGATGGGCGGCAATGAAAGCTTCGCAATCAAAATCAAACTGCTCAGAGAACACAACCACATCAAGATCATCCACCTGAGCTAAAAACCTTCTCTATTACGTTTCGGTGTATTCACTTATCGAAGTCTATGAATATTCACTTTCAGCCCTGACAAATAGTCACTAGAATTCGCTTAAACTACACGTTTAAAGCAACTTAAAACAACGAAATATTCTCGTATTGAGTCATTAGAAAAAGACGTAAACAGCGAAGAAAATTTTGTTTTCGACGACTCATTTTTATGTAAAACAGTAATGGAAGAATCTTCGCCGGAATTACATTTGCCCTAATTCAAAGACATTACCAGTATGTGATTGGTCTTATGATTTCTTTGTTAAATATAATGACGATTGCACAGCTTATGAAAATAAGTCGTCGAAAACAAAATTTTATTCTCTGTTTACGTCTTTTTCTTAAAACACTTATTCCATTTTATAAATTTGTATAATGTTATTAGAAGACAGAGATTATCTGAAGAAATGCGATGTTTTTGCGCAATACATTTCGAACAATCTGATCCCGCACTTATTTACTTGTCAAGTCAAGTTATAGGAAATGATAAGGGGCAATCGAAGTACACATGGTGACAAAAACGGCTTAAGAATAATTAACGCAGCGTTTGGTTATCCTATCAGATAAGGTTTATCAAGGTAGGTTAAGAGTGATAATAAATTTTCAAGGGTTGATTTGTAAGGATTTGATCTGTTTATCGAGTTTGACCATGGATTGATATCAGCTGGAATACCGTTGAAAAATCAGAACTGGAGTTCTGGACAGTTGTTTCATCCCACTTGTTTAAGAATCATCGGCAGTACACACCCACTGACAGGGTTCGAACCAAGGACCTTCCACTTACAAGTCAAGCTCGTATGCCACTCAGCCACTGGGGCCTGGTTCAATGACCAGTCCATGAATTCTAAATTCTATCAATTTGTGAAGGTCCTGGGTTCAAACCCCGCCGATAATTCCCAAACTCGGGTGAAACATATGTCCAGTCCTCCCTGCCAGCTTTCAATAGTTATCTAACTAATTATAATTTGTTTCTGAACACAAAGGAAGGGGTGACTAAGGATATCAGTAGCAATAGCCTCAGCGTATTTCAATAAGCACCCCTGACCATTTTTATTGATGACCTTAAAACCTGTCTTCACATCAATCTTATGGTACATGTTGATTAGATGTTTGGCTATAGACGAAGTTGGTAATCTTCCATCTGTGTCTATTGATTTCCCACAGTTCATATATCTTTCTCACCATTTTGAAATATGCTCTCTCAAATATCTATATACATTAATATAAACCAAAAGACATAGATGACAACATACTTGTGAAATTAGACAGGCAATTTATTGAAATAACTGTGAAACAGAATGCTTCTTCTTTTATGAAAACATAAAAATTTAGTACAGACAAATAGGCAAAAACTCATCAAACACACACATACACTCACACACACACACACACACACACAAGATCACTGATTAAACTATCCGATAATCAACTGATTCAGTGTAACAGATATATTATCTTCCCTATTCACCTCTCACCTTTAGACAGGAAGTTATTCACAAATGTTACTTATCAGGAAAATATACAAATTTATTACTAGAAAAACAGCAGCAACACCAACAACTACTACTACTACCACACTGAGATTCTGAGTAGTAGAATTTCAACAAATTCATGATTCCTTTTATTTTATTTTATGATACAAATGCACGCAAACTAATACTAATAATATGAATGCCTAAAAATCATAAATCACACATCTCTAATCTGATTTTTAATATATATCATGACAAAAAAATAGTAGAAGTAAAATAACTCGCATTTTATAAAAATAGTCATACTGGTAAAAAGGACAGGCTTTTATGAAAGCAGTCATAAAAATACCAACAGTAGAGTAGTGGTAGTATTAGTGAAATAAAGAATAATCAAGTTTCAGTGAAATTTGTTTCTGTTTTGCGTAGAATAAAAAGGCCTATCTCTGATTACCTAATTTCTCTTCCTGTTGTCTATCCTATGAGAGGAGAATGAATATGTCAGAACTTCTCATGACTGAAATGATTAACAGTCATAAGCTATATGTGGACAGTGAAGAGTTCGTAATGTTATCAGTACTACATTACTGGGTATTTAGTTATGTTTTTGGTTACTATAGAGCATTAATAAGTGCGTCGGTGGCACAGCGGTAGAACGCTTGCCGACCACGGGTGTGGTCCGGGGTTCGATCCCCGGCCACAGACGCACTCCTTTACCTCACTAAGCCAGTAATAAGAAGAAAGGTTGGGCATGAAGTTAGCAACCCTAACCCGTAAAAATAAACAACACTGCTACTGAAACTTAAAGTCTCCAGCTTGAAGCTGCCCTATGTTTCACTGCGAACGTAAAGGAATAAAAATAAAAATATAGGATATTAATTAAGGAAGTGTTGGAATTTAAACGCCTACTAATAATGTTAAATTCTCCTATGTGCGTCAGAAACTTCATACATCCCTAAAAGCATTTCGAACAGGCTATTTTAGACTTTTGTCAAACACCTGCCTTCTTCGTTGGCTCCATACTGAAGATCAGAAAGTTTTAGCAGCAGGAAACCTTGAAAACTAGCCACTCGAAAACCTGTCGATCAGTATATATTTCGAAGAAAATGAAGGTGGATTGTATATACTCTGAGGAGTGCACCGAATGACCCAGTGCTCCAGGCACACCGAGTGTAACCCGAATGAGAGACGATGAGTTGGTTTTGGGTCTGAGATTTATATGGAGGAGACCGTGCGAGAAGATGGGCAGTAATGGTGTTGCGTGTACTGGTGATAAGATATATCACTAGTATATATACAGGGGCTCGATCCCTGGCCGACGCACTCATTTACCTCGCTAAGCCAGAAATAATGCTGGTGGAAAGAAAAGGTTGGGCATGAGGCTAGCAATCCCATCGTGTAAAATAAACACTGCTACAGAAACTTCAAACCACAAGCTTGAAGCCCTTTGTTCCACTGGGGAACGTGAAGGAAAAAAATATATATACAGAAGTTCTGTATGTCGAAACCAAGTTCACTTTTAACTTTTTGAAAAAAAAATTTCGGTATTGGGTATATGATATTCATTATAATAAAGGTTTTTGTATTTCACAATGAACGAATGGAAAACAAAACGATGTCGTTGTTTTCACTGACATTTCGCTATTTTACGCTGCTGCTAGTAGCTTTATCAAAGTATCATTATTAAAACCAGAATTTACAAAATCTCAGCTTATATATAACAACTTAATCATCCTTCCTCAGCATGGCGTCATTTTTACGTTGTCGAACTGGCTAATTGGTAAAGATAAAAAAACCAGGTAGGTGTAGATTGTTGGGTTTGATAAGGGTGTAAAATTATAAAAGCAGTGTGTGTTTACATAATGAAACTGCTTATCTTATTCATGCTGACATTGTCATTTCATAGGAGAGGGCGGGGCTGTTGTAACCAGGTGAAACTATTTTAGTTCGTCATCATTCCTATTCACTGGAAAATTTGGATTCCATTTGACGTTCATCGGCACAAAAACATCAAATAGCAGGGAGATCGATTTGATGTCAGAGAAAGCAAATGATACAGCTTTGTGAAGATACGTGGGAGACGTGAAAAGAACACAGAGAAACACAATATGAAGGAAGGCCAGAAGTAACACAACACGGAAGACGATCTTTGCAAATGGTGCATTGAAGATAAGGTGTCCATAATTCGCCTAAATACAGATACCAAATTGCAAGTAAACATGCCTTTACCATGACTACGTCTTCTGCTGTTATAATGGGCCCAGCTAAAGAGGACATCAGAGAAAAGAACAAAGTATAGATGGGCTGCTGAAGTTCCACCTTCCAATCAAAACCCAGATGGATAATAATAATACTTAGGTGCACCATAGATGTACAGTTTCACTTTGGTAATACAGTTCAACGTGAAATAGATTGTGTAGCTACTGGCAGTCTACTAGGCCCCATAGTAGCAGATATCTTCACATCTAAGCTTGAGATAACAAAGCTGAGTGCTGCAATAAATGAGGCAACTCCCTATTATCGATATGTTGTTGATAACACTTTCGTGATATTTGGTGATGACAGTCATGCATCTAACCTACTTCAACTTATTGAATGACTTGCGTGGAAATATTCACTTCATTATTGCACATGAAATCGATGGAAAATCGTATTTTGTTGACACCACCATACAAAGTTTGGAAGATGGAAGTCCACCGAAAATTCACGGGGAGTAGACTATACTGAAGTTTCCAATCAGCTGTAAATGAGTATTGGTCAAGACTCTGTTTGACAGAGCCAGAAGAATTCGATCCACTGAAAAACTGGAGGAAGAATGTCTTATCCATTAGAAAATTTTGAAAAATTATAGTTACCTTTTGAAATCCATGGATAAGTATGGAAGATCTGTAAATCTAAGTGTTAAGCAGACCAGAGTAAATAAGAAAACTACTTTCATTCAACTCGATTTTAAAGGTGATAATACTGCAGGAATAATCAACAGAAAATTGAATACCACTCGACCTGGAACCTATCCTGAAGCCAAGTTTGTCTCTTTTTTTGGACAGTATGCTGTTTGGTGCAATCAGAAGTCAACAGACACCCTTATCTTGTTAAACCTAACTAATCTTATAAATTTACATATATCTGAGGTGGCAGTTACATTACGGGGGTGGAAAGAAGGGCGTATCTTAGATTCCCTGAACATGAATCAAAAAGCTTACGTCTCAAGACAACAAATGCTTACAATAGTGACACTGGAAGACATCTTCTTGATAGGGTTCATGAGAGGGACACCGTGTTTCCTTCAAAATTATTAATAGACAGTGTAATTCAGCTATCCTGAAATTCGCCTAAACAATAGCTATCAAACATTTAAAACCTGGTTTATATGTTAGGAAAGACTCACTTGTCAGTCTTTCCTTGCCCTGATAACTCACCGTCTAATCTGTTCCCTTCATTTGGTTACTCAATCATTTGCTTTAACTCTCCCTCCATTTGTCTCTGGCGTCACTTAGTTTGTTTCTTTTTATTTCTGTGATTCTTACTTGAACTCATCACATTATTACTCAATTGATTAGTTACTTATCCTCCACTTGTCACCTCTTGTCTTGATTGCGCAACGCATATCCGACCACTAATTTTGTATGTTAGGTAGAATACCTACCGGCAATGTGGAGGGTTTGGGTTCACTACAGTCAGGAATATCATTAGTGATAGTACACAGTAATCTTTTCCAAATTATTTTCCAAACTACTTCATAATCAACGACGTCAGAGACCTTTTAAGTGTCGATGAAGTTGGAACAGAGTGAGATTTAACTGCAATTCTATGCTCTGTTCTATGATGTTTCGTGGAGTTTTAGCGAACGGCTCGCTTTTAGTTTGAATGCGGCTTGTTCCGGTTGGTGGAGTTTATCTTTTATTCCATCCAGGATAACGTGACTCAGTTTTTTACAGGGCGTGGACAAAAAAATGATTCCGCGCCAGATTTTGCATAAGACTTCTTTGCAAGTTTGACAAGATTACCTTTTTTCCAATCAGTAGGTACTCTTCCTTCATCCTAAATGTTTTGTAGTATTTGCTTGAGCACATACGCTGCAGTCTCTGGATCGGTTTTTGGGGGAATTCAATCCGACTCTTCTGCTTTCTCGGACTTCAGTAGCTTGAATATGTTCAAAACTTCTGTTGTCAGTAGAGGATTAGTAATTTATATATATGTATATACTAATTGCCAGTTCTTGAAAAGGAAAACCTGCCTGCTACTAAGCTTTACACCTGTTTGATATAAGAATAGAAAGTAATCTAGGTAGGTGGAGAGAGAGGTTGATTACTGAATCCTTGTTCATCGAACCTACACCCAACACATGCAATAGGAATGAATCATCACTCATACCTGAAATATGGAAAATAATACTACCAATCAAACCAAGTGAAAATCAAGTGAAAAACAATGGAACTATATAAATGAATTTAGGAAGTCGTGTGATTACCTTGATATGATTATGAGCAATAAATTGTGCTCGAAACGTCATCAGTAAATATTACTGTATAGCACTGTGAGACTCTATCAGAATAAAAATTTACCCATAATGGAATTTACACCTGTTTAGTCGTTCTTTTAAACTTTTTATTTAACGTATGTCCGGTATTCTGGTCAGATGACCCTGTTCTTTTATGTTTAATGCTGTCATGACAAAACGACAGTTAGTTTTTTCTAGTTTTTCCCATCACCGACTATCTATTACATTACCGAATGAAACACAAAACCATTAATTGTTCATTATACTCAATAAACATTCTTCTGTCTGAACAAAACAGAATTAAGAAAAAGTCTGGAAGCTTTATACACACTATAACAGTAGTAAAGAAATTCTTTCTTCAGAAGCATCTATTTTTTCTTTTACTTTCTCCTATCTTCTAAAATTCACAATCTTTCTTTTTATGTTTAATTTTCTTGCCTTTGCTTTAAAATGTTTTATGTGTAAATGTTTAATTGGAATGAATGCGCATTTAGCCGCAAACAACCAGAAAAAACAAAACACAAACAAAAAGAATTTGTCAGAGACGATTAAAATGCTTTCATTCATTCGTTCACATTCATTCACATTCATTCTGTGTGAAAAACAGCTTTCTTCTCTGTCTCCCTCTCTCTATCAATTTTTCCTTCTTGTATCATCTGGTTACATCATTTTAACGAAAAACACAACAATGATTCAAGGAAAAACAAATGCTTTTTCTCTTCTGTTCACCACAACCAAATTCCCTATTTTTTTTATTGTCTTGCATAGGCTTAATTGCTTAACTGTTAATCAGTCTACCAAAAATTGTGTTATTCAGTGTTTGTGTGTGTGAAGACTGGACGAATGTAACGTCTTAGTTGTTTAATTTTATTTTTACTACTAACGAGAAGCTGAACTTATGGGATAACATTAAACAGTTTATTCACATCCACGTTTTATAGCCAGTTAAAGTATTTATTATTATTTTTATTTCTTTTAATTCCTAGAGGAACATAGGGCTTCAACCGCGCGTCTCCACTGCGTTTGGTTGTCTGCCAGAGTTTTCACCTGGCTCCAAGTCTGCCCACATGCTTTCATCTCCTCTTCACATAGCCTACTCCAAGTCACCCTTGCACTGACGACAAACTCGCCGCTTCCCTTTCGGGTTCCACTTGAGGGCTTGTCTAGTGATGTCACTTGATGGTTTCCTCAGAGTATGGTTAATCTATCTGCATTTCTTCCCGCTAATTTGTTGCACAATCGGTTTCTGGTTGGTTTGATGATCCGTAGTGTGGCAATTTGATCAATACATGACTTGTTTCTCCTGAATCCAGGGCTTGTTTGATTTTCCAGAATGATGTGGCTTAGTATTTTGCTTGACATGGACGGGAGCATAATGCCGTGCCAGTTCTTGCATTGACTTAAGTCTCCTTTCTTTGCCACTTTGAATAAGTATCCATTCTTCCTATCCTCGGATACCTTGAGAATTAGAACGTCAAAAAGAGGGACTCTTCTCTATACGCCTTTTCTTTTATATAACTCAGCGGGAATAAATTTGTATATCTCACAGTTCCATGATTATGAACAACACATTGTGTTTGAAACGGAATCCAGTAAATAATAATACTGTTACATTGTGTGATATATCTAATAAACCAATTAACATGGAAGTTCTACTACTATTTTCAATCTTTTTGTGAAAGCTAAGCTTGTGGGTTGATACTATAGCCTGTAAACCTATAGCCAAAGATTTTCAAGCTTTACACATCCTTTATACAGTTGCTTCAGTTGATGGAACTGAACAAAGCAGGTATAGCACATCCTATCAATTTCTGTCAACTCCATACAAAGTGAAGCAATTTTAGTGTAAAAATACCAAGTGTCCACGTATTTATTCAGTTAGTTACTTTGGGGAATGAGACCATTCATTAGATTAAATCAAATACACAAAGATATAAAAGCATTCGTAAGCTTAGTATGCTGTATATAAACATTATGATGGTACTCTGGAGTTAGATATTAACATTTAAAATACATCCTACATTGAAATTGTATGACTTAGGTGAATCTACTGTTATATTGTTGCTGTTCCCTTGGGTTCAGAGTGGACTGAGTGTGTTCTGTATGAATATTCGTTGAATCCTGCCAAAGAAACAATTCGCCAGTGCTCTTTTTTACTGAACAAGAGAGAAACTGTGGCAATTAACATAATATCTTGTCCAGGTATTATTATTTCACTTATTACTTTTCTCTTGGGCTCCTAGTGGAACATACAGCTTCGAAAGCATATTTCTAGTTTGTTCTCTTTTCAGATGACCTCTTCAGGTTGACCCACTATTGCCCATAATCTCTCATCTACTCCTCCCCCAGAAAATGTAGTATTTTGTACATGTGCATCAGTGGCACAGAGGTTAGAACGCTCGCCGACCATGCACATGGTCCGGGGTTCGATCCCCAGCCGACGCACACCTGATATCAGTGGTGGGCCTGCTAAATTCGGGCTACCTATATCACATGCTGAAAATTCCATACTTGTACAAAAATACTATATGTAATGAAGCTGTAATTAAAAATCAAATTAAAAATTAAAATGATTTCCTCCATATCACTCTCGCAACGATGATCCACTATTCGTTTCGCATTGCGCACATTGTTATTTGACAGTCTCCTCAGCACATGCCAAATCCATCTCCTTTTTATCCAACATATTTGTTTAGCAATCAGTTCTTCGTTGGTTTGTTGTCAGCCACAGTTTCTTGTTGCTAATTCTTTCTGTTCGGCCAGCTGGCCATTCAATCTTCAGTAACTGCTTTTCGTGAAACACAGTGCAAGCTTCTGACCCATATTAGAAGAAGTGACTGACTTCACATTTGTGTTGAAAATCCGAATCCTGTTCTTGATGATGAAGCGGAGTGCAGAAGATTTCCAAACTGTTTTCAGGTTGATAAAGGAGTATCTTGCCTTTCTGACTCTGTCTTCGGCATCTTCATCCATGCTGTCCGACTGTCTGTGGTTGAAGCCGTACTTCCTGGCCAGATTAGTGAAGGAGGTAACCTCTGTCAAATGTCTCCCGTTGATGGTGACTGGTGCTAGTTGTTGTGAATCTAAATGATTCAAATAAGTTGAGTGGATTATGGACGAAGACAAAAAATGGAGGGTACAAAATAGCATTAATTAAAACGAGAAAAGTTAAAATAACCAAAATTAAAATGACAGTGTACACGTTCGGTTTTAACTATTTAATAACTACCGTTCAAGTGACATGTGATAACCTCAAGCCAACTTGTACATTAACTATCCTAAATGATTTTAAACATCAATCACGTGGCTTTTACCAAGTGTGTGGTGAATGATTGTACACCTGAAGACGTCTTCACCTTTCAGATACAAGTTTTTTCTTTTTGTGGAATATGGTTGAAAATATCGTGAGAAATCTTCCCTTCATATCAGACATTCTCATTTTTCTGTCAGTCAGGAATTGTCACTTTCTATCACACCTTTTAATTAAACAAAATTCATAACTGCAAATAGAATGATTTCTGTACATACTAACAACCTTGTCAACACCCTTTATTCTGTTTTCTTTTCAGACTTTTGTGTATTTTCCCTTCTCCCAGCTAAAACTAACTAAAGTGTATGCGGATAGTTTGTATTTTGACATTAAAACTGTGTCTAACATTGTATATACAGTTGACAGGATCACTGACAAAACAAAATGATGTCATATTATCCTCATCAATTAGTTGTTCCTAATTTACGGTTTTGTTAATTTTCAATTCCCAGGGAATTTTCAGATTATCAATCAGAAGAGACAACATGTTCAATTATTCATAGCTTGATTCTTCTCCCATAAATTGATCAGTGAGCACACTGGATGACTAGCTGACGAGTTTATTTAGGAAGCACAATCTGTAACAGTATGTTTATTTGGAAATCCCCTCCTGAAAAATGGAAATGCAATGGTGATACCTTTTTATTGGACACTAGTCAGTAACTAGTGTAATGTGAGTGTGCGTGTGTGTAGTCCTACCTTTGATGCAGACTTAATTCTATCAGTCAAGTTTGCCACGTGGCCATCATTCCACTTGGTGGCTCGCTATCATGGTGCACTGTATATTTTTGCTATTAGATGGTTGGAAGCAGTCGGAAGGAAGCCTTGCCGGATCTAGGATTCGTGATAGTTGGCACTCACCTGTCAGTAAGGAGTATCTGCAACCGCCTTGAAGGAACTCAAGTCCCCTCTGAGATTCGAAGCCGAGTCACCCAATACTGTAGTCACAGATGTTACTGTTAAGCTATTCAGGCTCACGATAGACCTCCGGTAGGACTGTATTGGATATGTTTTGATTAGACACTCGTGATACTTATCTGTGTATTTTAAGTAACTTTTTACATATTTTCCTGTTTTCTCCCAGGCTATATATCATTGTCGTAACGTTTGCATATCATCTGTTCAATTGATCCTTATTGTTTATCCTTGTTCCTGTTTAATCTTTGATTTTAATGCTTCTCTTTGTGGTTATGTGATGATATTGCTAATGCGTTGTTGTCCGACTGCGATTTTGTTTGAGTGAATCAAGGTCATCCTAACATTCGGATATCTGCAGGAATTGTTCAATGTGTGATCCTTGCTGCTGATTTTCGTTAGTACTTATTTTGTACTAGAGAAACTGCTGGATGTGTATAGCTGCCTCACGGCATTGTTGTTTCTAAAAAGTACAGTAGATTTTATTAGAAATAACTGTCTTTAGTCTATTTTTGTACTGCGCCTAACTCAAGGGAGTTCTGATTAGCTATACAGTACAACGCAAAGATTGGTTTCCAGCGTTCAAGGTCAGTTCATGTTGTTACATGGTCAGGGTATGAATTCTATGAATTTCAGTCTATCAGACGAAGAAGAATGGTGTGCGATGTGTCTGATGTCTTGGGAAAAAGAATTACCTTTATGTTGCATATGTTGACTGTTTTTCTGACCTCATTTGATGTTTTTATTTTGAGTAAAATAATAGCCTTAAGGATGTATGTTCACAAAGTACTTTCTCAGCCAAGTTTGATGACATTATCTTGTGACTAGTATCTCTCGGGTAATTATTGTTATATGAATATCTAATAAAGTGTTGTGAACAGCGGTACCCACCGAGTTCTATGAGAGGACTAATAACTCCAACAATTTTAACTGATTGAAAATGCTCATTAAAATTTTCAAAAGAATGGGTACTCAACAAAGAATGCCCTTTTCGATAACTTCATCATCAGGCTCTACAGTTATATATACATTATAATGAATGAATGAATTAGTGTTATGAACAACATTAATGTTGCTGTTTGAATAACATCGAATCAATAGTATTGATAGATTACAGTTCAGTAGCATCAACATAAAATAAGCTGAATGTCAGAAAAATTAGGAAAGATAATAATATAAATTCATGAATTCATGGTCTTCACTGAAGGCCGGTCACAGCAGTAGTGGTGGCTGTACTTGCTTCTTCTGCACACAGATCACTAGTTGTTTGAGGCGAATCGCAATAGCCTCTGCTGTTTACAGCATGCGGTGCTTCGATGTTCTTGGCAATTTATTTGGCACCCGGTATATTATACAGCTGGCTTTGTGGCCGGTTTGTACCAGATGCTCTAATATCAAACTGTTAATGGTTTTCACTACACCTTTACTTAGCCATACAGGGAGATGTTCTTGAGCATGAAAAATCAAGTTCCTAGTGCAATGGCAAATATAACTCTCTCTTCACAAGCGCAGTTGAATTGGTAGAGGATACATTAAAAGTGGCTAGTTTAGGTACTTCATCTTTCAGTCAAGGAATCATCATCCGTCGTGTAGAGAATAAGACCGGAAATTTGCCATCATTAAAAGTTCTTTGAACCTATTTTCTTAATTTCCTCGTAATTATCTCACTTGGTAAATCGCCCTCGAATTGTAGTCGTATATACAAAGCGGCTTCTGTTTTTACGGATAGTGAGTAGTCCCAATTTCACTGGGTAGCTTTAATGATCAAATTACTTCTCACATAGAAAACACTTACGATAAAACAAAGAATAAACTGAACAGGTTATGTGAAAACCTTAGAAGAACGATACGTAACCGAGGAGAAAGTGCGGAGGGAATTAAGTATGAGGTTGATTAAAACACCTAAATAAGTGTCGATATTGCAATTAGATCATTTGAGAGGAATTTTCCAAACAATTATTCTGTTACTCAAAGCTCTGAGCTCCATTATCTATACAATAAACACTTCATCAGTTTTATACACAGAACTCAGAATACAACATTTGAAACTTAAAATACCTTCAAAACAGATAGAATTGGTGAGTATTCTGATACACTTAGGCACTTTAATTCGAAATTATTAGCCAGTGTGTAAAAAATGAAGCAAAAGTTTGATAATTCCTCTCCCCCGTGATTCTCTAGATAAAATAATTTTAGCCACAATTTCTTTTCGGAGAATTCACTTCTTGTAAATCTGCCGGAGGAAGCTTACAAAGTTTGGATGATGAGCGTTTCTGTTGTCTCATTTCGTCCATTCCCTTTCAGTCACCAATATTTTATTATATGGTGTTAAAAACTGTCTTTAAGTCTCAATATAATTTCACCCCTGCCCGATTACATAATACTTATTGTTATATAACTGATTAGCCATTAAGGAATGAGTCTTGTCATGTATACAGTTTTTAGTAATGATGCTGACTCCAATGTTGTCACCAAACTCAGTGACTGAACACCGATTTCCTCTTTTTCGGTTGATGTGAGGTTGATACAAGCGTCAATAAAACCTTATGGCTTACAAAACTCTTGCTTCAGGGAATTTCCTAACTAGTATATGTCTGAGCTTACTGGTTTAATCATTATCCACTACTACAACCACCACAACACGATACCTATGACATGTGACACAAAGAGGAAAGGAAGAAGACAGGCCGTTGAAGAGAGGGCGTTTATTGTCTCGGATCAACCGTGAAAAAAACGCGACAGCAATTCTGAATAGATAGAGTTTGAAAGTGACCTTGACAGACACTAGCAGAATCGGCAGACTAAAACAGTAGTGAACTAATGCGGTTCCGAGATCATAACTGGGGGAAAACAAATATTGCTGTTTTTATTTCTTCGCGTTCCCAGTGAAACATAGGGCGTTAATTTTTACAGGGTGGGGTTGCTAACTTCATACCTAACCTTCCATCTTCACCAGTCTTATTACTGGCTTAGTGAGGTAAACAAGTGAGTCGGCCGGGGGTCGAAATCCAGACCATACGCGTAGTTGGCGAGCATTCTACCGCTGTGCCACAGACGCACTAACATTGCTTTACTGTAAGAATAAATGTAGTAATTTGGAAAAAGTAGGTGTATATTACAGTGGTGATAGGAGGTAATCATCAGGGTATCCTGTATCTAGATTTATTGCTTACTGACACTCATCAACAAGGTGTATCTGAGACTTTGAAGGTAGGCAATTTGAACCCGCACCACTTAATGCTGTAGTCCGAGGCATTACAACTGAATTCATCGAGCTTACAACTATTTTCGCTTAAATCTAGTATAGATTCACTGGTTGATCACTAGAGTCATCAATATCAGCCATTTTTCTTCGATGATGAGAACGTCGACATGGGATAGTAAGGATGAAAACTGGTTTCCTATGGGTTGCCTTGAACAAACTGATATCAGTTTAAAACTATGTATAAGATTCACCTTGGACAGCTGTGAAACACAGAAGGTCATGGGCTCGAACCCCTTTGGGTGCATACCGACGAAGAGTCCCAAACTAGGATGAAACAGCTGTCCAGCACTCCTAACTGGTTTTCGAATGGTTCTCTAACTGATGTCAGCTCATGATGAAATCCTCCAACCAACCAATCAAATGAAATCCCCACAAAGCCATATACTTCAAAAGTATCTTTGACTTTAACCTCTCCTACCTTTGATGTAGTTTAACTCTGCTTGCCTTTTGTTTCTGTGATATGACATGAACTCACCATACTGTCACTCAATTTACTAGTTATTCATCATCTTATATACCTCTTGTCTTTATTACGTAACTATTTTGCCATTGTTTCCACACATTTTCTCTTGCTTAAACTTGAACTCTTTGGGTATTTACCATACATATTTATATATTTCCGAGCACTGTTTACTAACTTTGGAGTCCACTGTCAACTGACATTGCGTAACATTTGCTAGTATGTTAAAAGTGTTCTGTATATAAACTTAATTAGTGCTTTCTTTAGGCTGTACTCAGATGATGAGAAGATGACGAAATAAACAATGATGGTACCGTGTTATTCTGCCCAAACTGTTGTTCTTACTTTATTCAAATTCACAAAGGGGATTACGTGTATGATCAAAAATAATACTTTGAGCTGTTCTCAGTGATATCCTTTAAAATATTTAGACAATTACTTTTAAAATTCCAAAGAATATTTCAGTTTTAAATCAAACGACATCAGCAAGTCACTAATTTACGCAAGACATTCACCTTTGCGGTAAGCTCAAATATCTGCTGTCAGTTTCAATTCAACTTCTGAAGGAGTTGAGTCGAATAGCGCGATAATTACTTGCGTGTATGCAATAATAATAACAATAATAGTAATAATAATGAAAAGAAGCATGCGAATAGTGTTCCTATCTTATAATAGAATAAAACAAATTCTGAAAAGATAATTAAACTTGTCACGTCATTAGTGTAAACAAAATCTTTTCTTTTGTGGTTATTCAAATCATTCAAGATATAAAAAAAGGAGAAAAATTTCCATTTGAGAAAATTTTCTCAACCTTTTAGTGAATTAGAATAAAAATTAAACAACTGAAATGGGATGTGTGTATTCAGATTCTTTGAGTATTTCGGATATGAAGAATATTTTATCTTCAAATGAAGTCACTACACAAAGAGGCCTGATGAAATCACTGCGTCGGTGGCACGGCGGCTAGGACTCTCGCCGACCATGCACATGGTCCGAGGTTCGATCCCCTGCCGACGCACACCTGATATCAATAGTCGACCTGCAAAATTTGAGCTACCGATATCATATGCTGAAAATTCCATACTTGTACTAAAAATACGGTGCGGAATCAATCTATAATCAAAAACATATTTGAAAATAAATTTATTATTATTGTTATTCCCTTGGGTTATGAGTCAAACATGATTTCTTCCATGTCACCCTCGGAAGCCCCACACACCATTTCTCATTCCATTTTCAATTAGGATGTGTCACTAAACGATCTCTTCAGCATGTGTGTGATTCATCTCCACATTTAATTTGTGGATGGTGACCAGCAGTGGAATCAAGGATAACGCGCATTTCGTCCTATTTAGGACTCGTCAACTGGATGTGCCTGCATTTCTCAGTGAGTGGCGTTTGAAACTATGGGCACTGGGTTCGAGCCTCGGTGGGAACATCATCACTCACTGGGGAATGCAGTTACATCCGGATGACGAGTCCCAAATAGGACGAAATACGCATTATCCTGGATTCCACTGCTAGTCACCATCCACAAGTTAAATTCTAATTAAATGCCCAGACATACCCAGGCTAATAAATCCTCCATAAACATTCACACTATAAATTCCTTTCACAATTTTCTTTTCTTTTCTCCTTCTTCTATTCCTCTGTTTCATTGACAAACGTTCATCTTCGACTTTTATGTTTTCATGACCTTTCGTATGATTTCTATTACCTTAGTTTTAGGAATGCTTGTTGTCGTATTTACAAAATCCTGCTCATTTCACTTCACTAAATTCATTATTGTTATTGTTATTATTTGACAATCATTCACCAATAGTACTTTTAAGTATACACCACATCATCGTTATTATTATTTTACAATCATTATTATTGTCGTTATTTTCAACCTTGAACTTATGTCTAGTCCACCTCATTCGTTGATTTATTTTCTGTAGTATTCATATTGTCTTACACACCACTGATTACACTCACCCCCGAGACCTGTATTTTTGTTGACTGTATATATACATTAAATTATTTCACCTCATTTTATCTCATGTTCCACAATACACTTTCTGATATGAGTCTAATTTGCCTATACTAGCTGGCTATTGTATGCTTAAATTATTGGATTTGTAATTGTAGATACAGCTTGAAGAAGAATTTATTGAAACCACAATTGTTTGCTCTAGAGGTTAATTAGTGGATGGTGACTAGCAGTGGAAAACAGGATGCGCAGTTTGCCCTATTTGGGACTCGTCATCTGGATGCACCTGCATTCCGCAGTGAGTGGTGATGATCCCACCGAGGCTAGAATCCAGTGCCCATAGCATCAAACGCCAAAGTGTTGTCCACTAGATCACTTGGGCCATCCACCGATTAACTTCTAATTACTTGCCCAGATATCGTTGAAGCGTCTGCACAAGAATCCGACATGTTAACATGAGACCAAGCACTTCGGTCCAATCAATCGAAGGGAAAATCTAAAATTCAATAAAAACTTGACATTTGTTTGCATATTTGTTGAGCAATAGGTTCTTGACTGGTTCGACCGCACAGTTCCTTATTGCTAATCTAGTCATTTAACCTTTAGTATGGAGCCAGAGAAGGTGTCTATTGATGAAATTCTGCAATAGCTCGTTGAAAATTCTTTTTGTTTAGCATTCATATCACTAATTAGGATTATTATGTTTCAATTTAGGATGTTATCCATTACTGTTTGTAGCTATTTACAGAAATGTTCCTTCTTCTTTTGTTCTGAGTTGTTTTTAGGTGCGTAGCATTTAATGATTGTAACTCTCCTTCCTTGTGAGTTGATTGTTATTATCATCCTTCTGGAAGAGACTTTCCCCCACCTCATGGGAGCTTTGGTTGCTGTTGGAAACATCTTGAGAGTCACTCCCTTAATGTGCTCGTAGTTACCGTCTAGATGACTTTTCATTTAAAATTTGAAGAACCCACATCTATTCCATCCGCTCTCACAGATATCTAGCACTTCCATACCGTATCTTGACATTCCTCTAGCAACCTAGGCACTCTTCCCCATCTTCGTAGGCTGTACGAATACTCCACGTCCCCATTCTAATTTTTGTTTTTATCAAAAGAAGATGCATCAGGTGATAGGCATCCAGAAGGCTTTCATCAGCCTGCGGCATTTCACCTCTCTGATTCCAGGATAGGTTTGTTTTTATATTCTTCTTGTGGTTTGAAATTTCTCTAGCAATCAGATTGGTTTTCTAGGTTAGGATAGCTCGCCGCACTTCCAACTCGCTCTTTTTTCTTGGACTCAGGACCAGCTAGACCACTGGTGAGCTAGTAAACTAAGAGAAGTTGATAAGATCGCAGGACTACCTAAAATTCCATTCAACAGAATGCATCAAACGATGTTTTAGTCATTCAGTCACATCTTTGGACCGCAAAATGTAATCACGCTCATTTTTAATCAGGTTTGAATCCTATTCCTGTACACTGCTCGATGGAGATGAAGGAATTATATCACAAGGGATTGATGTTTCGCAGCATATGAAATGACGTAGCGTCATACTACATACTGCCGACTGATATTCCACAAAAAGATCTTGTATAAATTGTAAATATTATAGAACAAAATGCTCGGAGAATTTCGTTCAGTCTGTTAACACAGTGTAACTTTTCTAAAATCTAAAAAGAAACCAAGTATTTTGTAAAAACACAAATGTTTTTATCTTGACTGTAAATATTTCTCTTCACTGTGAAGGAAGTGCTGAAGATGCTATCTTGGAAGATAACGGATCAGATATGATGAAGATTTGTAGCTCAGGTTGATGATTTTAATGCAGTTGTGTTCTCTGAGCTAAGTACTCCCTTTGATAGGTTTGATTGGATCTTGTATATCCCTTTAAAGGATTTTTCGAATAAAGCTGAATGTCCAGAATTCACCAGATGTTCTGTTGTCGAACTGTATACCCCTTTGCATTCTCCATTTGGTAGTCATGCTGGATAGTGGTCCCAAGCGCGTTTTACAAGCTGATGCATGGTATGGCCAATGCAGTCAGCTCCACATGAGCGAGTTAACTTGTATACGTTTGTTGAAGTGGGCTGATGCAATAGCTTGTCTTTCACGTACTGGGTGAGTAGTTTCTTGCAGAAGAATGTTATTCGTAGACTGGCAGGGAACTATGTTTTACTGAGAGACTTCCAAAGCCGTCTACGGAGAATTTCTGCTTTGTTATCAATTTAAATTCGAGGTTCAATATCAGCATCATTTTGGGGACAACTTGGACATTTTCAGGTGTTTTCTTTGGTTTCGGATTCTTGTCTATGAATCTAGGTAAGAATCCATTTTCTAACGGTGATTCTGTGACTTTACTTCGATTGATTCTTCGGTGCAAACTTTCCGGATCCTCAGGGAAAGAGAATATATTAGGTTTCTGTCTCTGCTCAAAGGCACACAACTTTGAAAGTTGATAAACTGTCCGTTCCATATGGGCTTTGTGTAGATAGACCTACATCGCGAATTGTCAGCATTCCTTCGTGGGTGAACATGGAGGAAATGAATCACTGAGTCAGACTCAACTTCCAGGATCAAGTTTATGTTTGGGTGGGCGTCTCATCGATGTATCTCTTGTAGAGATAGAGGTTGTTGATGGGTGATGATAAGTTGTTTTCTAAGGTAACCATGAAGCACTCGTCCAACAGGGTGCACAGAGGAGAACCCATTGCTACTCCATCAACTTGCCCGTATATTTCGTTGCTGAAACTAAAGTATACGTTGAAGATTCATCATACTAACAATTCTTTTAGGTTATAGATTGGTATACAGACAAACTGGCTGAAAAAGCAGCGAAAACAGGACTCCAGGCGAACTCAGAGAAGACGGAGGTGATGAATATAGCCAATCAACAGCAAAAACAAACAGCACCAATCATCAACGGAGGAGATTTAACAGAGGTGACATCCTCCCTTCACTTATCCGGCTAGGAGGCATCGTTTCAACTACAGGCTGGCGGAACGGATGAAGATGACAGAGCAGGCCAACCAGAATTGGAAAGGCAAGATATGCTTTCATCAAACTAAAACCAGTATAAGGGACAAGATTCGCGTTTTCAACACAAATGTCAAGTCGATTCTTCTATACGGTTCAGAAAATTGGATTGCATGTCACAAAAAGCATTTCAAACAGGTTGCAAAATTTCATCAAGAGCTGCCTTCTCCATATACTGAGGACTTAATGGCCAGCTGGTCAGCAAGAATAAGCAACAAGAAACTCTGGCTGGGAACAGACAAACCAAGAGCCGATCGCTCAACGAATATGTAGGATAAAGTGGAGATGGATCGGGCACACGCCATTGAGGAGGCCACCGAACGACATCACACGCCAGGCCCTCGAGTAGAACCCAAACGGGAAGCGACGAGTGGATCGTCGGTGCAAGGGCGACCTGGAGGCGACCATGTGGCAACGAATAGATGAGAGAGTTTGGTCAATCTTGGACCCAACTGAAAAGGACGGCAGAAAACAGGAGAAATTGATGTGTTGTTGAAGCCCTATGTTCCACTTGTAAGGCAATGGAATAATAATAATACAGACATCGATGCTATTGGATTGAATGAAGTTGCATAGGGAACATATGGTCTCTGTCAGTGAAATATTCGATTTAAGTATTTTCCACTATTTTCATCAACTGATTCAACATCTTTATTAACTAAAACCTCAACAATCAGGTGTTTTTGAGACTAGTTCTCAGATAATGACTACATAATATCATTCAGTATACATTTATATACATATATCCAGAATATTGTTGTGAGTTTATCCGTTACTATAGTTTAAGTAACATTATAAAATATTGATTAAATGTTCACGTAACAAATACATAAACAATTAGAACTTGCTGTTCATTTATACTTGAAAAACATGATCTTATATATGTATACATATATATACAAACATTCATTTACATGTCATTATATGATTAATGAAAGAAACTCAAATTGATAGAGAGGGGGATAAAAAGAATAGTATTCCTTAAAAAGGTTTGTTCTAACTTATATACAAAAACATAAATGTTAATGCTTTTATTAAGCCAATACTTTTAATTGACCTAGTTGTAAGAAAATTGTGACTTGATGTTGATACGATCAGTAGATTAGTTGGTAAACAAGAAAACGGTTTACACAGACATTCTCGTGAAGAGATATGCCAAAGGCAGTAATGCAACTTGATACAGTTGGGATTAAAAAAAAAGAAGGATATTATTACTTTTCGTGATTTATCATTCTATGCGTAGATAAGAGAAGATAGGAAGGAATATGTTAGGCAAATGAGAAAATTCTAGAAAATAGGGGTTTCATAGATTATTTATGTTTAGTGTGACAGAAATTCAAAGACTTACAGGCGAAAATCAATAAGTGGGAAGAAGTGGCAGACAGCGAAGAGAGGATCTAAAGGAACATGGAGAAGACAGCAGTAGGGTGTGAGGCTGAGGGTGGCATGGAGGAGATTGTGTGAGGGAGAAGAGATGAAAGCTTATAGAGAGTCAGGAAGCTAGCTGAAGAGGACTATAGAGAACAAGATGAATTGAAGATATGCTGATACAGTCCGCTGTTCCACTCGGAACCCAAGGGAATAATAATTATTATTCCCTTGGGTTCCGAGTGGAAAATCGGACTTCAACAACACATCTGCACTTTGTTGCATTTTCTGCTGTCCTCTTCACCTGGGTCCACGACTAACCATAATCTCTCATCTCCTCCTCATCAGCACACAATCTTCCCATGTCACCCTCAGACCAACAACCAACTCGTCGCTTCCCATTCGGACTCCACTCGAGTGATAGTCTGCATTGCACGCTAGTCATTTGACGGCCTCCTCAACGTACGCTCGATCATGCCATCTCCATTTCCTCCTACATATTTGTTGAGCAATTGTCTCTTGGTTGGTTTGTTGCCAGCCGGAGTTTCTCCTTGCCAGTTCTTTCTGGCTGGCCAGCCATTTGATCTTCAATGTGAAGCCGTTGAAGTGAGCAGTTGTTGATAAAAATCTGCCGTAACCTGTTGGAAATCCCCTTCGTAACACGTAGTGCACGTTTCTCACCCGTATAGAAGAAATGACTGACTGACTTCACACTGGTGTTGAAAATTCGAATCTTCTTTATGCTTTCTGAGGTAGTGCAGAATATTTCCAAATTGGTTTCAGGTTGATGAGGGCGTATCTTGCCTGTATGATTCTGGCTGGCCTGTTTTGACATCTTCAGCCATCCCGAATACCTGTGATTAGAACCGTGCATTTTAGATAAGTGAAGGAAGTAACCTCTGTTAAATCTCTCTCGCTGATGGTGATTGGTGCTGGTTGTTGATGTCACTGTTGCTGTTGGTTGGTTGGACATCTTCATCATCCCCATCTTCTCTATGTTCATTACCTGGAGTCCTGGTTTTGCTGCCTGCCAGCCTCTTTAGTCAGTTTGTTGGTTTTTTCTGCAAGTCTTCGCATTTGTGTGACGCTAAACATGTCACCTATGAAATGTAGATCTTCTAGAGTCTTCTTATTGATCAGTCCAGCGTATTCCTGTCTTCTCACCTTCAGTGCACAGTGTGATGCATAATCTAACGCAAGTGAATAAATAATATACACGGAAACTATCTCTCCTATATTATGGCTGATGAAGATGATCATTAAATTTCCATGATCATTTGAATTCACTTTCACTTATTATCTCTGTCCCATAATCTTATTATTCATCAATGGATTTCTGCTTCTACAACCACTGTGACTTATACCGTTAAGATGTACCTATTTCACGCATATTACTGATATGATTTGTAATACAACCTAAAAGATTGACAGCAATATGAATTTATTGTGCTAACTAAACCCACTGTGAGTGGTAATCAATCACAAGATCAACTATGGCAGAGGGAAGACCACTGTGAATTATAAACCAAGAAGAGAAGACAAACTGTTGGCAGAGACACAGCGCTTCTGTTGTCTTAAAAAGCGATGGTGAGTGTAAACAGGTTCTGAATGATCCTGAGCGACACTCAATCACGGATAAGTATAAAGGTCTAACATATGATGAGAGATTAGCCTTCACAAAGATTGGGAAACACAAAAGTCATCATGAGTGCGTGGAGATAATAAAACGGTGTTTATTTTAAATTACAAATCAGTACCATAGTGTATATGACACTTCCCATCGAAATATAAACATGATACAACACAATTTAGTGCCTCTGTTGTTCTGGACAGTTTGAAAATAAGTACTACCTGAAACCTTATGCAGCTAGATCGTCTCTTGGATGAAAGCCACATCAGCTTAGTTCTGCGTCTATGGAGACTAAAGGGCAAGACCACCTTGGGCTCTGAGGATTTCGTAGTTAATTTTTGTGTCTCACGCTTAATTCATACCCCAATGTAACCTCATATACAATAACTCTAACCAACTACATCACTTTCTGCGCATTTCGCCTTACTTGGTAGATGACCACTAGCATATACAGTGTTATTCTTGTGGGCATACTTGACTAATAGAATTCAGTCTACGCCAGAAAACACCAAAAAAGGACTAGGTGCATAATACTAGTGACCAACTAGGGTCCCATGAATGGGATACTGTTTCTCTAAAGTGCTTTTTTTTAATAATACAACTCTAAGAAGACGTGATTTATGTGAATTGTGTAATGCGAAATTTTTTTGATCACAGCTTGATTCCACACCGTATTTTTGGTACAGGTTTGGAATTTTCAGTATGTGATATCGGTAGCCTAAATTTTGCAGGCCGGCCATAGATATCAGGTGTGCGTCGGCGGATGGCTCGATCCCCGGACCATGTACATGGTCGGCGAGAGTCCCAACCGCTGTGCCACCGACACAAATTTCAAGCAATCTAAACAAACACCTGCTTGTCGTAGGATTATATATGAAACAAAGTGAGCGTTAAGGTAAGAAAGAAAAGACACACTTTTTTGATCCTAGTTTGGGGATTATCAGCAGTACGCACCCACTGCCAAGGTTCGAACCCAGGAACTTCCGGTAACAAGGCAAGCTTGTATACCATTCAGTCAATGGGACTCGATTCAATGACCAGCCCATGAATTCTCACTTCTATCAATTCGTGATTTTAGCGCGACTAACAATCATTGTCATCGGCGGAAAATCAATACTCACTTTCAAATGGATGGCCCTCAGTGTTTGGTGGTCGCGCTAAAACAGATCACGAATTGGTATATGCTGGAATTCATCGATTGGTCAGTGAATTGGGTCCCAGTGGCTGAATGGTATACGAGCTTGTCCTAGGTTCGAACCCCAATGGGTGAGTGCTGCTGATAGTTCCCTAACCAGGACGAAACAGCTGTCCAATATTCCAGTGGGGGTTTTACTGCTTCTCAAACTGATATCAATCCGTGATCAACTCCTGGAACCAAATCTTATCCTTACAAACCAACCATTGAAAAGACTCACGTCGAATCGGAAGGCTATTATGAAGGTTAAAATAACAATGAAGATGAATAAACCGAAGAAGAGAGGCAATAGTGCACCTGTCCTGTTATCATAACAAAGTTTCCCAAACGAAGGTTTAATGTGATGACGATGGATTGTTTTTGAACAACTAAAGTTAGTGTAAACTTACTAATCGCTAGGGCTTCCACAAAATTTAAGACACGTCCCTAACACATTTATTATAGATAAGTTTAAAGTAGGTGTAAGTGTCAGTTTTATGTCATGTATTTATTTATAAATCGGCCACTGAAAGCAGGAGCTTAGAGAATATCGATCGCTATATGACTTTAGAAAGAAATCCAACCCATCATTTATGAAAACGGTCGACCTAGGTCATCCATTACGAAACATATTACAGCAACAGGACACAGAATTGTTGTTTACGCCTCCTCTAAACCTATACACAAAACATGTTTAGGGCGTATCCTAAAGTTTGTGGAAGCCTTAACTATTAGGAAGTTTAAACTACCGATATTTTTTTTCAAAAACAATTTGTCATCATCACATTAAAAACCTTCTTTGGTAAACTTTGTTTTGATACGAGGACAGATGTACTATTATTATCTCTCTTATTTGACTTATTGATTTCCATCGTTAGGTTTACAATCATTATAGTCTGACTTTTGTCTATTCTCTCCCCTATTTTAACGCTTTGTTATTTTCTATGATGAGTAGGCGAGTGAACAGATTGCTTAAAATGTTAAAACGGAACTTACTGTTTCAAAATCTTCAATAATAATAAATTACAGTACGGTACTCTTTTTCGTCGGTGGTTCAACGATAGAATGCTCGCCAATCACAAAAGTGGTCCAGGTTTCGAGTTTCAGCTGGTGCACAGCTTCATCACTCTGGACAAAGAGAGAGAGTTGGGAGTGAGGCTAGCAACCTCATCCCATAAGAACATCACTGATACTGAAACTTCAAAGCTGAAGCTTGAGGCCATATATTGTACTCGGGATGCAAAAGTAATAGAAAAAATCTCGCATTCTAGTATAAATCTTGATGTAATACTTTAGAGGAGGTTAGCCATCAGAAACGAGAAAAGTATTCGATATCACGTGATTTCTCGAGTTCAACCACGAACTGATATCATTTAGGGAACCACTGAAACCCACGGAGTACTGGAAAACTGTTTCGTCCTAGTTTGGGATTCATCGGGAGTGATGTTGGAGTTCCTACCGAAGACATTGGTTGGTGGTCTTGCTAAATCACAAATTGGTAGAAGTTAGAATTCATGGACTGGCAACTGACTCGAATCCCAGTGGCTGAATGCTAAACGAGATTGCCTTGTAGATGGAAGGTCCTGGGTTCAAACCCTAGCAGTGGGTGCATACTACCAATAAGTCCCAAACTCTCTGCTGGTTTTCAATGGTTCTGTAACTGATATCAATCCGTGAGCGAACTCCAAAAACAAATTAAATCCTGACAAATCAGCTCTTGAAAAATTAGTGATTGTTTCTCCTGAGTAAATGCAACACCTATAGGTTTTCACTGTATCATCTAAGTGCTAGTTTCTCCACATTTCATTCACTAAAACTTTTATTATGGTAGTACTTACCGTAAGAATGATAATAATAATTATAAACACGCATAATGCCACATTGTTGAGTGATAATCCAACCAACTTATAATGAATACATTTCACTTCTAGTTACAAATATAATTGAATTATTTTATTTGGTAACTAAAAGCAGCGAAATTTTAGAACATTGTTTCAACACAAATTCTTTCTTATTCTCATCAAATTTCCCCTGAGTTGTTTCTTTACAATATGTTTTCAAAAGTTAAGCAAAAATCAGCAGTATAGTCATTTTTCGCCCTGTATTAACATTTCGAAGTGAATACAAAATTAAAACACACAATATAAGTTGGAGGAAAGTTGTTATTATTCCCTTGGGCTTCGAGTGCAGTATAGAGATTTAAGGGCACATCTTTATTTTGTCTTGTCCTTTTCAGTCTTCTTTAGCTTGCTTCACGATTGCCTATAGGCTCTCATCGCCTTTCCACACGATGTCCTCCATTTTACCTTCAGAGTAAAATCCAACTTTTCGTTACCTAATCAGGTCTCACTCGAGCGTCCGTCAACGGCTCGATGTCTCCTTAGGGTGTGTCTGATCCATCTTCATTTGCTTCTGAATATGAGTTGACCAATAGGTTACTGATTGGTAATTTGGCACAGTTACTAGTTGCTAATTCATGCAGGATGGTTGTCTGGTCTTCACTACTGAGCAGCGAAGATAGCTCTTGGAAAACTTTACCGCCTCTTCAAAATTTTTTCGTGATCCCTACAGAAGAAATGACTTGACAACGATGTTGAAAATTCAGATTTTGTTTCTTCTGCTCTCAGCAGAAGAAATCCAAGATAATTTTAGAGTGATGAATGTCTCTATTACATTTTCTATTCTGTCTGATTCTGACAACCTCATCCGTGTCGTACATCCGTAGCTGAATTGATGCTGCCTAGATAAGAAGTGACACCTTTCGAATTTCTCCCTCTGAGAGTGATTCGTGCTTGTTGTTTTGGTGAGTTGGTTATTTTCATCAACTCCGTCTTCCGTTTCTTCACTTAAAGGCCTGTCACCCTTGTCTAAGTCTTCTGACTTATGTGAAGCTAGACATAGGTCATCTCCAAGGTGCGGATCCTCTAAAATCTCCTAACTGATTCAAATTACTCCCATCTTCTCGCTTCCCACAGTTTGCTGCATAACTTATATAATTTGTTCGAGGAATTATTTTCCATTCCAGGATGAATTTCATCGCAAGACAATATCAATTTATGATTCGCTGAAAACTAGAGAGTACAAGACAGTTGATGTCTGACCGATTTATGGGTGTGTATTGATTGGGATCCCCGAATTAGGACGAATTGGTTGTCAAATGCTGCTTGGTTTCCAAGAATTGTCCAACTGATATTGTTTCTTTATGAAATTATTCAGATCCCTGTTTTATTTTTTTTTTAAGTTACCAGTGTAATATAGGGCTTCAAGCTAGAGGCTTGAATTTTTTGTAGCAGTGTTTAGTTTTACAGGATGGGGTTGCTAGCCTCATGCTTAACCTTCCCTCTTTACCAGTTATATTACTGGCTGAGCGAAGTAAAGGAGTGCGTCCATTTGCCAGAGATCGAACCCCGAACCAGATGAGGCGTGGTTGGCGAGCATTCTACGGCTAAGTCACCGACACACTAATTCAAATCCCCACATGACTAACAATCCGATTTATTTTATAGACAGCTTTATAATATTATCATAAAAGTACTTTCGATAGCTCGGGTATTTTAATCTGATTTGTCTCTCTCAGCTGAATCAAACCGGGTACACCACTGATGAGCCTGGTAGCTAACGAGCGAACTGGCCATCTGGTGTTAAGATTACACCTCGATCTGGCTAGTTAGCATGCACTACTGGTTTGATATGGATGGTCTACAACTACTCATTCCAGCCAGTTAGTAGTATAAAATGCTTTTATAGTTTCGATAACGTTACAAATATGACAAATACTATTAAAAACTAATTTACTCAGATTAACTAAAAAGTACACATTTCACACTGATTTTTACTTCAATTTCTGATGTAGACTTTATATACAGTTTAGACACTGAAGTAATTATGTAAGGCCAAATGAATCACCTATCTAACTTGCTTTTAGAAACAGTATATAAATAAAGTTTCGGCTTTTCTTCTCCAGCATATTTTGTCAACGCATGTTTCGTTTCATTGCGACACTATTCATCAGATTATTCCTGATGAAAACGAATTTCACTGTTAGGTAAATCTTTATAAATCTGATACCTTAAAAAGGATTATTGTTATAATTCAACATGTTAAGTGATCCACAATGGAGAACTGAACGAAGAAGCGTTTGAAGCGAAAACAGGAGTAAGAGAAGGTTTCTGTCTACTATCACTGATTACATTCCTAAATATGGTGAACTGAATTGTGAAGTATATTATGAGTTGGGAGGGAGAAGACAGGAATAATATGGACCAACGAGAGAACTACAGAAGATCCGGATATTACGGAGGTTTTATGTCTAGTGTCACATAAATTCGAAGATCAACAGGCGAAAAGCAATAAGTCAGACGAAGAGGCAGACAGCGAAAACAAAACTTCAAATGAATGCAGAGAAGAAGGAGGTGGTGAATATACTTAATAGACAACGTCAATAAGCATCAGACACAACCAATGGAAGAAATTTGGAAGATATCACTTGTTTCACTTACCCATTGTTTCAACTACAAGCGGAACGGATGAACATGTCAAAACCAGCGAGGATCCGAAATGAGAAGAATACCTTTATCATTGTGAAATCAGTTCGGAAGCCTTCTTAACACAGGTAAGAGGGCAAAATTCGGATATCCAACTTCGATCTCAAGTGAATTCTCCAAAATGATTGAGTAACTTAGCGTGAGCCTAATCAAAAGCGTTTACAACAGGCTACTTCAGACTGTCATCAACAGCTGCTTTCTCTAGCTTCACAGTGAAGATTAGCTGGACATCCAGAAAGAAATGGCGTCTAGAAACTCTGGATGGCGACAAACGAAACAATAACCTCTTGATCAACAAATAATTTGGAGAAAATGGAGATGGATAGGACATCCACTGAAGAGACTTTTTAATGACATCATTCACTTAGCCTTTGAACGGAACTCAAATAGGAAACAATGATTAGGATGTGGGTTTGAGGTTGACACAGAGGTGATCGTGCAGAAAGTGGTGAGATTTTAACAGCAACTGTGTGGCTATCTAAGGAAGACTACACAGAACAGCACAAAATGGAGACGTGCTACTAAAGCCCTAAGCTCAACTCGGAACCCGACGTAATAACTCATAACAATAAAAAAAAAAATAATAATAGAGAACCATTGAAAACCAGAGAGTAATGAACGGCTGTTTCGTCCAAATAACGGATTCTTCAGTGGTAGGCTTCCATAACCAAACCAAAGAAAATTATACCGACAAAAATGAGCCATCTATACGAAACAACACTTACAAATAAGTGGAATATTTTTCCATATTTAAAATAGTTGAAGTATAGAATTCAAGTGTACTTATCCTATTCTTCCGACTTTCTTTTCATAATAATTCCCCTCCCCCTAAAAAGTTGGTCATATGCAAAATGCGTGTTCAAAAGAAACAAGAACATTTTAACTCCTCTTCCTTGTTTACTTGAAATTTAGTTTTATTTTAATCTGTTTACATATGCGTATATATGTTTATATGTTTATTTGTTTATGATTTCAATAGCAACCCTATAGATTATAAGCAAAATAAGTGGTAATAATAACTTTATGCTAATCTTATGTGCACTTCTTAAAACCAACATTAAATAAACTTTTCTAAGATTACCTTATGTTCATAAACTTAAATTTTGCTTCCTTTATTTTCCTGATATGTAAACAATTAAATAAGCAGGAAAAGCTTTAGGAAACGAAGATAAAAAGCCTGCGTGACAAAGTTATATCGTAAATTTCGAAAGGCAAAAATGTCAACTGTTGTTTTTGTGACTGCTTGGGTGTGCATCTTACAATGATCGAGCTAGCACTGGTTAGAAATGATGTCCTTGCAGGTCCTATCATGTCAGAAAAGTCGTTTGGTTAGCGCTTTGACTAAAAGCCATTACCATCAAGTTGTGTATACTATGTTGGGAGTCTGTGAGTGAGGTGATACTGCTGTCAAATAGGGATGTAATAGCAGTATGAAGTTCCCCTCAGACAACGAGCAGTCCAGCTATACTGCCTCCTTGCTTTGAGGAGGGAGGCGTAGAAGAGATCAACCCCTGCTTACATTGCTGCCATACGTAAACGTCAGTGAGATCTTAATATGGATATAACAAGCTGTGCAGAAGAAACGTATATATATGTCTTTATCGCTCGAAGGAGACACAGCCGTTGAATTACAGGCATAAAAACTCTGAAAAATAACAGCTAAAACATTCTTTTCTGCAAATTATTATTATTGTTCCCTTGGGTTCCTAGTGGAACATAGAGCTTCAAATACACGTCTTCTGATGTACTTTTCACCTGCATCCATGTTAGTGCATACTGTTTCAACTCCTCTTCACACGACCTCCTCCATGTCACCCTTGGACGTCCCGTTCGCCGCTTCCTTTTTGGGTTCCACTCGAACACTGGCCTGACGCCCGATGTCACCCAACGGCCTCCTCAGCGAGTGTCCAATCCACCTCCACTTCCTCCTGCACATTTCTTGGGCGATTGGTTCTTGTTTTTAAATCACGAAAAATACCCATTTATTCATAAGTAAAAACACAGTTTTTGTTCAGCGAAGAAATTTCTTTTCAACGACTTGTTTTGTTACTTCCCATAGTTTCTTGTTGGTGATTCTTTCTGGCCATCTGATCTTCAGTATAGAGCGAAGACAGTTGTTGTTGATAAAGGTCTGCAACCTGTTGGAAATATTCTTTGTGACCCGCCAAGTTTCTGATCCGTATAGAAGAACTGACTGACTTGACGTTTGTATTGAAAATCCAAATTTTGTTGTTGATGCTGAGTGACGAAGATTTCCAGATTGGTTTCAGGTTGATGAATGTGTTTCTCGCCTTCCTGATTCTGCGATTTGACATCCTCGTGCGTTCCTACTGTAGTTGAGACAATGCTCCTTAGTTAAGCGAATGAAGTAACCTTTTTCAAATCCCTCCCGTTGATGGTGATTGGCGCTGGATGTTGCTGCTGCTGTTGTTGTTGTTGGTTGTTTATTTTCATAACCTCTGTCTTGTCTATGTTCACCTGGAGTCCTGTCTTTGCTGCTTATCCAACCAGTTTGTCGGTTTTCGCTTGTAAGTCTTCGATTTTGTGTGACATCGAACATAAATCATCCACGCGCGAAATCCAGGTCTTCTAGGTTCTTCACATCGGTCCAGGATATCCCTGTCTTCTCGTTCCCCACTGTCTGATGCATAATCCAGTCCACCACAATTGAGAATATGGTGGATTACGAAACTACGCTAATAATTCACCTGTCATTGAATAATCCCAAGGAAGGTGAGGGATAAGCTGGCGATTGTAGCCACTTCAATATGCATTTATGCCTTTATAAATTTGACTGTTCGTGTGGAGGCAGTTACAAGGCTAGAACGGCTCAGCAGGTCCACTGTCACCTTCCTTAGTATTGTCCAACGTGGTTAGGCAAAGGAGTGATACAGTCAATGAAGAGTTCCATATTAGTACAAGATTGATAAAAGTTCAGACTTTACATTTCTATACAATGTACACCACTGTGAAGCTTAATGAGAATTTACCGAAAATACGTATTTGATCGCTTAAATCGTGTTCTACAACTCACAAAACCAACTCAAACAGGCCATATATCACTGGTCTCAAGCAGCTCACCTCTTATCTGTACTCCTTCTGTTTCCGATGCTCCAAAAAGATATCGAATTTCGCCGTGTGAGCATCCAGGAAGTAATAACCGGCCACACACTCTGTCATAGGCATACAAAGTTTTCCTGAACATCCCCATCACCTTTATCTTAGTGCTTTTTTCCTTATGTGAAAGCCATCCTAAAGGTAGGTCCTTCACCTCTCATGTGTAAAACTGTTAACGGCCACGAAAGCCGGAGAAACACTACTGATGGTCTCTTGAAACCACGCTGCGAACTTCGTATTAGAGCATTTAGCGCTAAATCAGACAGCATGCCTCAGTATCTAATTACTCTGATATCTCTGTGTTTCGAAAATAGGAAAGAATACAAGACCAAAGTGTGGTTATTCACTTAACCCTACCTTAGCCAATAGAGTGAACCTGAAAAATTCACCCTACGGCTGTCGGGAGATTCTTTGACTAAATTCACAAAGACATACAAGTGTGTGAATAGCATTCAGTAGTTGGGAAAAAATTCCCAAATTGAATGGAGTCCAGTCGACAGTCGTATGCGTTTTTTACCGTCTGAATAAATCCGTTAGAAGGAGAAGAAGAGGGCTGTAATATTCGCTGATTGCTTTTTCCAGTCTCTGCTAACGCCCCAACCAACTCGGAAAAATTTGTTGATTAGCATAGTAACTAATTTAGATTGTTTAAAGTTGATAACAGCTAAATAAAAATAAAAAGTGACGTCATTCTATCCTGTTCAATTTGTTGTTCTCCTCCCTTTATTTTTAGTTTCATCAAGAGAAATAATTGTCTGGGATGCTATTTTAATTCAGTGTTATCTCAATTAAAAAAACGTTACCGATGACACGTACTCAATGTTCATCTATTGTAATTCCTGTTGTTCTTTTCCATCTATTTTTGCTATTCAACTTTGAAAATTATGATAGACTCTTTGTATTTTTGTTTAATTTAAAAAAAAAGAAAAATAAGTAGTAAATTAGATTTTTTCGAAATAAATAAATGTTTAAATTTTACGAAATGAAAAAGCACTCATAGAAACGTGTAGGAAATATGCAATATATTTCCCCACCTACGATTAGATTTTGCAACGGAAAATAGAAAACCGCAAAATCGTATCATTATAGATAAGATTTTATTTTGATAAAGTCTCACAGTGTTGTTATACAGTAATATTTACTGATGACCACTTTTCGAGCACAATTTATTACTGCTCATAATCATATAGAGGCGCTACTCACATAACTTTCTTGCTTCATTTATATACATGAGTAAAAATTGATGATTAGACATTTGAATGAAATCAATATATGATAAAGTACATTCAGAAATAATATTAGTGTTATCAATCAAATACAATCGAATGGGAAATAAGACAAGTGTTTTTATAGTCAAAATAAATAACTTGTTACAATGTTATAATGTGCATGAATTGAAATAGAATTTTAAGATTATTTATTATCCTCCTCTGATGTGACTGACTGGTGGTAATAATATTTTCCAAATCTCTGGCATTTGCGTTGAATCACTTCTATTTCATGAGTTAGGTGTAGATTTGATGAACCAGGCAGGATTCAGTTATCAATCTCTCTCTCTCCACCTACCCATATTACTCATTAGAATTTGGACTCTCTCCCACCCTACTGTGTGGTTGTGTTAATGCATGCAGAGCGATCGCTAAGCTTTTTTCTAAATTACTTATCTTTGTGGGATCAATAATTCTAACCTAAGCTGAATCCTTATATTTTAACAATCTGACTACCCTCGACCTACTAGTCTGACCCATGCAGTTGACCTCACTCATAGTCATTGCGAGGTATTTTGTAAATTATGTTATATTGTCTAATTTGGTCCACTGCATACTTTAGCCTGCAAAGCTTGTCCCTTGATGAGTTTGTAGGTTCAAATGCCACTCTAATTGCTGCTTTATTATTAATCCTACGTAGGGTCTCAGATGTCCCCTCTTTATGTAGTATGACTGTAGATGACTTATATTCTCTCTTATATATATCATTATTATAAGTTTCCCCATTATTTTGAATTTACTTTCGACCTCTTTTCACCTTCCTATTAAATTTTATAGGATAGTTATTCAACACCAACGCCTCTTCTTCTTTCTGTTTTATTTCATCGTTTAAGTGTTTCGGTGTACTACTTAGTGCTGCGGCTCGGTTTGTAAGACACTTTACTAAGCCTGCCTTCACAGACAGATAACGGATGAGATAATTAAAGTCTAGATATAAATTAGAATGCGTTGGTTTTTTATAAACGCTAGTGTGGAGTGCAGTTTCTCTTCTTCTATTCGTTTTATTTTACAATCTAAAATAACTAATTCTCTTTGTTCATTTTCTGATTCAAATGAGAATTTTATTTCCTCCACTAGTGAGTTTATATGCTTCAAAAAGCTGGGTGTGTGTTCTCTTTTTAACACTGTTAGTGAAAGTGTCATCCACATATCTCTACCATGTTTTTGAAGTAGGATTAAATGTATTAAAAGCAATATTTTCCCAGCTGTCCATAAAGATATCTGTTACAAAAGGGGATATTGGTGATCCATCTTATCGCTACACTTTCTGTTTGTCTATATATTTTGCTCTGGAATTTAAAGATAGTAGATGTGAGGCATAACTGAAATTAAGAAACCTGTAGATACAATAATGAATAAGATTAAGAAATCTACAGCGGATTTAATACCTAGTGTGAAGCTGTCACTGAGTGAATCTAACTTGTTTAATTTAATGCCTAAAACTAATAATGCTAGTAGAATATATGATACCATTTAAAATAAATGAAACAGGTTACCCTATAAGACCAATAGTAGATTTCGGAAATACGCCGAAGTATGAATCATCAAAACTCTTAGCTCTAATACTATGTCCCATTAGAAATCATTCAAACTCTAGGCTAACACTGTGTGATTTATCAAAAAAAAATCTTATCTATGATGGAGTTATACTATAACACAGTGCCCACGTCTTGTGCTTATATCAATAACACAACATCGCATCTTCAGTGAGATTACTTTTTCATTGATTCCTATTGCTAGTTTGTCATCGAATTTTTTAAGAATTTCACGTTTTATTGTAATCATGGTTCAGTTAATGTAATACTAAACTGAATATCATATAAATTAAGGGAAGTAATACAGAATTTATGAATTAATGTGTGCCTCATCAGGACAGGGTAACGATACTGGCTGGTTGGACTAGTTCATTTAAGATAATTGCAATGGCCTCCACTGTTTCAAGTGATCGGTATCTAGAGGCCTTTGTTAAATTACGCGATACCCGATGGATGATCGAGAAAGACTTTTCAATGATAGCTAGCTTTGTGGCCTGTTCGAAAGCCAGGAGACAATAAAAAACTGTCAGTGATTTTAACAACACCTTTAATTAGTTACATCAGTAGATGTTTCGAAGGTCAAAAACTTAAGTTCCCAGACCATGGCCTGCATGACTGGCATCACAGGGGCAGTTGAATTGCGAGGTGGGGCTGCAGTTGAAGGTGGCCAGCCTAGATACTACATCTTTCATTTGAATAGTCACAACCACTTCTGTGAAAAATATAAACTGCAGCTTACGGCACTAAACGTTTTTTGAGTCGATGTATATATATGTTTATTTATTTAGACTTAGCTTTGATAGATGTGGGAGAATTCTCGTCTGCTGTTACGGTTGTGTTCGATGATGAATTTTCCAGGGTAGGTTTTTTCAATCAATATGTCGTATGAAATCTTGAGTTAGTCCTCAATCGCACGTTCTGAATAGATAGCTATTTCAGCTTGAGTTTTATGCAACATTATATTAAAGGTAGCTAACAAGAAATTGTAGGAACAAACCAACCAACGGCCGATTGATCGCCCAAAAATTATGTAGGCATACATTGAGGAGATCGTCGAATGACATCGCGCAGGAGACCCTCGAGTGGAATCCCAGTGGGAAGCGACTAGTGTGTCATCCTAGGGTAGCATGGAGGAGATTAGAAATTGTGGGCAGTTATGGTTCAAGCTGAAGAGGATGGCAGAAGATAGGACAAAGTGGAGATATGTTGTTGAAGCCCTATGTTCCACTCGGAACTCAAGGGAATAATAATATTATAATAATAACATCTCCATTTAACGTAATCGAAACATATACTGTGTCATGCGACTTAATGTCTAAACTCCTTAACAGATAACACATATTTTTCAAGGAGCCAAATGGTGTAGACAGCACACACTTTGACAGGAAGAGTAAAACAGAGTTTAAACATTTTAGAATAAGTTAAATCTTCAAGCTATAGAATTTAGTGTAAAGGTAATGGAAATTATATTATTGGTATTTATCAGATTGTCTCTTTGCATTTCGAAAGATGTTTTGTGAAGATAACATTGAATTCAGGTTTTACTCAGTAGCAGGAAAGACAGGAATATTTGGGGCCGACAAGAAGTTTCTAGAAGATTTTGACTTCTTGTAAGCTTAAAGATCTACAGGTGAAAACCAAAAACCTGTCAGGATAGGCAGGCAGTGAAGATAGAACTTTAGGAGAGATGATGAAGATATCTAACCATTAAAAACAGTTACCAGTTTTCATCAACAGGAGAAATTCGGAAGGGGTCATTTTCTTTACTTATCTAGGCAAAATCGTTTCAAACACAGGTGGACGGTGCAGTTGAGGATTTTTTAAGGGCATGGTTGGAAAAGCAAGACTGACCTTTAAGAATCTGAAATCCAGTGAGGAAATCTGCTGCACCGATTATGAACATCAAGATTGAAATTTTCAGCATCAATATCAAGTCAGTTCTTCCATATACATCAGAATTTTGGAGCGTCACAGAAAGCATTTCGAATAGGCTTCAGGCATTTATCAACAGCTGCCTTTTTTGGCTCATTACTTGAGATAAGATGGAGGGCTAGAAAAAATTGGCAGCAGGTAACTTTGGCAGGCAGAGAAACAACCAAGGACGTTTTGTCAAACGAATTTTCAAAGGGAGATAGAGATGAATTGGACAGACGCTAAGTAAACTATTGATTAACATTTTATTTTTATTTTGTTTTCATTTTTCATTACAGCTTGATGCCACACCGTATTTTCGTACAAGTATGGAATTTTCAGCATGGATGTCGGTATTCCAAATTTTGCAGGCCGACCATAGATATCGGGTGTGCGTCGGAAGGGGTTCGAACCCCAGACCATGTGAATGGTCGGCGAGAGTCCTAACCACTGTGCCACCGACGCATGTGCCACACACACCCTCGAGTGGAACCAGAGTAGGAAACGATGAGTTGAGTGTAGGTTCTAGAGTCACATGGTGTATGAATGTTGTACGACCAGATAAAATCGACTGTAGATGTACTGTTTATTTTTTTTTATTTATTCCTTCACGTTCCCAGTGGAACGTAGGGCTTCAAGCTAGAGGCTTGAAGTTTCTGCAGCAGTGATGACTATTTTTACAGGATGAGGTTGCTAGCCTCATGCGCGACCTTTCCTCTTTACCGGCTTTATTTCTGGCTAGGCGAGGTAAAATAGTGCGTCGGCCGGGAATCAAACCCTGGGCCATGTGCATGGTCGGCTAACATCCTAACCGCTGTGCCACCAACGCACGCAGATGTACTGCTGAAGCCTTTTATTCCACTCTGAAACTATGGGAATACTGATAATACAATAGTAAGATTTACTTATTACCGATTTTATTTTGTCGGTAGTGACTAGGAGTGGAATCCAGAATGCGCGATTCATGCTATTCGAGATTCAATGCCTGAATATACCTTCACTTTTCAATGAGTGATGGTGTTGTCACTGAAAGTGGAACCCAGCACCTCTCGTTTTAAAAGCAAAAGCGTTATCCACTAGGCTAATGAAGCCATAAGATCCCCCTTTCCTAGCACAGGTGTCAGTCATTTTTGTTCAAGATATCCTTCGTATTTCCCTTTGTTTGACTATTTTGGTCTAAATAGGATGTAATACGCATCCTTTAGTCCACTGCTAGTCACTAAGTAAAACCTTTTAATACTCTTTTATGGTCAAAGCATCTGTACTAGTAGCCAATAGGTCGACAGAAACTGAACATTTCAATCTAGTATAGATCAATCAAGGGGAAATGCAAAAATAAACATGAACAAATTAATGAGAACTCTGTTAAGTAAAACACATTATCCTAATAATATGCCACTGTTTTTCGTAGTTTACGGTAGCTAATACATCAGAATGATTTGTTGGAAGATGACATCATTAGCTGACATCAGTTAGAGAGCCATTGGAACACCAGCTGGGAGTACTGGACAGTTGTTTCGTCAGCCTAGTTCGGAACTCTTCATCAGTATGCACCTACCGCCAGGGTTCGAATCCAGGACCTTCTGGTTACAAAGCTAGCGAGCTCGTAGACCATTAAGCCACTGGGTCTCGAACCAATTGCCAGTCCATGAATTCCAACTTCCGCCAATTTGTGACATTGGCTAGTGGTTGTTCTATGTTATAAATTGGCAGGTGTTGGAATTCATGGACCGGCCAATGGATCGGTTCCCAGTGACTTAATGGTCTAGGAGCTCGCTAGCTTTGTAACCAGAAGGTCCTGGGTTCGAACTATGACAGTAGGTGCGTTCTGCTAAAGAGTCCTAAACTAGGCTGATGAAATGGCTGTCGAGTTCTCCTAGATATTTTGCCAATGGTTCTTTAACCGACGTCAGCTCATAATGAAATCTCCCAACCAATCAAACAAAATCCCGACAAAAACCAATACTTGAATAACAACAGAATAATTGTTTGGAAAATCCCTCTCTAACGATCTTTTTACGATATCGTTTCAACAATTTTTTATTATTATCCCATTTTCTCCTGGATTCCTTATTATTTGCTGTTGCTAGCATACCACTTGTTGACTTGATTCTTATTATTTGTCTTTGTCCCTGTTTAATGTATAATTTCAGTGCTATTCTTTGTGGTTGTGTGTTCACACTGATAATATGCTGCTTAATGACTACGATTTCGTTTGAGTGAATCAAGGTTACTCTAACCTTGGACTGTCAGCCGGAATTATTTTGTGTGCAACTCTTGTGGAAAGAGTCTCGATCACATCTTGTTTGGAATATTCTGCTTGATTCTCAAGCACTTCTTGTAGTTGAAATTCGATTAAGTAAGTTTATCCTACAGTACCCCTCTTTTTTCTGGAAACTTATCTTACCCGCTCAGCTGCCTAAAAACACTGTTGAGGTAATTTCGAGTTTTCGATTTTATTCTTGCTAAATATTATATCAGGTTATATGGCAAATAGCTTTTTTCCTGCCGTAGGTGCATTTTGTGACTGTGAATAACTCAAGGAAGTTTTGGTTGGCTAAAGAATAGAACACAAAGATCTGTGTCCTGCATTCAGACTGCAACACCTTTTGGTAGTTACAGTTTACAAGAAAATATTGAACGTTGTCTAGCTATACAGAGACAACTTTGTATAAAAAATAAAGATGTTCCTACTGCATATGTGTGATTAAGTTGTCAATCAATGTAATTTCAAGAACATTTCAGAGGAACTGTTACCAGATTTAAGACTTTCACACACTTTACCTAAAGTCCAAAAAAGTGTACCGAACAGAAAGTGAATTAGGCACGAAGATTATTTCATATATAACATGAATATATATGTATGTATACCATTTCTAAAACGGTAAAAAGGTTGTAAAGCTACTTAAAAGCCATCATTGATTCATTCATTCATAAAAAGCATCCTTGTGATTTAATGCATATGACGACCGACGCAGACAGTAGAAAAATTCATTTAACGGGATTTCATCACGAGCTGATACCGGTTAGAGATCCATTGGAAAGCCTGGTGGCATAATGGTCTACGAGCTAGCTAGTCTTGTAACTACAAGGTCCTGAGTTTGAACCTTGATGGTGGAAGCGTACTGACGAGGAGTCCCAAACTAGGCCGACAAAAAAGTTGACCAGTGCTCCTAGCTGGTTTTCTAATGGTTCTCTAACTAATGTTAGCTTATGATGAAATCCTGTAAAGAATCAGTCAAATCCCTTCAGACCAATACTTGAAAAAAATGAATAATTTCTTTCTGTCTTTGAAATTAACAGTCATTCACTGTCGTGTCCACATGATTTATTATTTTTTGTATGTTGACATAAATCAGACGGAGACATACCTAAAAGTCTAAATTTTATAAAAAACATTCTTCCCTTCTGGGTTTTAGATCCCCAATTCTGTATAATTGTAGAAGACTATACCTTTCACATTTCCATCCATCGATTGAAAACACTTCAACTGTCATTTGGTGGAATGTTCTCCTTTTAGTTATTTTGAAACACTTGAACTGATACTGTGCACGTGAACCTTTGTGTATGTTTTTTTCGATTCTGAAAGGAACATGGAGGTTCAAGTTTGATCTTTAAATGTTTAGTATTGGTGTCGTTTTTTATGAGATAAATTTGGTAGCTTCACTCTCAACGTTTCTTCTTTACTGGGCTTGTCATTAGCTAGTAAACTGGGTGATCTGTTGAAGCGCATCGACTGAATATTGGGGCATTTAAGTTACTCGTTTAACTCCAGATGAGTGTAGTTTTTGTCTTCAGTATAGAATAATAATGAACTCGAATGCAAATATATTACTGGTTAATTGCATACACTGCCTTAGAAACAAAATTACATGGGATACACCTGCAATTCGTTGTAACCCTGTATAATTTCTAAGGTTCTTGTAATCTATATTCGCACCTCCTGATTCCCGTCTCAAGTTGAAAATTATTACTTCAATTTTGTTTCCATGCTTATTTTTACACACTTGATATCCGTTTTAATCCTGCGTAATTTTGTTTCTAAGCCTCTCGTAAAACCATATCTAGTTGGAAATAATTATCACCTTTTATTCGCCGTCGTAATTATGTAGAATCAAACAAGAATTGTCTCCATGTAAAATTATTAATTTAAATGCGATTGTACAGCTTTTGAAAATGAAATCGCCGAAAAGATTTATTTGCTGAACTTCGAGTTCGCTTCTTTCTATTATCGTATATTCACTGACAGGTTGATTTATGGTTAAATAAGGTGAAGGTTATGAATTATGAATTCAGATAATTTGCTAGTTTTATACGCAACCTTATAGTGCCACATGCGAGGTAATTCATGATGGAAAGCTCAGCGAAGCCTTTACAATGAAGACAGGAGTAAGAAAAGACTGCCTGTTTGTCGCATGTGATCCCCTCAACTGTGGTGGACCATATGGTGTGGCGGACCAAGAGGACTGGGACAACCGATATACTTTTGGAAGACTGCAATCTGATTTATATTTCACGTTCTTTAAAACCCGGGGATTCACGAGTGAAAACCAACAAGTTTTCAGAAGAGGCGGCGAAGACTACCTACTGGATGAAAGCAAACACCAACCATCATCGATGGAAGAAATTTGGAAGATGTCATGTCTTTCGCTGATGCAGGTTGCATTATTTTAGGTACAGTCATCATGGATGAGGATATCAAAGCTAACGAACGCTGGATGGAAAAAGAAAGATAGGAGTTCACTACTCTGAAATCATTATGAAGATCAATAGCACTCGGGAAAAAGGACAAACAAGAGAAGTCAGTGCTTCTGCATGGTTTATAAGTGTGGTCAGAGCGTCACCATAATCATTTGCAGAGAGCTTCTTGACACTTTCATTAGCACTTTCCTTCTCTGGCTCGTTACTAAAATTAAGATGGCTGGCAGACCAGAAGGGATAAGGAACAAGGAAATCTGGTACTGTAGTGAACCAGGCAAGAAGCTACTACCCAGAAAATACGCAGAAGGAAAGGGAGATGGATTGGACATGCATTCAGGACACCATCAAGTGGCACCATACGCTCAACAGGTTCTCGAGTGGAACCTGAAAAGGAGGCAACGAGTTGGGAGTGGGTTGAATGGTGACATGAAGGAAATCATTTGAAGAGTAGATAAAAGCTTGTGTGAAGTAGTGCCGCAGGTTGAAAATGATGACAGAGAACCGATAAAAGTTAAAATTTGCCTCTTAGGTCCCGTGTTTCACTCGTAAAACAAGAAACTGATAATAATTGTAATTATTGCGCACACATAGTTCCCTTGATAAATTCTGATGAAGTGAGACAGATCAAAACTCGCAGTATAACCACAGTAATTTCAGGTAGTCTGCAGGTGATAATAACCTGTAAGATAGAATAATATTATTTTTCAAAATAGTGATTGTAGGTGCTTGATTTATTCCAAGTTCGATCAAGAATTAATATCAGTTAGAGAACCTTCGATCCTCACTAGTGACAGGGTAAAAGACAAAGTTGCCTGAAGTTCTACTGATAAGTTGTGACCAGTATAATCCACTGGGCTGGAAGTGAGGAAAGATACTCTGCGATGACACTGACTGATGTCCATGTGAAAATCATGAACTGATAAAGGTTGGAATTCATGAGTCATTGAATTGGATCCCAGTAGTTGAGTGGTCTACGAACTTTCTTAGTTATCAGAATTTCCAGAGTTCGAAATCTAGAGGGTACCGATTAGCCCCAAACTGAGACAAGACGGCTATGCAGTACTCCCCGTTTCCAATAGTTCCCTGACTGACACCAATTCGTGATTAAACTCGAAAGGACGAGATCATTTTTACACTGCAAATCTGGTCTTTCTTGCTTTATCAAAAAATTATAATTACAATAGCTTTATTCAATATAGTTTTGTGTGTACGTGTTCGGGTGGATAATATTATCCTCTTTCGAATTTTATTCAGAATAAGCAAGGCACGTATTCGAAATTATACCGGAAAAGAAGAGGATATCTGATACATAGATACTCTATGGATAAACCAACCGAATTCACTAGAACAAGTGAGTAAAAACATGGCGACTTCTGCCTGTACAGCTAAGAAGTGACGCCTATAATTTTTAAATAAAAAAACAGGAAACTCAAAGATAAGACCCCAATTTCGGATTGTAACATTTTTAAGAAAAAAATTAAAATACTTACTTAAAAGTCTGCTAAATGATGATGGCTTTTGTCAATGAGTATATGATATTCATCTACAGTTGAAGAGTATCACACTGAGATGAGACAGCTTTTCAGTGCTCTTTGTTATTTTTTGATGGTTACTCAATCGGAGTTGATTAAAATTAATCAGAATTTCTGTACAAACCGAAATTTGAATGAGAATAAACAGCAATTCAAACAAGAGGCCAGTTATTCGAATGTATCTCAAAAAGTATTTCGTGCGCACATACTGGTGAAGAGTCCCAAAACAGGACGAAACGGCTGTCCAGTACTCTCTGGTTTTCAATAATGTTCGTTCGTAACGAAAATTAACAAATGAAATTAATCCAAAAGTCTCCATGATTCTTATAGAAATAATATATACTCTCATCTCACTGATGCCTACCGGATAGACATCCCACAGCTGTACTGACAGTTCGTCACCAGTGGGATCCACCATGTCAAGATGAAGTGGGTCCTCATTGAGGGCAATGGTGAGGGTAACGCTGTATCACGAGTTGATATAATTAGAATTCACGGCTCACTGAATTCCACCCGGATTGCCTGGATGGTCAACGATCTTGGTCTCATAACCTGAAGATCCCAGCTTCGCTCTTTGGTGGTGTCACAGGCATACGACGCTGGGGACATCTAAACTAGGACTAAACAGCTGTCCAGTGCTCCTTGGTTTTTACTGATTTCTTTAAGTGATGTTGGTTTTTCATTAAAATCTAACAATTCGGGAAATTTTCTATAGTTGGTTTGTAAGGATTAGTTTTGTTTTTACGAGTTGATCACGGATTAATATCAGTTACAGAACCATTGAAAACCAACATTGGAGTACTAGACAGCTGTTTCATCAGCCTAGTTTGGGAATCATCGGCAGTATGCACCTACTGACAGGGTTCAAATGGAGGACCTTCCAGTTACAAGTCAAGGTCGGATAACTCCATTATGGATAAGATTTATTTTGATAAGTCACACAGTATGTTGTACAGTAATATTTACTGTGGTCATCATGACCACGTTTCAAGCACAAACTATTGCTCATAATCATATCAAGTTACTCACACAACTTTTTTCTTCATTTGTATACATGTGTGGAAGTGTCTAGATATTTAAATAAAAATCAGTATAGGATGATGTACATTCAGAAATAATAATATGAGTGTTATTGATCAAATACAATCAGATGGGAAATAAGACGAGTGCTTTTATAGTCAAAATAAGTAACTTGTTAGAATGTTGTGATGTGCTTGAATTGAAATAGAATTTTGAGATTTTTATTATCCTCTTCTGATTTGACGGGGAAAAAATCTGCCATATTTCTGGTATTTGCATTGAGTCATTTCTGTTGCATGTGTTGGGTTAGACTCTATGAACCAGGCAGGATTCAGTAATTAATCTCTTTCTCCACTACCTATATTACTTTTTAGAATTTGGACTCTGTCCACCCGATTGTGTTGTTGTATGTTAATGCATGTAGTGCAGTCGCTGAGCTTCTTTCTAAATTACTTATCTTCTCGGGGACAACCATTCTTACCTTAGCTAAGTTCTTATGTTGCGACAGTCTGATTACCCCGATCTGCTAGTTTGACCTATATAGTTGACCTCACAGTCATTGCGGGTTACTTTAAATTATATTATTTTCTACCGGGACTTTTAGCCCACCACCAGTCAGAGCAGAGGAGGATAATGAATAATCTTAAAATTCTATTTCAATTCAAGCACATCACAACATTCTAACAAGTTACTTATTTTGACTATAAAAGCACTCGTCTTATTTCCCATCTGATTGTATTTGATCAATAACACTCGTATTATTATTTCTGAATGTACATCACCCTATATCGATTTTTATTCCAAATATCTAGTCGATTTCACACATGTATATAAATGAAGAAAAAAGTTGTGTGAGTAACTTGATATGATTATGAGCAATAGTTTGTGCTTGAAACGTGGTCATGATGACCACAGTAAATATTACTGTACAACATACTGTGTGACTTATCAAAATAAATCTTATCCATAATGGAGTTATCCGACCTTGACTTGTAACCGGAAGGTCCTCCGTTTGAACCCTGTCAGTGGGTGCATACTGCCGATGAATCCCAATCTAGGCTGATGAAACAGCTGTCCAGTACTCCAGTGCTGGTTTTCACTGGTTCTCTAACTGATATCAATCCGTGATCAACTAGTAGAAAACAATTCAAGAAATTGTTTCAACAAACAAGATTTTATCAGGACCCACACATAGTATAATGAAAGTTTTATCTAGAAGTCAACTGGCCTATTGGTGAAATGTTCGTGATCAGAATGTCACAGCAAAGATTATAGTTGTCATCATAATCCTACACATTATCATCTTTCGTATCAAATATTTCATTAAAGCCAAATGTAGAGAAAAATATTCCACAGAATTCAGTAGAAACCAATTAAATGTATGAGTACAGTTTGTAGTGAAAGCAAGATGAGATAGAACTTAGGAGAAATAAAAAAGGACGGAGAATAGCGTGTATTTGATATGACAAACGTTCAAGATGTATTTGAAAAGAAAAGTTGAATAAACAATAAATTCATTGATGATTCATAAATTTTATTTTAGAAATAAAATTTGCTCACTGTATTAGGATTGAAATTAGGAAGATCGGAATTGTATCAGTGATTTATGTCTGCATAATGTGTACTATGCTTGTCAGAACAACTTTATTTAACTAAATAATGTTATCGAATGAAATTCAAAATACCGCCATCACTTTTAGCATAGAATCAGTACTTATTTGACCACGGATTGATATCAGTTAAAAAGCCATTGAAAGCCAACAGGGAATACTGGAAAACTGTTTCGTTCTGGTTGGACACTCTTCGGTAGCACTCCCCCACCACTTTCCGAATCCAAGACCTTCCAGTTGCAAGGTGACCTCGCTGGCCTATGAATTCCAAAATCTAACAACTGGTGATTTTAGCATGACCACTACCAGCTAGTGACATCTGTGAGTACTTGTTCTCACTCCATAACGGATGAACCCCACTAGTCAGGACTTCTCATTATAATCATAGTAATAATAATAATGATTTAATTTATTCCAAAAAACAATACTTGTGATACAGAATGGAATTTTCAGCATTAATCACAATATTGCATCTATTTTCCTCAAATTATAGATAAAATTAATCACACAGAAGATTTTCCACATTTACAATAAGGGTAATGTCGAAAACATGCAGCATATTGAATGGAAATAATAATAATGATAACAGCTAAGGTAATAATAATAATAATAAAAGTGGAACTTGCCGTGGGCTTGTTTCACACAGTATTGTCGATGCGGTATACAAATCCTTGCGTGATTAAAAATATTGAATATGATGTTCTCTTTACATGATATGGTGAGGGGAAAAACAAAGATTACAGCAGTCATAGAGATAAGTTGGTATTTGCAGTTATGAAAAGAAAAACAAAGAATCAACAGGACCATAAACATAATAGAAATAATAAAAGTAAAACTTGAAGGTATATAAGGATGGATGGAGGAGATTGTTTATTTACTAGATGAAAAAAGGTTAGTCATTTCTTGCCTGACACTATTTTCATCACATAGAATACGTGCCAAGTATGGTATCATAGAATTTTTATACTTAGACGTGCGAGCATACAGTTTTCTGAAGTTACTTCTTGTTTTACCTGAGGAGATGTAAGGTGAAAGCTGAGGGTAAAGTGGATGCTCCAAGTCAGACAAAATCCCTTTAGCAAATTTATTGCACAAAGTCAAGTGCATATCGACAACGACGTTAACTATGTGATCCAATGGGACACCACTCATCCTACTGACAGTCTTCAGCATTCTACGAATTGTGACATAGTCCTTTTTAAGCAAACCAGGAAAGAATAAGGGTGAACAATAAAGAAGAATAGGTAGGATGCAAGAGTTTATGAACTGTAAGAGGAGGGGTTGAGTTATACCCGAGTGCCTTAACTTCTTAATGTAAAATGTCAGGCGGAATATTTTACTGGAGATCGCTAAGACATGGGAAGACCAGGAGAGATCAGAAGAGAGAATAAGTCCAAGATACTTAATTTCTGATTTAATTCCTATATCATTGTCGTCAATCTTACAACTGTCATGAGAATCGACGGCTTCTTTTAACTGTCTTTTACATCTTAAGCTGAAATTAACAGTTTGACATTTAGAAGGATTCAGTTTAAGACCGTTAGACTCAGACCATTTACTGACTCCCGACAGAAAGCTATTTATTTTGGTACAATCTAGCTGGGAGTTAACAGCCATTGAAACTGTTAAATCATTAGCGTACTTCACGAAGTTTATATGAAAAAGCTTAGTAGTAGCATTAATTTCTTGGTGCTTATCGTAATGAAAATGGTGATTTAATACAATCAATCCAGCTAGCCTGTTTTCATCACATAAAATACGTGCCAACTATGGTATCATAGAACATACAGTTTTCTGAAGTTACCTCTTGTTCTACCTGAGGAGATGCAAGGTGAAAGATGAGGGTAAAGTGGATGCTCCAAGTCAGACAAAATCCCTTTAGCGAATTTACTGCACGAAGTCAAGTTCCTATCGACAACGACGTTAACTATGTAGTTCACTGGGACACCACTCATCCTACTGACAGTCTTCAGCATTCTACGAATTGTGACATAGTCCTTTTCAAGCAAACTAGGGGTGAACAATAAAGAAGAATAGGTAGGATGCAAGAGTTTATGAACTGTAAGAGGAGGGGTTAAGTTATACCCGAGTGCCTTAACTTCTTAATATAAAATGTCAGGCGAAGATAGCTGAGATATGGGAAGACCAGGAGAGATCAGAAGAGAGAATAAGTCCAAGATACTTAATTTCTGATTTAATTCCTATATCATTATCGTCAATCTTACAACTGTCATGAGAATCGACGGCTTCTTTTAACTGTCTTTTACATCTTAAGCTGAAATTAACAGTTTGACATTTAGAAGGATTCAGTTCAAGATCGTTAGACTCAGACCATTTACTGACTCCCGACAGAAAGCTATTTATTTTGGTACAATCTAGCTGGGAGTTAACAGCCATTGAAACTGTTAAATCATCAGCGTACTTCACAAAGTTTATTTCATCAGAGTGAGGCAAGTCATGTAAGAAGAAAGAAAAAGAAAAGGAGAAAGGACAGCGCCTTGAGGGACACCAGCTTCAGTAGGCAATGAAGTGGAAGACTTCCCTTTATACACGGTGTACTGCTTTCTTTCTGAGAAATAAGAATGTAACCAGTTAACAGCCCAACATTCTGTTTGACTTGCAGCAAGTTTATTTAATAAGATGTCCTTAGGGACCGAGTCAAAAGCAGATGTATAGTCTAGGAAGGCACAACGAACAAATTTAGCCCCCTTGTCTAGACTGGAAGCAATGTTATGATATAAGACGGCAGCTGCATCTAAAGTGCTTCTACTGTGCTTATAGGCAAATTGTTTAGGGTCATTAAAGGATTTAAGCGAAGGTACAAGACTAAGTAAAAGTAATTTCTTCATAGTTTTCAAAAAAAGAGAGGTAATAGCAATGGGTCTAAATTTGACACATTCCCCAGTAGATGATTTAGGTATAGGTACAACTTTAATGTCCTTCCAAACGGCAGGCACAATATTACTGGAAAAAGATTTGTTAAATAGATCAGTGAGAGGGTGACACAGAATATCAGAACATTTAAAAAAAATAATACTAGGTACATAATCTGGACCTAAGCTCTGGGAAGGGTTCAGAGACTTGAGGCACTTTTGAACATCATTTGTGTTAAAACCTGGAAAGGGGCTATTATTAACACTAGTGATGCTGGGAAGCATGGCATTTGAGGGAGAGTAAATAAAAGATTTATTAAGAGTACATACATCAAAAGAATGCGGAATATTGTTTATCTGCTTACCACGAGTGATTTCCTTAAATAGTTTCCACATATTAGAAGCATTTTTGCAGGATATGAATTTCTGGTTATATATTACATTCAACCTCTGCATTTCAGACTTGATTAAGAAGTAAGTTCTTTTTACACCAGATAAATAACTCAAAGCGGTGTATGTATCACAGGAGTCAGACAAGGATGCTTATTATCACCAATGATATTCCTAATTGTGGTGGACTGGATTATGCGTCAGACAGTGGGAAACCAGAAGACAGGGATATCCTGGACCGACGTGAAGAATCTAGAAGACCTGGATTTCGCGGATGATTTATGTTTGATGTCACACAAAATCGAAGACTTACAAGCAAAACCGACAAACTGGTCGAAGAAGCAGCAAAGACAGGACTCCAGGTGAACATAGACAAGACGGAGGTTATGAAAATAACCAACCAACAACAACAACAGCAGCAACATCCAGCGCCAATCACCATCAACGGGAGGGATTTGAAAGAGGTTACTTCATTCACTTATCTAGGGAGCATTGTCTCAACTACAGGAGGAACGGACGAGGATGTCAAATCGAGAATCGGGAAGGCGAGAAACACATTCATCAACCTGAAACCAATCTGGAAATCTTCGTCACTCAGCATCAACAACAAAATTCGGATTTTCAATACAAACGTCAAGTCAGTCAGTTCTTCTATACGGATCAGAAACTTGGCGGGTCACAAAGAATATTTCCAACAGGTTGCAGACCTTTATCAACAGCTGTCTTCGCTCTATACTGAAGATCAGATAGCCGGAAAGAATCACCAACAAGAAACTATGGGAACAAACAAAACAAGAACCAATCGCCCAACAAATATGCAGGAGAAAGTGGAGATGGATTGGACACTCGCTGAGGAGGCCACTGGGTGACATCGCGCGTCAGGCCAGCTCGAGTGGAACCCGAAAGGGAAGCGGCGAGTGGGACGTCCAAGGGTGACATGGAGGAGATCGTGTGAAGAGGAACTGAAACAGTATGGACTAACATGGATGCAAGTGAAAAGTACAGCAGAAGACAGAAGCAAGTGGAGACGTGTAGTTGAAGCCCTATGTTCCACTAGGAACCCAAGGGAACAATAAAATAAAAAGTGTATGTATCAACTGATGAAGAGTCCCAAAATAGTACGGAATCGCTGTCTAGTGCACCCTGGTTTTCACTAATTCTCTAACTGATATCAATTCGCCATCAAAATTGAAATAAATAAAATCCCTACAAATTAACTCTTAAAGGTCACTTGTCATCTGTAATATAGAACTTAACTTTCCAGACAAAACAATAAGATAACGTAATTTATCTGAATCGTCTAACACATTTCAAACAGTCTGATCATACATCTAATTGTCATACGAATATATGTGAGAATAATAAGTGTTGAAGTGCGAAACAAAGACATAAGTCAAATTGAAAGGCTTCATCGAAGATCAAAACTAGAATGGAGATCAATAAATCAAAGAAGGGAGAAAAAAGGACATATGTCCTCGTATCAAAACAAAGTTTACTAAAGAAGAACTAGTGAGGTAACGAATTGTTTTTGACATTATAAAGTTGATTTAAACTTCCTAATCGTTCGGGATTATACAAACTTTAGGATACGCCCAAAACACATTTTATGGATAGATTTAAACGAGGTGTAAACATCAATTTTATGTTCTGTCTCTATAATATATTTCTCAATGAAAAAAGCTATACCATCCATTCTCACCAGTAATGGGCTCAATTTAACTTCTGAATCGCTAACCTGCAGAGATCAACGAGTCCTCTTTATGTTTGCTTGATCACACGTAAATTTAAATTAGTAGATACAGTGGGATGTGACAACATCTTCCATATGTTGTAAAAGCTTAGATAGATATATTGGCTTCACATTCTTAATTATCCGGTTCTTAGCTACACAAGAAGTCAATCTTTGTCAAGTTACCAAGCGTCTGTGGTTACTCATGTATGGTAGCTTGACATATACATCCTTCTTAGTGGCAAGTTGAAGAGTAGGTCCTGGTGTTCTAACCGCTCCTTATGAACTCTTGATGATTATTTTCAACTAGAGTTTCTATCAGTATTTCTCCCTCATCTTCAAGTACATCCCATATGCATATTCGCTGAATCCTGACAAAGATGCCCTTTTATACTGAACAAGAGAGAAACTGTGGTAATTAACATACTGTCCCGTCCATGTAGGTTTTCTATAAATATATTGTTGTATTGATCCATAAGGTCAAAGACGAAGCAATCTATCCAGGAAAGATAAACAACTATCTTTCATTCAAGTATTGGTTTGTAGGGATTTTGTTTGGTTGGTTGGAGGACCTGCTGCTTACAAGGCGAGCCCGTAGACCATAAAGCCACTGGGACCCGATTCAATGGCCAGTCCATGAATTCTAACTTCTCCCAGTTCACGACATTGTGCGACCACTTAGTAATGTCTTTGATGAGTAAATTTCCTCATATTAGACCTGCTGTACCCTACTGGTCACGGCTTCCCAATAGAACCCCAGGTAACTGCCTGGGTCGCGTTGTTGTGAGTTAGCAGAAGTCGGAATTCATGAGCCATTGGGTGGCTTAGTGGTCTATGAACTCGCTAGCCTTGTTAGCAGAAGGTCCTGCGTTCGAACCTTGGTGGCAGGTGAAGAGTTCCAAAATAGAACGGATAAAACAGCTGTCCAGTACTCCAGTGTTGATTTTCAATGGTTTTCTAACCGATTTCAGCTCGTGATGAAATCCTCCAACCAATTATCTTCCTCTCCCACAGATGTAATTCATATGCTATTTCTCACTTGATTCAATCAATCTAAACCTGAAGAGGCAGAAGTAAGATTGTCAATTGTGATTAAACTTCTTATTGAAAATTTAAAGCAACAGCTCATCACGTCTTTAAAACCAAATTATTCATTCACGTAAAACTGAGTAGTACAAATATCAAAGTAAATTAACGAAAAACAATCTACTCAAAGCTATAAATTGTGGATGACAACAGATATAGGGGTGAAGGTAATGATCCTGTCAAATAAGGAATAGGATTTTTTCACGTTTGATGACGGATTGATGTCAGTTAGAGAACCACCGAAAACCAGCAGGGATTACTGAACAGCTGTCTCGTCTTAGTTAAAGACTCATACGCAGTACACAACCACAGGTGTTCGAGCCCTCGACCTCCCAGTTATAAGAAAAGTTCGTAGACTGTTTAGTCACTGGGACCCGATTCAGAGGACCATGAATTCCAGCTTATACACGTTTTTGGTTTCAGCGCGACCACAAGTCAATGTGATCGGCGAGTATTTGTCCTCACTCCCAACCAGATGGACTCCACTGGTTATGACTTCTCATTAGAACTCCAAGCAGCCTCATCCCACAGCCAGTCACTAGTGAGAATCAGATTAATTTTCAAGGATCAGTTTGTAGGAAATTTGTTAATTTTAAGTCTTACAACGGATTGATATGGGCGCGTACTGCTGACGAGTCTCAAACTAGGACATAGTGGTGGCCCGGTGTAACAACAGAAGACAAGGGCCAGGCAACAGATCGTTTATTACGAAAAATCAACAAGTATTTATAGATTTTTATGTACATTATTGTAGGTCAATGTTAGTAGAAAATACAGTCTGTTGATTGGTTGTTTCTCACGCAAAGTTGACCTTGCATATCTTGTGGCTCTGTCAGTTCATCTATATGTTAACTGCATCCGCCTGTCCACCTTGACCTTTGACCTCAATTACTGTCAACCAATTTGGCTAGCGACCATCTCTCACCACACCGGTACCACCTGATGTTCAGTGGTTCTCCAGTTGTTATCAATCCACCAGCAAAACTTAAACATATCGAATTATTACTTACTAACTCTTGGAAATAAAGAATTTCAAAATGTAATTGACATATCTGTTATAATGAATATGCTATTCATTTGTGTATGTATATGATACCTAAATATTTTTGTACCACAAGTGTAGCGTATGGAACTAGGTCTACCTGTAACATCATACATCACTTTTTGTTTAAGTTGGTGACTACGCTAACAACTAGGGATATAATACAGGGATTTGTTTGTCATGGAAAATTAGTCAGAATATTTTGAGTTGTCAACGTTTTAGAAATTTCTACTGAGAGGAATCCAAACAAACTAATTACTGATATGTCATGTCGAATTTCAAATACATTATGTTATGATGTCATCACTTTTATATTTCGCAATAACACTGAGATTGAAATAGGGACTCCGAGTTAGACACAGATGCGCTGATCACAAATACCGCTTGACTGTGCCAACAACATTATACAACAGCTACCTGTTCCCAAAGCCCACCCTACGTAAGCGAGCATACACAACGACGTGAGTCGAAAAGTATATTCCAGTATCAGTCAAGGTTTATTTTACACAACAATGTATGATTTAAAAAATCACCAAGCATAAATCAGTCGGCTGGCCTATAATCATGATCAATAGAATAATGGGCATTATTTTACGGAGGCCGATGCTGAATGGCTTACTTCCAGACTGAGCGTCGATCACTTACGTTGGCCGACTTTGATTGGTTTATTTACAGACTGACCTTGATCGCCATATCACTAATAAAGGACAATCCTATGTTTATCTGTCTACCTATTATATTACTTTTAAGACCGTCCCATATGTCATCTGTTACAGACCCAACAAGCCAGTAGGATTCGATCACTTCAAATATCTTACATAGACCACTTTTATTAAACTTAGTGAATTTCAAATCGTTTGTTTTTACCCAACATAAATGACCTTTGTAGTCTTTCCCAGCATATCAGCTCTCAGAACGGATCTTTAGGTTCAAAATGACCGTTTCTGAGTTCAATCCTAAGACGGAATACTTCCATACACTGATAGGCAAGTACATCTGAAGAATGGGACTAAGCGATTTGTAAACCGAGTCACTGCATACATCAAACAACAATAACTCATACTTGTTTGGGTTTTCAACTGAAATCGGCAAACATAAAACTGACAAATACAAAAATACAAAGGGATATGATAAGGTTTATTTCTAAACATATTATTCAGCATACTAGAATTCAAAAACTCATGAAAAAACTAGAATAATAATGATGATCAATGTGCATAATATTCATCCTATTTTATGTTGATTATGGGCAGACAATTATATATATGCATATTGTGAATCAGATAGCCTGTTGATTCATCAAAGAGTACAGGAGACAAACATTGAGAAAATGAATATTCTCATTGATTTATGCGTCCATTAATGATGGTAGAAACGTTGATTACAGTACAGTTGAACAATAGGTGTACGTGAACGAAAGAAGGGATGAAAAATTCTTCTCCAAATAACATATGGTAATAATTATATGACTGGAGACAACCGAAATGAAGCTTGGACCTGGATTTAATGCTTGTTGACGTTCACCAGTTAGTCATTGTTGTTAGTGCAGACTAAAATCTATCAGTTGAGTTTACGAAGTGTCTACTATGCTAGGTGGCTCACCTTCACGATGCACTCTGAATTGTTTTTAATAGATGGTTGGAGGCAATCGGCAGTAGACTAGGGAAAATACATCGTCTTGTCGTTTAAAATGTATTCCATAATTATGAATTATTATTATTGTCTTGGATTTCAAGTGGAACATAGAGTTTCAACAGCACATCACCGTGTCTCCTGCATTCCTCTTTAGCTAGCACCATGAAAGAGGTGACCTTCCTCAAGTTTCTCTTGTTCATGGTAATTCGTGTTTACTGTCGTTTGTTAAGTATCTTCATCACTTCATTCTCCTCTGTGTTCATTCGAAGTTCTGTCTTCAATGCCTCCCTCTCCCCGGAAGTTTTTGCTTTTCGCCTGTAAGTATTCGAGTTTGTCTGACACTGGACATACATTGTCCACAAAATCCAAGTCTTCTAGTCTTTTTATCGGTCCTACGTAATCCTGTCTTTTCGCTGCACACAGTCTTCTACATAATCCAGTCAACCAGTTATGATTATCATCGGTGACAGTAGGCAACCTCGTCTCACTCCTGTCTTCACTTAAGAAGCATCGCTAAGTTTCCAGTTGTGGATCCCTTGACATGTGATCCTAACCAGCTATGCTTTTCTCCGTTTTCTTCAAAAAATCCATAGTGGTACATTGAATCCTATTTGAAAATAAGCGTGAATATAAACTGCAATTCAGAGATGAAATCGTATAGCTGAAACAGCATAAAATAGAGTAGATAATACATATTTTGATAGATAGAAAATAAGGTAGTTCAGTATTTAAGCAGGCCACCAGTAGAACACGTTATTGTTCAAGCATTCAACTCCAGTAAAATCCTACTCATGGAAATAATTATACTCCCTACTAGTGACTGACTCGGTACAGCATCGACTTCCTGGTCTTCTAATGAGAAGTTATGACATGTGAAGTTTAACAAGTTGGGTTTCGGGACGGATACTCACTGGCTATAGCACTATATGACGTGAAAGACCAGAAGTTAGAGGTCCTAGGTTTCAGATTACGACGAAGTAGCTGTCCAATGAAAATTTGCTTAAGGACAGTCAAATCCACGCAAGCTAACAATTGTAAAATAATAAACAAATAATGATTACAACAATAATTACATAATCCAGTCAACCAGAGTTATGAATGCCATCAGTGGTAATAGGCAACCTTCGACTTACTCATGTCTTCACTTCAGGGCCATTTATAAGTTTTCTGTTGTGGATCAGTTGGCATGTGGTTCTAACCAGCTATAATTTTCTCCGTTTTCTTCTAGAAATCTATAGTGGTACACTGAATCCTATTTGAAAATATAAATGAAACTATATGGCTGAAACGGCATGAAACAGAGTAGATAATACATATAATTTGATTGGACACTGGTATCTAGTGTGATGTGTCTGGCTAGTCCTTTGTTTGGTGCAGACTGAATTCACTCATTCAGCTTTGCAATGTGGTCACCATTCTAGGTAGCTCGCCATCACAGTCCACATTAATTTGATGACGGTTGGATGCAATCGGCAGGAAGCACTAGACCTAGGTTTCGTGCTATTCGGCGCTCTTCAGCAAGGCATACCTGCAAACTTGAAGTATCCAATACAGTCCTACAGGAGGTCAGCAGCGAGCCTGAATAACTCAGTGGTAACGTCTCTGACTGCAATACTCATTGAGTAACGCGGGTTCGAATCTCAGAAGTGACATGAGTTCCTTCAAAGTTGCAGATAAGCCTTTCTGACGAGTGCTAAATAGCACGAAACCTAGGTCCAAGGCTTCGTGCCAATTGCCACGAACCATCTTAGATAATACATAATTTGACGGATAGAAAATAGGGTAGTCCAGTATTTAAGCAGACCACTAGTAGAACACGTTAATATTCAAGCGTTCAACTCCGGTAAAATCCTACGCATGGAAATAAATCTCCTCCACTTTAATGACTGACTCTGTGTTTAATCGACTTTTTTGGTGTACAAATGAAAATTTACGATAGGTGGATATTATCAAGTCTGGTTTCAGGATGGATACTCACCGAAGGTATTGACAGGTTATAGTACTATGTGACTTGAAATACCAGAAGTTAGAAGTCCTTAGTTTCAAACCATGATGAAGTAGCTGTCCAACACTCCCTGGTTATCAGTGGTTCCTTGAAGTTGGTTCTCAATGAAAATTTACTTAAGAACAGTCAAATCCGTGCAAGCGAACACTTGTAAAATAAAAAAGTAATAGTTACGATGGGAAGTTTTATTTTTACACTTTTGGAAACTAAGTATCAATCTCTTCGGGACTGGAAACTGAGTTGAGTAGTTTATCGTCTTTTTTTTCTTGTCCTCCTGTCATTTAACTTTACAGGGCATAAATACTAAGAGATGAAAGTTCTAGTAATAACATTTATCCAAAAAGTAGATAAAACTCACTCAGAACCTTTTGGTGTTTTTATTTCGAAATTATGATATCTCCATAAAACAAAAGCATCAAACCACACACAATCGCCTTCATTCATCTTTAGTTAGGCATTACATATCAACGACTCCATTTCGAAATAAGAAGCAGCTATATGAGATATGCTGTCCATTGCTATAATACTGAGTTACAAATAAACTATACGAACAAACACTAACCAAAAGATTTATAGTTGACAACGAACAAGTTGTCTAAAGAGGCGGGCAGCAAAAACAAGTATTCAGAAGATATAGGTAAGGAAGTACCAAACACTATCAACGAGATAAATTTGAAGAAAGCCATTTCTTCCACTCACCTGGTTAGCTTCGTTTCAACTACAGGCGGATGGTACATGTGAGGATGTCAAAGACAGGGATGCACTACGCACAAGGAACAAGATCCGGATTTTCATCACAAATGTTAAATATTTTTGCTTCTCTATAGTTTACTGAATTTGAGCGTCACCAAAATGCATTCCTAACAGACAACTGCAGACTTCTACCAGCAGCTACCTTCTCTCCCTCGATACTGAAGACTAGATAGTCATCTAGAGTACATAAGCAACAAGGAGCCCGGAGGATGAACCAAACACGAACCTGTTACCCGACGAATATGCTGAAGGAGATGAAAATGTACCTTTTATTGACATGGCGCACCAGATCGAAACAACGAGTTGGGCGTAAGTCCAAGGGTCACATGGAGGAGATGAGAGATTATTATCAATCCTAGAAGCAGTTAAAGACTAATACAGAGAACAGGATAAATGGGAGATGTATTGTTGAAGCCCTAGCTTTCACTGGGAACCCGAGGAAATAATATTAACAATAATAATATTATTTCACCTAATTCTGAACACAGTGAAACAAATTATACCAAAACAGTGGTCTTGCGAATTATTCTGATCTATTACAAAATAGGGTAGGCATAAGACACTAAATTCTAAGTTAATGACTCATCCACAACACACTAGCCTTGTGACTTGATCGTTCACAATCTTAATTCATCCCTTTTACCGTAGAAAGCCCTAAAGATTGAATGAACAGGTGAACCCATTTCACATTTACGTCTTTTCTTTAATTTAAAATTTATGTTGATATTATTTCCATGAAAAACTCCCATCCACACATATAAAAAAAGAAAACAGAAAGATTGAGCGAAGAAATATTTACTTTTCAATTAGATCCTCATCTCTATATGGCTCTACTCTAATGTATATAGAATTATTATTGCAATACACAACAGTTTACCAAACAAGTGGCACTGATATGTTTGTTAACAATAATCAAAAAGTGTCAAAATGTCAATGGGTTGATAATTAACGAAGAAAATCAATACACATTTAAAAGGTAGAAATGGTTAGAATAAATTAATTTTACAAGGATAACATGTAATTAAAGATGAAGTATTCCGAAAAATAATAAAATAATCTGGACAATTATAATTTTTATAGTTTTTAATGGTTTAGGGGGAGGGGGGCGACGTAGTCCTGTTTATGCATTCTTGTAACAGTGGCCACAGTAAGGAAAGTGGCTGTACAAATTTCTACTAAACACACATGTTTAGCTTCTTCAAGTGGATTCCTATTGCTTCAGCTGTCTGTAGAAGACGAACTCGTTGAGCAAAATTAAGATTAGTTGGAATGCGATAAATAATTTCAAATGCAGTATTAACATCAACCTTATGCTCAGTATCAACAAGGTGTGCTAAAATAGAGCTACGAATAGATCTTGTTTGTCCCTTGCTTAACCATGTTGGATGATGTTCGGAAATACGATGATGAACCTGCCTAATTGTACGCCCAATGTAGCTGGCTCCACAGCTGCAGTCAAACTGGTAGATACACATAGAAGAGGCAAATTTAGGTAGTTTATCCTTATTTCTCGAACATAGAATAGGGGTGACTGTGAAGAGACAAAGTACCTCTGCTGCATGATAAGCTCTTTTAACTGCATTCTTCAGGCGCTATGTTATGATTTCGCTAATGTTGTCACCGGGGAACTGCAATTTTATGAACATTGGTTCTTTTCAGAACTGTTGCCATACTGACTGTCCTTGGTGCTAAATTCATATTCTTCTCAATGAATTTATCTAGATAACCATTTTTTCTAAGTTATTGTCTAATCGTTTTAAGCTCCTCATTGAGGCAGTCGTCTGAACAGATTAACCCACTGACATTTTGACTGACACTGTTTAATTATTGTTAACAAACAAATCGCCACTTGTTTGGTAAACTGTTGTGTATTGTAATAAAAATGCTATGGATATATATTAGAGTACAGCCAGAGATGAGGATCTAATTGAAATGTAAACATTTCTTCGCTCAATCTTTCTGTTTTCTAAATGTTTAAATGGATTTTTTTCTATTTAAGAAAGGAAACGCGACAACTAGTTCAGTGAAGAGGCTCTCTAAGGCGAATTCATTTTCTCTCACTGCAAAATCACATTTCTAAACAATCTTTTTCATGAAAAAGGCTTGTAACACAAGTCAGGAGTTGTCATAGTCATAGTTGCTAATACTGGCCAATGCATAAGAGCAGTTGAATAAGTGTATATGAGTTACACAAAAAGATGAATAATTTAGTGAATGAATTGTAATCGCGATGCATATATAGAAATGAAAGGGAGTATGGAATTATGTGTAATAGTTTTAGAGAAATACAAGAGTTATAAAGAGTCAAAAAAACAAACAACAGACAAACTGAAAGCAAGAGTAAGCGGAAAGCAACAAGATTGTTAACATGGTAGTTACCAGAAGTGGTTGAATAATTTCCTTTTCTATGGGCGGAAATCGTCAATCCTCTGTGTAGCCTAATTTTGATTTCAAGCCTATAATAATCACAGTAAGCACGGCAGGTTATGTGTGGGGCTAACAACTTTACGCCATAAAAAGCTACCGCTGTTACAGAAACTTCAAAGCGTATGCAGGTCCATGTTCTCCTCGTAACTCGAAGGCATATATATATATATATTCCTGGATTCATTTTAGTGTTGGGAAATGAACCCAGGCAGCTCTGTATATTTTTCTAGGTTACAAGCAATGCATGATACAAGCACATTTGCAACAAGCCCCAAACTTTTATCAACAGCTGTCTTCGCTGGCTCCCTACTGAAGATCAGATAGCTGGCCAGGAAACAAATTAGAAACAAGAATCTCTGGGAGGGAACCATTCAAGAACCTATTGATAAACAAGCATTTCATGTATCATCTCCATCCAGGCATTAATGAAAACAAAACATGTAGGTCAGCGAAAAGTCTCTTTTCGGTGGCGAATTCATTTTCTTAGCTGTACAATCCCAAATATATACATGAGTTATTTTGTATGTATGTGTACATTAAGTTTGTCAAACAAAAATACAATTGGTTATAGTTATTTTAACTAAACAGGTGAAGATTGGTAATTGGAGTTACGTAATACAAAATCAGTCAAGAAAATTAGGTGTTAGTGAAATTAGGGTAGTAACAAAGCTGATGAGTTGTCACAAACAGTTGTTATAGAAGAGTTACGTAATAATATGAATAGTTTGATGAGTGAGTTTTACTCAGGATGCACATAGGAACAAAGTAGATAATACGAAGTTACGTAGGAGTTCTAAATGAATACAAGAATTATAAGCAATTAGGGTAGAACAGGCAAAGAAACAAAATTAAGTCATGAAAAAAAATCAAATTAAAAAAGTTGTTACCAAGACAGTATAAGTGGTTGAGTAATCCTCTTTTGTATGCACAGCTCCGGTTTTCCTATGTGAACGGCCAGGGCTTCAGCGATACAAAGAAGACGAAACCGTGTCGCCTTTGATAGGTCATTTTTGACTCTGTAGATTACTTTGAAGGAGGCGTTTGTTGAAATGGAATGATCACTGTTAATCAGGTGTTCAATTATCACACTCCTTATCGCACCACTATTGCCTTTATGCAACCATGCTGAATAGTGTTTTTGAATCCTCTTGGACAGGGTGCGCGTCGAGCGACCGATGTACCTGGCTCCACAGCATCAGGTGAGCTGATATATGCACGTAGAAGTGGTCAGATGCGGGATCTTGTCCTTGAGGCTTCTGCAGATCAGTGGGAGACCTTTTATTTTGATGACTTAATTTTGTTTCTTTGCCTGTTCTACCCTAATTGCTTATAATTCTTGTATTCATTTAGAACTCCTACGTAACTTCGTATTTTCTACTTTGTTTCTGTGTACATCCTGAGTAAAACTCACTCATCAAACTATTCATATTATTACATAACTTCTTTTAACAACTGTTTGTGACAACTCATCACCTTTGTTACTACCCTAATCTCACTAACATCTAATTTTCTTGACTTATTTTGTATTACGTAACTCCAATTACCAATCTTCACCTGTTTAGTTAAAATAACTATAACCAATTGTATTTTTGTTTGACCAACCTAATGTACACATACATACAAAATAACACATATATATTTGCGATTGTACAGCTAAGAAAATGAATTCGCTGCCGCCGGAAAGAGACTTTTCGCTGATCTACGTGTTTTGTTTTCATTAACAAGCATTTCTACGAAAATGGAGACCAATTATGAAAAAACATAGAGTGCTGGCCATAGTTCTAGTGAAACCAGAATGGGAATAAACAAACTGGACATGAGTTCGAGGCTGACATAGGGGAGGTCGTGTGACGAGGAGAGGAGAGCTTACGGGCACACACGGAGCCAGTTAAGTAGATGCAGATTATATCTGTAAATATTCAAGGATAAAACGAAGAGAGGTTTTTTTAAAAACAATTTCCTCAATGAACTGAATTAGGCAAGCATTATTTGGGAACATCTGCTCCAATACATATAGTGTGTAATGCGAAATGAAAATAAGAAAGAAACGCAGACAATTCGATCTGTCTGTCTGCTTTTCAATGATTCATAAAAATAGTACAAAAGAAGAATCCGTTTGTAAGATAGAAATTAACGTGATAATTTGTTTCTTTTTGAATTGCAAATGAAGCAGAATAAGTATGTGTAGGCTGATATACTCAGAGCATTAATGACACATGAGGACTAATGATGGTAATAATAGTAATAATTCCAAAAAGTATAGAATTGTAAATTTCGCTTTTTAGAACAAACGAATGAATATATGAGGAGGGAATAGTTATTTCTTATGTTGAAAACTTATCTTCTGATTTAATTTCTAAATTGCCTTTCTATAAGAGATATGTAGACGATATCATTTTGATATGCGTTGATCATGAAGATGCGAGTCGTCTATTGGACAGACTCAACTCTGTACAGAATCATATTAGTCTTATATGCGAGGAAGAAAGTCGCAACCAGCTTGCATTTTTAGACATACTTCTGAGTCGAAGAGACGATGGCTCAATAAGACGTTCTATCTACAGAAAGCCCACTTGGACAGGGCAATATCTTAATTTTCACAGCTTCTGTCCATTACAATATAAGAGAGGCTTGGTGAAGTGTCTATTTAAGAGGATTCAGCGTATTTGCACGGCTGATGTTATAGACAAGGAAAACGAAATATTGATGGATACTCTTGTTGAAAACGGATATCCTTTGAAGTTTTTGAACAGGTGTAGAAGTCAACTAGCCTCTAAACCTACAATCCATACCATCTCTAAGAAAAAGGTTTTCATCAAATTACCATATAATGGGGAAATAAACAGTAGGACTTCGAGACAAAGGTTGAATTCCATCATCCGTACAACCTACTATGCAGCCCAGCTTGAAATTGTCGAAAAGGCTAAAAATATGCTTCACTGGAAACCTCAAAAGTGCACAAGTGATTATATCACATCCCATACAATTTACCAATTTTCGTGTGTGTGTGTGTGGGCATACATTCATAGGGAGGAGTAATCGCGCGTTGCACGTGAGGGTGGGAGAGCATATCCCAAAGTGGTTAGGAAAACAGATGAATTGTGACAAGCCCATAGATGCAGGTGCTAGACTACCAACTTCGTCTATAGCTAAACATTTAATCGAGATGAACCATAAGGTTGATGTTAACTCAGCCTTTAAGGTCATCTATAAAAACGGTCAAGGACGTTTACTGAAATACGCTGAGGCTATAGCCATTCATAAACTTAAGCCCCCCTTGTGTATTCAAAAACAGTTTGTTGTTACTCTTAACCTACCTTGGTAATCCTTATTTGATTGGATTACCAAACGTTTGTGTTAATTATTCTTAATTCTTTTTTTGTCACCTTGTTTAATTTAACTTTTCCATATATATTGACTTGACAAGTAAATGTGTGATCAGATTGTTCGAAATGTATAGCGCTAATACATCACATTTTTCAGATAATCTCCGTCTTCTAATAATGCTATCATAGTTATTTCATCAGATGGGAAAATCGAATGAGAAGTCTCATGGTATTTTTTAGGAGACTACATAAAAACCGGTATTCTATCACCGCACAGAAGATCGTAAAGCAAAGAAAGATATGAGTAGAAAATTGGTTACACTAAGCGAAATTCAGGGAGAAAAATCTCTTCCACGGAGCGTTTGAATATAAGGGTAAATCGTGGGCATTATTGTAAAGTTTAGCTACACACTGTTACTGTTAATATTCCTCTTAGTTCCGAGTGGTTAACCTCGAGCTTTGAAGTTTCAGTAGCAGTGGTTTTATTCTTCTTCAAGGAGTGGAGTTGCTAGCATCAAGCAAAACCTGCCGTCTTTATTGGTTTTGCAACCACTCCTAAGAGAAGCTTAGGAGTGCATCATGAGGGAATCGAACTACGGACTATTTGTGATGAGTGTTGTGCCATGGAACCACTGATGCACTTTACTAACTGACTGAGGTTTGAAACGCAAATAAATGCCTTCAGTCATATCAAAGTGCTTCTTGAAAACTGTTTCGTCCTGCTTCGAGACTCTTCAGAAGTACGCACCCACTGAGGACTGAACCCTAGGACTTTCTGTTACTCGGCGAGCTTATTAACCATTCAGCGACTGGGACCTGATCCAATGATCCAAGAATTACAAGTCGCGATATATTCAGAGCAACCACCAGCTTGCTTGACTAGGTTCGAATACCAGTGAGTGTGTACTGATGAATAGTCCCAATGAAGGAGGAGTGAAACAGCTTCCCAGTACTCCGGTACTGGTTTTTCAATAGTTCTCTAACTAACTCTGACTAGTAGTCATACCTGTAACCAATGAAATCACTACAGATTAACACTCGATGATGTCAAAGTATTCACATAGCTTTGCAACGTGATTTACACAGCTCTACTTCTTCCTGACTTCCTCTACAACAACTGTAACGGAAAGAAGTTCCAGATGTATAGAAAGCAAATCAGAAAACTTCACTAATACCTTGACATGGCCATGAGAATAAAATCTAGGCGAAACTCTATCCGCTTAATAATATTACTCATGTTATCTCTTTCCTCTTCAGGAACTGCCAGCCGAAGTAGTGTTAAGCTGTAAAAGAGTTAAGCGTGGCGAAACCTAAACATGATACCAATCAATGAAGTATTGACCTGTTCATTTTGAAGCAAACAGAGAGTTATTATTATTATTCTATACGTAAATGTTCTTTAGACTGTGCATTTCTGTTCATTGAAGTTTCATTATATTTGGTTTCTTTACTTTTATTTCTACTTGTTTGAAATGTATCAGCTTGCCCTGTTGTTTTGTTGTGCAAAATTCCAAATTTTTAATTCCAATGAATTCACTCTACGCCAAATAGCAATAATTATAGAGTTAATTTTGAGTACCTTATTTTGATATTACTTACAGGTGAAAACCAACAAACTGGCTGAAGAAGCGGGAGGCGAAGACACGACTCCAGGTGAACATAGAAATGATGGAGGTGATGAAGATAACCAACCAACCAACAGAAACAACAACAACAACCAGCACCAATCACCATCAAAGAGAGAGATTTGATAGAGGTGACTTCCTTCACTTATCTGGTTGGGCAGCATCATTTCAAGCACAGCCAGTGAAACTAATGAAGATGTCAAAGCCAACCATCTAGGATGGGAAAGACAAGATACGCCTTCATCAACCTGAAACCAGTTTGGAAATCTTTTGTTTCACTCAGCCAGGCAGTATGAAGAAGAAAATTCGGATTCTATTCAACACAAATGTGAAGTCAGTCAGTCAGTTCTTCTCTACCGGTCAGAAACTTGTACTACGTGTCACGAAAAGCACTTCCAACAGGCCATTGCAGACCTTTATCAACTACTGCCATCTTCGCTGGCTCCATACTGAAGATCAAATGCCCGGCCGGACGATCCGCCAGAAAGAATTAGCAACAAGAAACTCTGGCTGGGAACAAACCAATCAAGAGGCGATCGCTCGAAAAATAGGTAGAAGAAAATGGAGATGGATCTAATATAAGTTGAGAAGGTTGTCGAATGACATTGTGTAATGCAGACCATTGCTCGAGTGGAATCCGAATGGGAAACATCGAGTGGGTCTTCGGTGCAAGGGTGACATGGAGGAGATCATGTGAGTTGGAGAGGGAGATGAGGGATTATGGTCTATCTTGGACCCAGCTGAAAAGGAGGGTAGAAAAGAGAACAGAGTGGAGATTTGTTTTTGAAGCCCTGTTACTACGATGAAAAGATTTAGACGTTCGTCCAGATGAAAAGCTTCGCAAATTACAAACAGGTACAAGAAGGTGGTGGATAAGCACTTATAGATATCCTCTTATCCGATGAAGCAATCGTTCACAGTGGTCACAACACTTTCAAACGATGAAATAATAATCGCTTTAATCTCAACAGTGTTTATATAATGTACAGACTTTTCAGCGGAATTTATTGTGCAGTAGTTCCTCTTCATCCATGTTCTTCAAGTTAAATAGTAACTCACAGTAGACTGCACGGTACAATACCATCTGGCCTGAAGAGCAAACCAGTCTCTTATGATGTATCTTTTTTGTCTCCTTCGAGAAATGCATGACGTCAGATTGGGGACCAAATGAAAAATGCAGGAGTACATAATGAGAACGCAAGACAAATGAATAACTGAAGACTACAGGCAGTTAGTTTTATTTCTTAGGGAATGGCATTTTGTACTTGAAAGCCTAAACACATTTATCTCATGTATTGGAATACGTTGCTGCCCACAGTTTTGGTCTCTCTCTCAAACGCTTGGAAAGCCAACGGTGCTAAATTTTTTAGTAGTATACACTCACAACTTCACACTGAATCGAACACATGGCCTCTCGGGGAGCTCGTGGTGCATTCAACCACTTAGACTCTTTCTAAATGGCCCGGGAATTACAACCTCTGCCACGTTGCGATGGATAGCTCAACTACCAGTCAGTGTCATCGACAAGTAACTGTTCTCTTGCTTGACCTGGTGTCTAGTCTCTGCAGATGCGTCTCGAAGACCTCAGTCAGACAGTTAACACATTGCTATGTGAATTGAACTAAAAGAAGTCGAATACTTCATTGATTGATACCATGTTTTGATTTCACCAACCCCATAACTCTTTTTCAATCCAATTCTACATCATATAACATTATTCCACAAGCAGCATTTCACTTATATCATAAAACTTCGTTCTCCAAAATAGAAACAACATTTATTTTATGGTAACCTTGAAGTATCGAAAATTGTTCTTTTCTTTTCGGTAAATATCAATATCTAAGTTATGCTTTTACTTCTTTCAAATCACTTAGTAAATCGATAAAATATATTCATCATATGCACATAACCAGTAATATACAATAAGACATTAGTAAATTAGATGGAGGATTTCATCATGAGCTGACATCAGTTAGAGAACTACTGGAAAACCAGCTGGGAGTACTGGACAGCTGTTTCCCCCATCCCAATTTGGTACCCTTCAGCAGTACGCAACCACCCTAACTGGGTTCGAACCCAGGACCTTCTGGTTACAAAGTGAGCTAGCTCGTAGACCATTAAGCCACTGAGACTCGATCCAATGACCAGCCCATGAATTCCAACTTCTGCCAATTCATGACATAGCGCGACAACTTCACAATGTCTTCTTCGATGAGTTACTACCTCACCTTCAACCTGCTGCACCACACTGGTCACGGCTTCCCACTAGAACCCCAGGTTAACTGCCTGAATATGGCCAGTCGCTAATTGATGTCAGCCCATGATAAAAAATCCTCCAACCAATCAAACTTAATCCCTACAAAAACCAGTACTTGAAAAGAGAACATTAGTAAATGACTGTAATCATCCAATCAAGTGATCAATACCTGGGTGGCTGGTTGGAGAAGGATGATGATTTCCACAGTTAATTAGTAATATCTACTGTACTGACTGACTGACTGACATTCGTTATTCATTTCTCGTCTCATCATCATCATCGCCATCATAATAATTCAATCTGCATTAAACAATATACAGTGATGAAGATGTTATGATAATGTTATGCATGCGACAGGTGTCTGTCTGTCTGAGATTTCAGCAACAACGACAATAACAAAGAAAGTAATTAAACTAATAGTATGATAATATATCGATCAATAAATAATCCTCCTTTGAACAGAGAAAACAAAAACCAACATTTCTGATTTATTCTATTGATTATAAATTAGCAGGAGAAACAGTTTTTTTTTCATTCTCTATCCGACTGACTGGTATTTCGCATCAATTATGTTTCAATGAGATACAAATTGAAGTGAAATAGCAATTAAGGCTGATTCTAAGAAAGTTTCACTTTTATGTAAACTTGTGTGGGTGTGTATGTGTGTGTCTTTAAACTGGTTTCACCAACGTCTGCATTCCTTGAAATGGAATCCTTTTCAGAAATTATCAAAATACATTGAACAAGCATTAGTGCGTCAACCACACCAACAGTCAATAAGAAGTATATTCTGAATAGATCCCAAATTACAATACTGCGACATTTTCAAGTATTAGTTTGCAAGGATTTGATCGGTTTCATGCGTGATCACAAGCTGATATCTGTAACAGAACTATTGAAAAAGGAGAGGGTGCTGATCAGCTGTTTCCTTTTAGTGTTGGACCCTTCAGGAGTACGCACCTTTTGAATCGCGAACTCAGGACCTTCCGTTTACAAAGTGAACTCGTAGATGATACAGCCATTAGGATCCGACCTAATGGCGTAGGACTCTCAACTTTTTGTTAATTCGTGGTATACATAGTGTTGAAACCGAAAGACTGCAAGCTTGAAATCCAGTTGGTGCGTACTGCTGAAGAGTCTCAAACTGGAATGAACCTTCTCTCCAGGACTCCCATACTGGTTTTCCAATGGTTGTCTAACTAATACCAACCCACGGTTAAGCTCTTAACAAATCAAATGATTTCAAATCAATCAAAATACCCACTTAAGTCCTACAGGAGGTCAACCGCCAGCCCAAATAGCTCGGTGGTAACGTCTCTGACTGCGGCACTGGATGGCGCGGGTTCAAACCTTGGAAGGGTTCAAAATACGCCTCCCTGAAGAGTGCCAACTAGCACGAAACGTAGGTCCGACAAGGCTTCCTGTGGTCGATTGCCTCCAACTATCTAATATCATCAAAAATCAACGTGCACCGTGATGGCGAGCTACCTAGAATGGAGGCCACATTGCAAACCTGCCTGAAAGAATTCAGTCTGCACCAAAGAAAGGACTAGACATGTCACACTAGTTACTAGTCTCCAATCAAAAGATAATATTTTATTCGACAAAAGAAGTTATTTGTTTCAACGCTTCAAGTGAGTGAACTTAAGTCAAGTTTAAAAGCTATTCTGAAGATCAAAATGATACTTAAAATTGTTCAAGCAAATAATATGGGGATGTTAGTGTGTCAACTTTGTTTTCAAAGCACATTTTACCAATATTTAAGGTGAGTATATAAATATGAGCTAAAATTCCCTGCTGTTACGGCTTCCAAAAACTCTAAGATATGCCGTACTACACAAATAAGTATTACAGATTGTTTTGAAAAGACACAGGCATCTATTTTATGCCCTGTTTTAATAAGTGGTACAACACTGTGACTATTCCTCATCATCTATAGCTAATACAGTTGAATATGTTCACATGTAAATTATTTATAAACGATAATATCCATGAGTATTCTCGTGGACGGTGGATGAGCATTTCACCCTATTTGAGGCTCATCAACTGAATCTCCCAGTATTACCAAGTGGGTGATGGTATTCTCACAGAGACCTGAACGCCTAGAATGTATCGTTTAAAAAGCCGAAGAGTTGTCCACTTGACCACTTGGTTCATGAGAGACTCCCCTTGTGCAACAGCCATCAGTTGTTATTCATTTTTAATTCATTGTTGACTTACCTAATGACATCGTCGAAGGGTCCGTTTTACGAGCGAAAGTGTCAACAAGGGCCAACATCTTGGTCCAGTAAATCAATGGGAAAATCAATATTGAATTAAAAACAGATATTTTCAATAATCTGTTTAACAAATATGCAACCACATTTACTCTTAAATGTTCACTAATGAGACAAAGCGATTAAGCGCTACTACACGAATACTTCTTATATTTTAATAATAATGGAACAGAGTAATAAGCAGTCGGTAAAGTTCATAATACTTTCTATCTAAATGAGATATATTATATGATAAAGTGATTGATCCACAGAGCAAATGCAGTCTGCTCCTATGAATGTATTAAGCAAACTAATTCATTAATTGCTGAGTAAGAACAACTACCCAGAATAATTCATCGATAAGAATGTGAATCAAAAAGTCCAGGCAGATAAAAGTACCAACAGTCCCAAGAAAAATGTTGTTCTTGAAGCTTCAGTTTCTCTGGGAAAACATCAGTGTCTTCAAAACTACCCCTATTTTGCGTTTGTAAGTTAAAGATAAGCTACCTAATTTAGCCTATTTTATGTGTATCTATCAACCTGACTGCTGCTGTGGAGTCAGTAACATAGAACGTTTAATTAGTCGTGTTTATCGTCGGATTTCCTAACACCATCCTGCAGGGCGGTTAAGTAAGGGAGAAACAAAATCCATTCATAGTTCTGTACTGTCTCATGTCGTAGATACATAACACAAAACTGATGTTAACGAGGAGACTTTCAAAGTCATCTACCGTATTCCAACTAACTTCAGTTTGACCTCAAATGTTCGGCTATTAAGTATTTCTGAGGTTATTGGGATCTACATCAAGAAGCCCAATTTATGTGTCCAAGAGAAGCTGGTTCAGACATTGTCTTTACCTTGGCCATCAAGGTTTTAATGATCCTGAAATAGTTGTGGAAATTTCTTTAATTTTATTTTGATATTCTATTAAATATTACATTTTTATGCTTAATACAACTTATGGATCTTTCTTGAACTGTGGTAATTCCATTGAATTGTTAACAAATCAATTGTCAATGGACACGAACATTGAATGGTTGTTTATTGGCACCGGTAGCCATTGGTGGGCAACTCGAAGGCGCGAATGGTTCAATCGTGGACAAGTTGGAAGAAGACGAAAGAATAAGAATAAAAGTACATTAAATTTACTATAAAACATTCGTTTCTAGACTTGTAACTGCCTTGATTTTAATTGCCAAACAACATAACCTTCGAGCAAGTATTGGTGTTTTGGAGTTAAAGTTGAGAAACGTACATAGTAATTATCGGTTCGGAGTGTCTAAGCAAATAATAGGAACTTAGGGTTAAGTTCCTTGACATCGATAGTATAGCGAAAATATTCATTTAGACATCTATAAAACACAAAATAATTGAGCAAAGAATATCCTTTTCGATAATTTCCTCTTCTGGCTCTACAGTTATACATACACTTATTATCATTATTGTTTCCTTTAATTCCTAGAGGAACATAGGGCTTCAGCCGTGCATCTCCATTGCGTTCAGTTCTCTGCTAGAGTTTTCACCTGGCTTCAAGTCTGCCCACATGCTTTCATCTCCTCTTCACATGACCTCCTCCAAGTCACCCTTGGACGACCGACCTGCCGCTTTCCTTTCGGACTCCACTCGAACAATGGCTTGTCTAGTGATGTCACTTGATGGTTTCCTCAGAGTATGACCAATCCACCTCCATTTGTCGCATTATCCAATCTACTGCAATCAGGAAAATCATTGGCGATAGTAGACAGCCTTGTCTTACTCCTGTCCTCACTTTGAAGGATTCCGTAAGTTTCCCATTGTGGATTACTTGGGATGCAGCATTGTCGTACAGCTGTTGGATGAGATGTATAATTGTCGGTAGCACCCCATAGTAGCGTAGCAGTTTCCAAATCACCTCACGATCGACGCTGTCAAAGGCCTTTTCAAAGTCGATGAAGTTGAGATAGAGCGGTGACTGCCACTCCAAGCTTTGTTCAATGATGATCCGTAGTGTGGCAATCTGATCAATGCATGACTTGTTTCTCCTGAATCCAGCCTGTTCCGGTTGAAGTTTTTCATCCAGGGCATGTTTGATTCACTCCAGGATGATGCGGCTTAGTATTTTGCTTGGGATGGACAGGAGCATAATTCCGCGCCAGTTCTTGCATTGACTTAAGTCTCCTTTCTTTGGTAGTTTTAACAAGTAGCCTTCTTTCCACACCTTCTCCAGTACTGGCGTCATCAAGTCCGCTGTTGTCTCTGGGTCCATTTTCAATGCTTCTGCTTACACACTTATTTAGATAGAATATTCTAGTAGTCAATAACAATATTAGTTTTTTTAAAAATAATATCGATTTGTAAACCCAGAACAATGGAATTACAATTAATTAAAGATGCTTAAATTATAATAATAATAATAAAAATATAATAGCGAATATAATATCAAGTATAATTAGATAAATACCACAAAAATTCAGTATCATTCAAACCTAGATGGCCAGCGGGGTAAGGATAATGTCTGAACAAACTTCTTTTGGACGCACAAATTGGGCTTCTTAATATGGGTCCCAACAGTCAGCCTCAGCAATATTTAGTAACCGAACTCTTCAGGCGAAACTGAGATTTGTTGGCATGCGATAAATGACTCTGAAAGCCGCCTCGTTAACATCGATCTTGTGTTCTGTATCCACAAAATGAGATAGAATAGCGCTAAGAATAGATTTTGTTTGTCCTTTACTTAACCACGTAGGGTGGTGTACATAAACATATATGTATAATTGTAGAGCCAGAAGAGGAAATTATCGAAAAAGAATATTCTTTGCTCAAATCTCCTTTTGTCTACTAAGTGTCTGAATGACTACTTTCGCAATATATTTCATAATAACCAGAATCTAATTTATTCACCAAAATATTCTTGAGTGAATTAATAATTCCTCTTGTTCTAGAGGAAAACTATTGAACACAAAACACGGCAGAATATTTTTGAGAAGAGAAATAACAAGCAGGAACAAGTGCGTCTACCTTTCCTCGTACACGCATGCACAAACATACACACACACACTGATATCTGAGTACACATTGTCATCTATTGCATCATATGATGATAAATGTCTTTCCCTCTGTCACAATAGAGAACAGAATTTGAATGACATCACGTAGTATATGAGAAAAAATCAGATACTTGTTGTATCTCAGGTACTCTTAATCCACCATCGAAGAATTTTGGGAATATAATTTATGAGAATAATAAAACGTCAGTAGTACTAGCAGCAGCCACAGCAGAAGCAGCATAACTGATCAGTTTGACAATTCGCATAACAATAACAGAATGTATTCAGTTCGTTCGTCAATATGCAAAATTACACAGTTTGCGAAGAGAAATCATTATGGATTCGTTTGCAGACTACAAGTATTCAGACAAAAATATACCTGATCTGCTTAATGCCATCAAGGTAGCAGGTGAGCTAGTATGGCGGCCTGTTTAAAACTTGGGCTACCAGAAAATCTCCATCATTATATTGCATATTTGTTTGTTTTGTGAGTTGGTGGCACCACGGTAGAGTGCCCGCCAACCACGCAGGTGGTCCAGGGTTAGATCCCTCCCCAACGAACTCCTTCGCCTCATTAGGCCAGTAATATAATTGGTAAAGAGGGAAAGTTGGGCATGAGGCTAGTAACCCCATCCTGTAAAAATAATCACCACCGCTTCAGAAACTTCAAGCATCTAGCTTGACATTTGTAAAAAATTATATTTGTAATTTGTAAAATCTCAGCAAGATTGAAATGACTAATTTCAAAGTTTCGTTCGGCAATCTGGTCCAAACATCTTCAGGGAAATTTATCGAAATTAACATAACAGAGGTTTACATATATAAAAAACATCTTTTCTTTTTTAAAAACTTTGTCCAATCATGAGTCATAAAACAAGTATTAACAAGTATAGTAAACAAAATTGTATGAGCTGTGATCAAAATTTGACCTCGGATTTACAAATACTGGTCTTCCTTTGTTAAACACTTTAAACAGAGTGCGTATGTGTGTGTTTGTGTGGGTAAGCAGTTGTAAAACATTTGTTAACGTCTCCATAAGAAGATATAGATAGTCAGGAATCCTTGACCAAGTATTATTAATTAGTGATACATATCCATTTTTATTTATTAATCAGGATTTCCTTTACATCAGCTAATATCACACCATGTCTGTTTAAACTGTTGGTATCCAGAATTTTGTGATTAGACGTATTTTTCAAAATTATGGTGTTAAGGATTACAGTTTAGTTGAAGCACCCTGTCGAACTTATTGCATTGTCTTCTTTCTGAATATTGAGCTGCTTTATTCGACCTACTGGAGTTGTCAGGTGACTCGACAACTACGGATTCAGGATACGCATTTTGTTGCAGACAACGGAGAGTGAAAACAAGATGATTGAGCCAGTTACATAGCTCGAAGCCCTATGTCCCACTGGGAACATAAAGGAATAAAAAAGGTTTGCTTTAATCTATTCCATTATAATCTCTAATGACAATGTTTACCCTCGCGAGTATTTAAAATTTAAAAAAACGTTGATTCTCAAATTTCTATTAAGTTTGGGAGACAAATAGCGAAATCGTGGGTATCAACGTATTCCAATACATGAGATAGCTCACGCATTGGTTTGTAGAGCTTCGATTGATTGGTTACAGGATCTCTTCATGAGCTGACATCAGTTAGAGAACCACTGGAAAACCAGTTGTGAGTATTGGACAGCTGTTTCGTCAGCCTAGTTTGGGACTCTTCATTAGTATGCACCGACGGCCAGGGTGCGAACCCAGGACTTTCTGACTAAAAGATGAGCTAGCTCATAGACCATTAAGCCACTGGGACTCGATCCGATGGCCAATCCATGAATTCTAACTTCTGCCAATTCACGACATAGCGCAACCACTACATGAAAAATAAAACTAACTACTTGCAGTCTTCAATTATTCATCAGCGTTCATCTAGGTTCCTTAGTGATTTGTGGCCTGCCAGCGTTTCTTTTTGCTTATCATTTCTGACTAGTCATCTATCTGATCTTCGGTATTGAGCCAACGAAGGAGGAAACTGTTAATAAAAGTGTTCACCAGCTTATTAGTAATGCTTTCCGTGACGTGCCAATTTTCTGACCCATATAGAAGAAGTGATTTGACACTGATACTGAAAACTGCTCATTATGCTGAGTGGAACAGATTTCCAAACTGATTTCAGCGTGATGAATGTGTGTCGTGACTGGTGTTGACATCCTTATCCATGTTGTCCACCTGTAGTTCAAAGATGGTGCCTGGATAAGTGGAGGAAGTGACCCCTGACAAATTTCTCTTTTTAACAGTGATTGGTACTTGTTGTTGTTAGCTGGTCATCTTCACAACCTCTGTCTATTGTATGTTTATCTGAAGTCCTGTCTTTTCTACCTGTCTCTACTTCCAACTTCTTTGGTTTTCGCTTATCAATCTTCTAATTTATGTGACATTAAACATAAATCAGCCGCTAAGTTGAGATCTTTCAGAGTCTTATATCTGGCAGACGTATTCCTGCAATTTCGCTCTCCATGCGTAGCCTTCTGCATAATCCAGTCCATCTGGTGGCCTCCCCGGAGTTCAAGAGACACTTTGGATAGATTTGACAAAAGGAACTTATTTAAAGGCTTTTAGTGGCGGGACAACGTAATTGAAACTCGACTGCCTATCTCTTGTGGGCTATGAAATTAAAGAAAGCTATATGTACTTTATAGTCGATTAATGTAACCTTCGTCAGTCACATTGTCCTGGAGAAAAAATTTATCATGTAAATGATATGAAAGTCAGAGAAAAGTTACAGAGAACCATGTGACATAAGATTATCATCAGGTGGCTCATTCACTGATGAACAGATATTTACAGACACTAATTTTTTATATACCCTTTTTTTCTCAGGAAAAATCAATGGAATTCATTAAATTTTGTTACACTAAAGCTATTGCAAAACTCATAAGCAATAAAAGGAAGCTAGGAAACAAAACACATGACTGAAATTCTCAAATAACGCTCCACAAAATGAACTTGCAAAGAGAAATCATCAAGAGCAAAGAATAGATACCAACGGCCAAATGACCTTGAATCGATTGGTAAGACAAACAGTTCAGCATTGAAAAGGATGCTTTTCATAGTCTTCTTTGTAAGTTTCACCTCGATTTAGGGTTGGGGTTACGGCTGAGGTTAGGGTAACGCTTTCATCGAGGATTGTAGACAGCATCCATTTGAAATGCTGGGCATTGTGACTATCGGCATCAGCAAAAAGCCAGTCACCACCAGGATTAGTGGATCCTATTACCGGTACGCCTTCATCAACCTGGAACCAGTTTGGAAGTCTTCTACACTCAGCATAAGGAACAAGATTCGCATTTTCAACACCAATGTCAAGTCGATCCTTCTATACGGTCAGAAACTCCAACAGCTTCCCAATGCTGGCCAACTAGATAAAGTTTGCGACAAAGAACTCTGGCTGGCAAAAAAGCAACAGGCAAGAGCCGATCGCTCAACAGATATGTAGGAGAAAATGGACATGGATCGGGCATACATTGCAAAAAACAATCAAATGACATCGCGAGCAGTGCAGGCCATTGTTCAAGTGGATTCCCAATGGGAAGCGGCGAGTGAGTCATCGTTGCGAGGGTGACATAGAGGAGATCGTGCGAAGAAGAGATGAGAGAGTTTGGGCAGTCGTTGAGGCCGTTGAAGAAGAGGGCATATGATAGGAAAAAGTGGAGAGGTGTTGTTGAGGCTCTATGTTCTACTTGGAACGTAATGGTACGAAAATAATAATAATAAAACACTGGTACTCATACAAATTTTGTTGAAGGATTTTGGGTATATTAAACAAGACCAGAATGATATATGTCTATAGCCAGTCCTATTACAAAAATGGCACCAATTTTTGCAGCCTATTAGAAGCATATACGTTATGTAATTCATTTTCATTATGTATATGTATCCTGTAAATATACTTTGCATACTAAAATACCACATTTCGCCTAGAAGAGTTTGACTGGCTAGTTCAGGGTCCTCTGGCTGTAGTATCTATTCTTCATTGTTGTCCGAAAACCTAGTGTTTTTCGAGGAGTAATTAAGCGTATAGTTTGGTGGTTCCATTGGAGAATGCTCTCCAGCAACAAGGAAGAATCAGGTTTGATTTTAGAATGCCAGGCGCCTGCACCTCCTTTACCTGGTAATAATCCGGGAGTGAAGGGGAGTTTTGGGAAGGGCCTAACACCTAGAACTCGTAAAAAATATCACCACCTCCCAAATGTCAGTAGCCTGGAGCTCTGAAAGCAAAGGAATGAGAAAAAACTGAGTGTATAAATCAACAGGATCTGAAATTATACATTGATTGGACACGGGATTAACTAGTATCATATGTCTAATCCTTTGCTTTGTGCAGACTGTGATTCTATCAGTGAAGATTTCTATGTGGTCATCATGCTTGTTGACTCACCGTTGTGGTGAAATGTGAATTGTTGTCAGCTATTTGGCGGTAATCGGTAGAAAGCGTTGCAACTTGTTTTCGTGTTAGTTCGCACTCACCAGACAGTGAGGCATATCTAGTCTTGAAGAAACTCATATCGCCTCTCAGATTCGAACCCGTATTGCCAAAAGCTTCAGTCAGAGACATTACCACATCGTAAATCTGACTGTTAGAATTCAGTCTGCACCAAACAAAGGCCCAGAAGCATGACACTAGTTATTACCTTGCATCCAATACTGTCTTAGAGGCGGTCAACCTCCAGCATGAATAGTTATGTGATAAAGGCACTGAATTCAGCACTAGGTGACACAGGTTTGAATCTCAGAGGGGATAGCAGTCCCTTGAAGACTGCAGGTACGTCTTATTGATGAGTACTAACATGCAAGAAACCTAGGTTCAAGGCCTACTGTTGATTACCTTCAACTATCTAATATTAAGTGATACTTGTAACTACACAGCGTACAACTACTCCGATGATAATAATAATAATTTGCTTTATTCCAGAAACAGTACTAGTGGTACAGTGTGGAATTTTCAGCACATATCTACAATATTTGCATCTAATTTTACAGACATTTAAAATAAGTATTAAACAAACAAAAAAATAAATCTGAAGACACCAACAGCAAAAAAAAACAGGTTAAACACAAAATAATAATAAATGCGAAAAATACCAAAGTCTACCAAAGTCTAATGCAGTGTTTGTGGTGGTAGTGTGAGTAATCCTGAATAATACAAAATTTTTTAAGGTGGTGACTGTGGCGTTCCCAACCAATGATTGTCAGTTTAATATTGCCGAAAAGTATGGAAAATAACAAAAAACAGCCATAAAACTAATAAGTACATGATGGTTAATGACAGGACAATTTTGTAATACTCATAGTGCTAATAGAGTCGGAATCAGTGGATACACAATAGAAGGAATATAGTAAAGTACAAAAAAGGAAGCCAATGTTAATATTTAGGTAGCTAAGTGTGTTTGAGAAGGAGTTCACTAAAGAATACAAAATAAGAGAGAAACAAAAGAGCCTAAAATTATGTTGTTAGATAGAATTTCTTTGAGGTAGATACATATTCCAACATACAAATGAGGATTTTCTAGGGCAAGAACAATTCCTCTTCAATACTAGTTATTTTCCATTCCTTTGCTTGCCAGTTTGTACATCAACAGCAAGAAATAACTATATATTAATCCTGTGTCAGTGTTTCACTGGCGGTATGCTCGATAGTCTGAGTTCTATTCCCACAAGACACAATCATATAAATCTCGCCTGAACTTTATTAACCCGAATAAAAAGGAAGGTTCTTCATAAGGTTAACAAAATCACCGCTATTGAAACGTTCTATTTGTCATTATTATTATTTCCTTTAATTCCTAGAGAAACATAGGGCTTCAGCTGCACGTCTCCATTGAGTTCTGTTCTCTGCTAAAGTTTCCACCTGGCTCCAGGTCTCCTCTTCACATGACCTCCTCCAAGTCACCCTCACACTGACGACCAACTCGCCACTTCTCTTTCGGGTTCCACTCGAGCAATGGCTTGTCTAGTGATGTCACTTGATGGTTTCCTCAGAGTATGGCCAATCCACCTCCACTTCTTCCTGCTTATTTGTTGCACAATTTGTTCCTTGTTGGTTCGCTCCCAGAGATCCCTTTTGCTAATCTTTTCTGGCTGGCCATCTGATCCTGAGTAGTACTGAGCTAAGGCAGCTGTTAATGAAGGTCTGTAGTTTGTTTGAGGTGCTCTTTATGACGTGCCAAGTCTCTGACTTCACATTGGAGTTGAAAATCCGGATCTTATTTTTCATGCTGAATGCTGTTGACCTCCACACAGACTTGATAGTAATGAAAGCTTGCTTTTCCGATCCTTGCTTTGATATCCTCACATTCTATTTAGAGAACCAAAAAAATGAGAAAAAAAGTAAGTTAATCAGCAAGCTGGAACAAAAATTGACAGAAAAACAAACAAATAAGATTTCTATTGAAAAAAGAACAAAAATAGAACAGAGAGAAACATTTCTTTACTTTATATGCCGAAATGTTAATGTTTACTTAACTTATATCTTAGAACCTAATGAACATCTGTTTAAATCTACTTCATGATGATTAGTATTTATTATTATTATATTAGATCAAGTCAATTAACTTTGCTTATACAAACAAATCCAGTCGCTATCTTGCATTGGATTAAATTTTTGAGTCATTTTTGAGTATCTCTCATTATTATTATAATTGTTATTGTTCCCTTGAGTTCTAGGTGGAACATATGGCTTCAATAGCACATCTGGATTTTGTCTCGTTCTCTGAACTACTCGTCAGTTGGTTCCACTATCGCCTACAGACTCTAGTCTCTTCATCACACGATCTCCTCTATGTCATCCTCGGATCAATGCCCAACTCATCATCTCTCAATTATGTTCCCCTATCACGAGGTCTTTTTTTGGCATATTTGTAGGCGCTAGGTAGAAATCATGCAAGTCCAACAGTAATTCATAGCTAGTTAGACCACAGTGGTATGGACTTTAACTGGCTGTTTTGCTCGTTTACGTTCTAAATCATCAGCAATATGGCCTAACTGATTTAGTTTGGAGAAGGGAATCATTTCAACTCGCCTAAATTATGGCTAACTATCTGAGCGAACATTATCCAGCATGTCTGCAAATAGGAGACAATGGCTTAGTCAGAAGCACTATAATTGAACACGTATCACAGCATCTCAGCTGAATAATCATTCGGGGTTATTCACAAACTAAAAACAAAAATCTACCAAAGACAGTGTACTTCCGACTTCGGTTGGACTTCTTAATTTTTGGGTTTTTTGTCTTTTTTAATTCCCTTCATTATTTCAATTTGTTTTCAAGCTTATCCTGTTCATACCTCTATTTGTAAAAGCAAGATGTGTGTAACCCTGTGTAATTTTTGTTTCAAAGCCCCCTGTGATCTGTAAACCCACCTCCATAATTCCATTTCAAGTTGAAAATTATTATCGCCTGCAATTGTCTTCGTTAATATATAGAATTAAATAATAATTGTGTCGATGTAAACTTCTTTAAATAAATACAATTGTTTAGATGCTCTTGACAATGAAATCCAAGAAAAGATGTCCTTGCTGAACTTCTTGCTCTTCCCTATTCAGCTCGTAATAGAGCACGGAACATTTCTTCTGACAGTACAATTGTGTATGAAATAAAAGCTTTGAAGGATATTTTATCTAATAATGGATATCCTGAGAAGTTCATTAATAAATACTCTCAAGAATTTAGCCCCTGCAAAACTATCCAAACAGTTCCAAAGAAATCTGTCTATTTCAGTTTGCCATTCAAAAGGAGATTATATACAAGAAGTAGTTAAATGAAGACTCACTCAATAAAGCTATGCTGCATAACTTGTTTTCCTTAACACCACCCAGAGACTGCTTCGACAATCTGCGAAAAACTAGTTGCCAATCCTGGACACTTCAAACTGCTTATATCAATTTGAGTGTGTTTGTGGAATCAAATACATAGGTCGTACAGAAAGGCGATTTTCTACTCGCATGATGGAGCATTTGCCGAAATGGTTGAAAACAGCTGAATGCAAAGTGCCAAAATCCTCAATAACAAAACATCTTGTGGACTATGGACATGATATCGACGCTGTCAAGTCATTCAATATTGTCAGCAGACAAAGAAACAGGAAGATGCTTGCAAATGTGGAGGCCTGTGCAATTCAAGTTTACAAACCAGGTCTCTGTGCACAGAAGGAAATGGTCGTCACTCTGATTCTACCGTGGTAATACTTTTCAGTTATTAATTGATATTAATAATATTAACAACACTTTATTCTTTTATTAGTATTGCTATTATTATTATTGTTGTTATTGTTATAACTATTAGTATTGATATTCTCTGTTTGCAATTCTTGATATATTGTGTAATGATTAATTGTTTATCTAAGTGATGTAATTGAAGCGTAATGCAATTTATCTTAATTTTAATCTCTCATACTCCCTCTCCCCTTACCTATTTGAACATGACCTGGAAAACATTCGCACCTGTCTTTCTGCATGACTAATTCAATGTAGTTTATTTACTTATCAGTCTTATATCTCCAAATGTATTTTCAATAGTATGTATATATCTGTGTATGTAGAGTATTCAGCTGACGAGTTCTACCGAAATTTGATGAATTCATTAAATCCTGCTTTATTAACCCTTGTTGTTTGCTTTTAATTCGTCTTGGGAAATAAATGTTTCCAACTCGTAATACCCAGAATGACATTCTTGTTAAAATTAACTCAATCTGGTTATCAGTCACTATTGAAGAAGAGTTTTCCAAGCACTCATTTCAGTCATAAAATCTGGTTGTTATTATACAAAGTGTTAAGTGTAGTTTAAGGCACAACCAACCAGTATAGAACGCAGGAAAGTCATTATTTCCTAAGCAAATACTTTTATGCATTTGTAAGTATAACTGTCTCAGTATCTGGGTATCTCAGCTGGGTATCAAGAAGATCATAACAACACCATATCATCCACAAACGAATGGTCTGACAGACAGAAATAACCGTACATTGAAGGAGTAGCTGGCCTCGAAGGGAGGTAACTGAAAGACAGAGCTTCCAATGATTCTACCAGCACATCGTGCGTCCGTCCACTCAGGGAAGAGCAAATAAGTCACCATTTCAGTTGATGTATGGAAGAAAACCACTACTACGAGTACACAGTAAAACCTGGCATCTCCACCAACAGTGGAATATGGGGAGGCTACGAATTGAACGGAAATAAGCAGTCAGGAATGTGAAGCATAAACAGAAGAAAGATGCCATGAAATCAGAACATGGAGAAAAGATGTGATGCATAACCTTTGAGGTGTAGAGATAGAAAGGACACGGGCAGATGTGGGCCAGGTTCAGTTATGTACTACAATTCTTTAAATTAATCCGAAAATACTCTCAGTAGACATAAAGGTGCATGTGAATCACTAACTATACCATTTAAACAATTCACCAGGTAACACACACTTGAGTCAAGTGTGAGTCATAAGTGAGTGTCTTTAACTATTCATTAATCTCATGTCAGATTATATCAGGCAGCCTTAACAAACAATTTGGTAATAACACCATATTAGACCATTATGTAACATTTAAATAGTCTTTCAAGCTCACTTATGTAAATATGATCAGACAGCACGCTTGATTACTAAACATTCCAGTCCTCATTTGCTAGATTTCGTCAGGAACTAACATCAGTTAGAGATATCACAGAGAAACAGGGAGTACAAGACAGATTTTTCTTCCTATTTTGGGACTGCTAACCAGTATGCACCCACGAATCCGCCAGGAATCGAACCCGGGACCTTCTGATCAGGAGACTAGGCTCGTTGACCATTCGGTAACATGGTCTTAATCGATTGCTTCGTGACATAATCGAACAGTTGAAATTAAATTAATAAGAATCCCCACAAATCCCATGACTCAATTTTCAATCCCCATTAATTCAATTTTATTTAGCTCTAATTACCTAAAGTAAATAATCTTTCTGGCACATTAGCACCAAAAAGGACATGTCAAAAGATAAACAAACACTTTAACTAATATCATCCCTACAGTAGGAGACTTAATAACAGACAGTGTGAGATAATAATAATAATGGCCTGAAAATATCAGCAACAGGGATGTATAGGAGCGAACCAACAAGGAACAGATTGTGCAACAAATATGCAGGAAGAAATGGAGGTGGATTGGCCATACTCTGAGAAAACAAATCATCAAGTGACATCACACGCCAGACCATTTCTCGAGTGGAACCCAAACGGGAATCGGCGAGTTAGTGGTCATTGCGACGGTCACCTGGAGGTGGCCTTGTGAAGAGGAGATGAAAGAATGTGGGCAGACTTGGAGCCAGGTGAAAACGTTGGCGGAGAAGCGAACGCAATGGAGACGTGTGGCTGAATACCTATGTTCCTCTAAAAGCTAAAGAAAACAATAATAAATAACAGAGAGTGGTAACTGTGATGCTTTAGAGGTTTCTTGAAAAGCAATGGTGAAGGTAAATGAACCATAAGTTCGCAATGGTCCAATCAAAATATGTCTGAAGCTTTTCCTAAATGCAAAACCAACAGTAAATACAATTATGTTTACTTATGAAAAAGAAACTGTCCATGAAGAAATACGAAGCGTTGTCATAACCTTGTGTTCACCATAACATAAAATTTGCTCTTGGGTTAGAAAATGAGCAAAGTAAACTAGCTATGTTAGACTATAAAATAGAAGAAATTGAAGAGGAAAGATTATTCACAGGTTTTGATATAAAGCTGTCACACTCTAGTAGGTACTTGGACTTTAGATCATCTCATCGGTTACGGATAAAAGCTGATTTAGCTAAGTGCCTATTCTACCGAGCGAAAATTCTAAATAGTACATCAGAAAGACAATCCATTCATTTTTAAAAATTTTATTCCTTTGTGTTGCAAGTTGAACAAGGGGTTTCAAGTTAGAGCTTTGAAGCTCCAGTAGTAGTAGCTTTTATTTTTATAGGGTGAGGTTACAAGCCCCACACTCAACCTCCCATCTTCATTGGCCTTACCACAGGCTAAGTGAGGCGAAGGAGTGATTCAGTCGAAAATCGGACCCCAGAGTACTTGCATATGTGGCGAGCGTTCTACCACTGGACCACCAATGCACACAAAATACCAGGGAGTATTGGATGTCTGTTTCGTCCTGGTTTGCGACCCATCGGCGGTATTCACCCACTGGAGTGAGAATCCAGGACTTTCAGGTTACCAGACAAGGTCGCAGACCATTCAGTCGCTGGGATCAAGAAAGCCAATAGTCATCTAAAATAAAATCAAACAGACTAAAGAAGCATTAATGTCAAAGAACTATTCCATAAGATCCATTACGAAGCTCAGAAAACTTCACAATAAAGGGGGTGAATATTAGTGAAACGACTTAAATGAAAAAGAATTTAGGGCATCCAGAGTGTTGCCATATACGGTAGGAATATCTGGCTTTAGGGAACAAGCTGTGTTACGCATCTAAAGGACACCACATTTCCAATTGAACAGAATAAATTAATTTATAGAATACCTTATAATGACTGTAAGATTAAATACATATATAAGTTTAGTACAGGAGGTTATCAAAACACGGCAAATTGCTTAAGTGTAGAATGATTGATTCGACAGAAATGACTGGCTTGGAGTAAAACTCAGCAGTCTCAATGCTTGCACTAACAAACAATGTTAAAATGAGTTGAGACAAAGTTACAGTTCTCGTAAATGGAAAGACAAGTTCAACACTCGATCTTTGTCTATGGAATCTACACAAAACATACGCAATGTGCATGACCCAGCAACAATAACAAAGACATGGGAAATATTCCTACCCATAAAGTCAAACGATAAGAAATTTAAGGAACTATAATAAACAAAATCTGAAAGTCACGTGAGCACATTGATATGAGGATTCTGTGTGTGGAATAAATTGTGCTGTATAACTGTGTTTTAACAAACATAATTATTCTATAATGCAATCAGACTGTATTTGACTTGTCTACGTTATGGTAGTACTTCTATAATAATAACAGTTGCTCTAAAACAAGAGTCATCAAAATGGAGCCGAAAAACATTTCCCTTATTCATTTGTTCATATTTTTTCTATCCTTTGAATTTCCCGTGGCGACTAGACTAATTTCCCTGTGTGGGATCATTAGTGTAACGGATTAATCATCCGAAAAATCCCTCACGAATGATCTAATTACAACACTGTTACTTTTCCGGATAAATCAACCAACTTTGCGATTCTATAACCCTTTTTACCTAGGATAAAAATCATTGCCGATATATGTATGATACCTTCATTCTTTGTGATAATGGTTCCGATAGGAGTAAAATAATTACTGAATTCAATCAAGTACAGTCGGCTATGAAATTCACATGCGAAGAGGAATCCCAAGACAGAATTGCCTTCCTGGATGTCCTACTTACAAGAAAATCAGATAGTAGCATAAAAAGAAATTTACATAGAAAAAGTACTTGGACGGGACAATATACACACTTTCACAGCTTCGTTCCCATCAATTACAAAAGGAATTTAGTGAAGACCCTTAGCCACAGAGTTAGAGCTATATGCTCTGAAGAAGTAATTAAAGATGAATTAAGCATGGTATATGATACTTTAATCGAAAATGGTTATCCTGACAAATTTATCAAGAAACAAATGACAAAGAAAGCGGAAAAGGACTACCCACTATCTGTAAACAAGAAGCCACTTGATATACGACTACAATTCATGGGCGATATACCAAGAGAGATAATTACCAGGAAATTAGGAAAATCACTTCAAAGAACTTTTAATGCTGGCGAACTACACGTATTATTCTCTACACGACCGATGGTGATTCCTCTACTGAAAGACGAAGTCCCTAGACTGGCCACTTCAAATTGTATTTACTAATTCAACTGAGCGTGTGAAGCTAGTTATATCGGGCGTTGCTCTAGGAACTTGATATTTCGTGCTCGAGAACATCTGCCTGTATGGCTAAGTAAAGGTGTAGTGAAAACCATCAACAGTTCGATATTGGACCATCTGGTACAAACCGGCCACAAAGCCAGCGTGGAAGAACCCTTCTCTATAATATACCGTGTGCCTAATAAATTGCCAAAATCATCGAAGCACCGCATGCTCCAAACAGCACAGGCTATTGCAATTCGCCTCAAACAACCAGTGCTCTGTGTTCAAAAGAAGCAAGTCCAGCCTCTACTAATGCCCTGGCCTTCTGTACAGACTGTAAATTCATGAATTTGTACTATTATCTTTCCTAATTTTTCGGACTTTCAGCTTATTTTATGTTGATGCTGTTCAGCTGTAATTTATCAATATTATTGATTTGATGTTATTTAAACATTAATGTCGTTCATAAGACTAATTCATTCATTCATTATAATGTATATATAATTAGTAGATATATATGTATATATAATTGTAGAACCTGATGATGAATTTATCGAAAAGAGTACTCTTTGTTCCGTGTCTAATCCTTATTATTTGTTTTTTTCAAGTATTGGTTTTGTAGGGATTGTGTTCGACTGGTTGAAGGGAAGCAGGGAGGGAGCTCGCCTTGTAACCAGAAGGGCCTAAGTTCGAAACCCAGTGGGTGCGCACTGATGATGAGTCTCAAATTAGGCTGACAAAACAGCTGTTCAGTACTCCCAGGCTTTCCGATGGTTCTCTAACTTATTATTTGTCTCTGATCTTGTCTTATCCTTAATTAAAACGCTTCTCTTTGTGGTTCTATGATTCCGCATACATTGTGTATTATTTCATCAACATGATTTTGTTTGAATGAATTCAAGGCTGGCTGAAAGATTTTAACTTTGAACAGTCTGCAGAAAGTGTTCGATTGGTGACTGTTGAAGACACAGTCCTAATGCCACATTGTTTGGGATTATTCTTCTTGAATCACGGAAAATTCCCATTGTAACGTGCTGTTGAAGACCACCTATATTTCATTTGAAATCTAAAGGAATACTGATGATATCATGCTAAAGAATTTGTTAACAAGTCTTCTTTGATTCATGGAAAATTCCCGTTGTAACATATAGAAAATCAAAACAAGTGATGATTCAGCGAAGAGACTCTTTTCAACGAATTTATCATCAAGCTGTACAATCGTATATGTATATGGTTTTTAAGAAGTTATATCCGGTGAGGGAATTGAAACATAAGTGTGAATGCATAAAATAATAATAATATAAAATGCAATTAACACTAAAATTAGTAGACAAAAGACAAGTAGATCAGCAAAGAGTCTCTTTTCGGCGAATTCATTTTCAAAGCTGTACAATCGCAAATATATATGGTTATTTTGTGTGTGTGTGTGTGTATACATTATATATATATATACATATATATTTGCGATTGTACAGCTTTGAAAATGAATTCGCCGAAAAGAGACTCTTTGCTGATCTACTTGTCTTTTGTCTACTAATGTCCGAATGGGAATTATTCATGAAATAACACTAAAATGTTTGTGATTATAATCGTAGTTAAATGTCAAGTGGCAAAGCAAATTAATGTCATATATAGAATAATTCATAGGATGGATAGAACTTGAAAAAGGTGTGCAATTATAAGATTAGTAGACAAACCGAATAAAATAAAAACGTTAGGTAATATTGTGTGAAATTTATTAGCATAGAATTTAATGTTGCATAAAGGAATTGATTTAGAATGACAAGTGGAACAAGTGAAATAATACCGGGGACAATTAAAAGTGAGAGTAGTAATAGTAACAATTGACTTAATAAGGAGGAGTATACAAATTGAATAGACGAAAATGACAAATTGGTAGAGCTAAAATATGATTGGGGATTACCATACTTTAGCATGGAGGGATTAAAACCATGAAAGTTTGAGGTGTTGAACGAACGTTTTCTGTACACAGAGATCTGGCTTTTCTGTTTCGATAGCCAAAGCTTCAGCAATACATATGAGTCAGGTACGTAGGGATTTGGGTAAATTACTTTTTGCCTTGTAGATGACTTTAAAGGCGATGGCTATAGAGATAGGGTGATCATTATCGACCAGATGTTCAATGATCGCGCTTCTTATTGCTCCACTTCCACCTTTTCGTAACCATGCAGGATAGTGTTCTTGCACTCTCTTGGACAAAACTCGAGTCAAACGACCGATATGCCTAGCTCCACACTAGCAGGTGAATTGATAAACACACATATAGTTGGTCAGCAGGGGGATCTTGTCCTTCAGGTTATTGAACAATAATGGTCGACTAGTAAAGGCTATTCTCAGGCATGCAGCAGGGAATGTTCTTTTCAGGGACTGTGATATCCTTTGTTTCATGATATCGGAAGCTAAGTCCTTTTTGAATTCCAAGCTCATGTAAAGTATCTTCTTGGTTATCGTTGATAACTCACGTTTTTTAGGATTTGAATGTACATTCTTATCTATAAAACGTGGTGGAAATCCATTTTCTATTAGGATTTTCCTCAAGATGTATAACTCATCTTCCACAGTATCAGGGCTACATATGCGCCGAATACGAGTGGCAAGCGACCGGATCAGGTTTCGTTTTCGACGATTATAATCACAAACATTTTAGTTTTAATTGCATTTCATATTATTATTTTATGCATTCACACTTATGTTTCAATTCCCTCACCGGATATAACTTCTTAAAAAAAACCATATATATACGATTGTACAGCTTGATGATAAATTCGTTGAAAAGAGTCTCTTTGCTGAATCATTTGTTTTGATTTTCTATGTTCTTCTTGACTCTTAGGTACTTCTTACGCTTTGATTTTCTTAACTGATTTCGTTGTATAGTACTTAATTTGTAATGTAATTGACAAAATGACTTACTTTGTGAGCAAGTTCAGTGTATTCTAAGAGCGTTTATCCGTGTTTTCATTCAATAGTTCTGTTTGCTACAAGAAATTTATTGTTATTACTCCATTGGGTTCCGTGTGGAACATGAAGCTTCAACAATACATCTCCACTTTCTTCTATTTTCTGCTGTCGTCTTCAGTAGGTTGGGCCCACGACTTCCCATAATATCTCATCTCCTTTCCTTCGAAAATCTACTCCATTTCGCCCTCACAACGAAGACCCACTTGTAGCTCTCCATGCGGATTTCAGTAGAGCGATGGCTTCCATTGCGCGCTATGTCATTCAACGGCCTCCTCAACATGTGCCTAATCCACCTCCATTTTCTCCTACATATTTGTTGAGAAATCGGCTCTTCTTGGTTGGTTCGTTCCCAGCCACAGTGTCTTCTTGCTAATTCTATCTGGACATTTGATATTCAGTATGGAGTCAGCCAGCGAAGAAGGTCTGTAACTTCTTGCAAATTTTCCTCGTGACTCACGCGCAGTGCAAGTTTCTGACCCACATGGAATCGGTGACTGACTGACTTCACACATGTGTTGAAAATCCGAATCTTGTCCTTTACGGTGGCCGACTGAAGCAGGAGATTTCCAAACTGGTTTCATACTGACGAAGGCATATCTAGCATTTCTGATTCTGGCTGGCTAGTTTCAACATCTTCATCTGTTTTGTCTTCCTGTCATTGAAACCGTGCTTCCTGGCTAGATAAGTGAAAAAAATGACCTCTGTTTAATCTCCCCCATTAATGGTAGTTGGTTCTGGTTGTTGCTGTTGTCGATTTTCATTGGTTGGTTATCTTCATCATCTACGTCTTCTCTATGTTTATCACCTGGAGTCCCGTCTTTGCTGCCTGCCAGCCTATTCAGACAGTTTGTTGGCTTTCTCCTGTAAGTCTTGTAGTTTGAGTGATGTTAAATATAAATTACCCGCCGCAAAATCCAGATCTTCTACAGTCTTCTAATTGGTGGCCCAGCGTATTCTTGTCTCATCACTCCCCACAGTCTGAAGCATAATCCAGTTCACTATCGGTGACACTTCGAAAGCCTCGCTGAATATATTACTATTATATTATTGTTGGTAGTGTTCCCATGGCTTCCGATCGGAACACACGGCTTCAACAGTACGTTTCCACTTTGTTCCATTCTCTGAGGTCCTCTTCAGCCGACCCCACGATTGCCCATAATCTTTCATCTCCTCCTCCCACGATCTCCTCCATGTTATTTTCGAACGCCCCACTCTTCGTTTCCAATTATAGCGCGAGATCTCAACCAGTGGTTTCCTCAGCGTATGTCCAATCCACCACCATTTTCTTAAAAATATTGAGCAAAATATATAAATATATTGAGCAATAGATTCTTGGTTGGTTTGTTCCCTGAGTTCCTTGTTGCTAATTCTTTCTGGCTGGTAAATTGATCTTCAAAATAGAGTGAAGGCAGTTCCTGGTGACATTCTGTGACCTTCTCGAAATGCTTTCCGTGACGCGCCAAGTTTCAGACTCGTATATAAGAAATGACTTAACACTGTCTTTTCTAGCCGGTCCAAAGTCCCGGTAAAAAAGGAGGGCTAGTCGTGGAGCAAGCGACTCTACTGCAGAAAATCAATCAAACAGGTATGGAAAATTCACAAAAAGCAAAAGTGATCCAAGCAGTGCGAACGCTTGACTAACTTTGAGGCAAACAATCAGAATAACCTGTGCAGTTTATTTATCAGAGAAATACTGACAATAAAAATAAAACAGCCTAATCCTAGCGCTGATCCTAACCATAATCATAACCCTAACAAGCTATCAACCCAATGTCAAAACAGTATATAGAAAGGATATCAAAATGAGATTTGTACCACGATTGGTGCACAGCAATCACAGTGGCGCCATAATCGTATTAGGTCCCGTTATCCAACGAACAGAATGCGTTGTAGGTCACTGGTGTGTTCGAACTCTTTGATCGCTAACCTTTAACTTCACCAGATCTATTTAACTGCATACTGCCAGTTCGAATTATTGTCTTTAACAGGTAACAGATTAGTAGAAGCATTCTCCGTTTAGATTCCACTCAATTTTTATTTGACTTACAAGATGATAGTACAAATCTATAAAATCTTTTTCATCACAAATATTGATTTTGTCTAATATTTTCACAGTGTCATTTATTTCTTCAAATGTAGAAAATTCAAAATTTTCATTGCCTTCAACAGTTTCATTTGCATCTATTTTTTCGTTGTTGATTAAATCATTGAAAGGATAATTACTGAAACTTATGCAAATGTGAATATTCAAAAAGTAGAATCAGAGTCTTAATTGTGAAGAGAAAAACAGGAGAGCTATGGGATGTTAGTTTGTATTCACTCTCTACTGTAGTTTGGACTGTGTGATAACAGTAGAGAAAAATAGATTGGAGAGAGAAAGAAGTAACAAACTCGGAAGCAATTCTATTTCTCTCAGAATAAAAATATTATTCTTCGCATTATGTAATAAAAATACCACTTGAAATTAAGCGAATTACTTCGCTGCATGATGTAGTGAGGCTTAGTTCACTTTTAACATTTATTTGTCTTCGGATCGGAATGTTGGGCTTCATGCTTAGGTTTTAAAGTTTCGGTGGAGGCGGTGGTATTTTTCTGCAGGGTGAAATCGCCAGCCTAAAGTTCGAACTACCGTCTTTACCGGCCTTACTGCTAGCTGAGTGAGGTTTAAGAGTTCGTCAGTCAGAAATCAAACCCAGACTACATGCGGCATGGTTGGAAAGCATTCCACTAATGCACCACAGACACCTTTAGTACTAAATATAGAGATGTTTATCGATGAATCTAGGTGGCCCACCATCACAGTGCACTTTGAATTGATGTTAGGAGGTTGAAAGCAGTCAGCAGGAAGCTCTAACCAGTCTGCAAGACGTATCTTCAGCCTTGAAGGAACTCAAGTCCCCAATTGATTTCGAATCCACATCATGCAATGCTGCAGTCAGTGATGTCACCATACACTTTTTCTCTCCTGAAATCTCAGGTTAGTTGGTTGTTGGAAACTAGGTGCGGGATACACGACGAGCAAATATTCTTATTTGGAAATTGTCAGCTGAATGTACCTGTACCTCGAGTGAGTGATGACTTCTCTATTGTGACTAGCATAGTGGTTGAAACCCGAGTTTTTTTAGATCTGAACACAGAAGATCAACCGATGCGTATCTCTGTGTAGTGCTTGTGAAACTTTCAAAAGTTGCGCACTTTTAAAATTTATATTCCAACAGGATCGATACACGGTTAAACACGGAACAATTTTTGGTGAATTTTAAAAATAATGCAATCAAAAATACGAAACTATCTCAACAATGCCATTTGGTAGCTACATGGTCAAAACGTGCTGTGCACCTAAACGTATTGACCAAACACACCCGTAAAGTATTCAAGTGTTCGTTTGCAGTGATTTGATTGTGTACAGGATTTCATCATGAGCTGGAATCGGTTGGAGAACTATTGGAAAACCTGGGAGTTCTGGATATCTGTTTCGTCCTAGTTCAGAACTCTTCATCTGCACGTGGCCAGAACTTTCTGTTTAAAAGGCGAGCTCGTATACCATTAAGCTACTGGAACCCGATCGAATGATCCATGGACTCCAACTTCCGTAAAATTGTGAAATGGCGCGACCACTAGCGAATATCAAAAGTCAGTATATGTCGTGACTAGTGGGGTACAGCATGTCAGAGCCAAAACTCCCTTCATACAAAATGTTTTTCCTACATACATTCCAAGGTCAGGCAGTCACTCCACGGCATAACTTTGAGTCCATTCAAGCAGCATAGCAGTATTAAGACAAAACATTTTAGTCAGTAGTCCAGAAGCATTCGGTAGCAGAGTAAAGCACTAAGAATAAGAATGAATCAGAACCAAAGACAAATAATAAGAATTAAGTCGAAGGAAGATATTCAAATGTTACAGTGATAGTATACAGGTCAGAAAAAAGTGATAATTGCAAAATCAAATTTAATATTCACATAGGCATTTATAGGGCAAATAGATTGTTCAGACGGGATTTTCAGACCATTACTCATCGTGTCAAATAATAAGACGTTATCCGCTAGGCTGTGAGAGAGACAGTCATCTCATTTGTGCGATGAGGATTAGCGTTTTACTTGCTGATTCTGTCATTTGAATTTTTAATTAAATGATTCCACCTGACCGAAATGACTGGCTCCTGTTCAAGTATCTGCTTCTAACACTAGGGACTGGGGCACATCTAGCTGATGAATCCCAAACTGGAAAATACACACACACAGACATTCTGGATCTCCCCAGTAATCGCCATCAACCAAAGAATACTACGTTAAGCTTAAATATTCTTTTAAGCTTCATACCAGAAGCTGAAATATCAACAGAGATCAAGAATTTTTGTCCGGGAAAATCAGTAAACAAGAGGTTGAAATAATAGCCAAGGAGTATCTTCTGATTATTAGATAACTGAGTTTAACTTTTATTATAGTTTATTATTGTTTCTCCTAAATGACTTCAGTATCAGTAACATTCATTATTACTTCTTTCGGTTCCTACTGGTACATGGGACATCAGTATCGTATCGTCATTTCACTCTCTCCATCTAAAATCCTGTATTCGTTTGTTGGTTTTCGCTTATGAATCTTGGAGTTTGTGTGACTCCAGATATAAATCGTCCGCGAAGTCTAGATCTTGTAGAGTCTCCTTGTCAGTCCAACAAAGGCTTATCTTCTCCCTATCAGTGGTCTGTGGCATGGTCCGATCTAATATAACGCGAAGAATCACCATTGATAGTAGGCAGACTTATCTTACTCCTTTCTTCACTTCAAGCTGTTCACTGGGCTTTCCAGAATCCAAACACTCAGCATCTGTCATCGCCATATGGTTCTTGAATGAGGTTGATGATGTTTTGCGGCAATTGTACTCCGTAATATTGAAGCTATCTCCTAATTTTCTCACAGTCACCACTATGGAAAGCTTCTATAAAGTCAAGAGCTGACTGCTATGATATACTGTATTCGTTGATGATGCGTGATGTCGCAGAGTACTCTGCTTGCTTGTTTGAGGGGTGAGTTTTACATTCAGAGCATCTTTTAGTCTCTCAAAAATGATGCCATTTAATATTCGCTGGACGTGGACAAGTGCGTGATTCTGCGTCAGTCTTTGAATAGGCTTAAATCACCTTTCATTGGTAGTTTGACAAGGTATCATTTTCAGCAAAACAAATATGAAAGTCTTGTATGACACGGTAAAGACAGCAAATCCACGGGTTAATATTCTACCAGACACTTAGAACAATCTGTACGATGATGTATTACATTCGTGAGGAGTTTACGTACACGAATATTAGAACGTCTAACGTCAAAATACCCAAAACATTTTGAGTAGTAATATATGCAAGTTGGGGGAACTTAAATTATCTAGAATTATGAATTACCTCTTAAGGCATTTTGTGTTATGACTTGTCTTATAGTTTCCCCCGCAGTTTTGAATGCTTTCTATTGTTGACTGTTAATCTAACTGCTGAAAAAGATTGTAGTGCATCTAATTGTGAAGAAGTACCCTTTCTCTGTTGTGGAGACAATAAAAGCACTGACGATTAAGTCATAGTCCATATTTGCATTCAAGTAGCTCACATAATCAGTGAGAGTTGTTACTTAGCCATTGGATGAAAGCACGAATCAATTACTTATCTTCACATCAACTTTATGCTACAACAGAACACTACTATTTTAAGGTAAGTTGTCATAAAAATATCTACAGTCAATCACCTGTGGTTGTCACTAGCACGTAACCACCGAAAATGTTCAAACTGGCTGAATGATGCGCTTTAGTGTCTATTTGAGTTCCGAATGGCGCATGAGACTTTAATATTGACCTCTGAAGTTCCAGTAGCAGTGGTGTTTTTTTAATGGGATGAGGTTTCTAGCTTCATGCACAACCTTCACTCTTTACTGGGCCTAATTATGGCCAAGCGAGTTTTAGGAGTGCACTGGCCCGGTGATCGAACCTCGGATTGTGTGAGTTGTTGACGGCGATTTCATCATTGGACCACTGATGTCACTGAACACAAAGACTTCACAAGTTAACATGCTTTCACTAATGTGTGCTTCGCTACTTTACTGGTGGAATGGTCGCCAACCGGAGTGTGTTTTCAGCCGACTTACTCTTAAAGCTTGACTATCTATTAGTAAGTGTGGAAAAGATGCACAGTTCGGTGTGAGGCTGGGATTGGTTAGAAGCGACACACACTTGAAACTTCTCCACCTGGTATTAAAACAGAAAGGAAGGAAGGTTAAGGGCAAGCCTGATAAGTTATACTCGTAAAATATGTACACATATCACTACTCTTGAAACGTCAATAGCTTGAAACCCTATATCCCACTTAGGACGCAAAGGAATGAAAACAACCGATTGTCTGAATCTACGACAGCCGAAATGAGGATACAGTTACACTTATAACTACCTACGCAGTAAACAACTACCTTCATAGAATTCCTATCAGGTAGATGGACATTCCTACATGCAAATGAGGATTTTCAAGAGCCAAAACAATTCCACTTCAATGCTTGTTAGTTTTAATCCCTTTGTTAGTCAATATTTATGCCATTGTTTTATTCCTTTACGTTCTCAGTGGAAGATAGGGCTTCAAGCTAGAGATCTGAAGTTTCGGTAGCAGTGATATTTATTTTAGGCCTCATGCCCAACCTTCGCTATTTACCAGTCTTATGACTGCCTTAGCGAGGTAAAAGGGTGTGTCGGCCGAGGACTGAACCCAGGAACACCTGATTGTTGACGAGCATTCTACCAGTGTGCCACCGACGCCATTATTAAGGAATAATTATGTATTATTCCCGTGTCTGTGATTCACCGGTAGAATGCTTGATAGTTATGAGAAGACCTGAGTTCGCATTCCTCACGATATACTCACAAACCTCATCTAGCCTTTAGTAAACCCTAAGAAAAAGGAACTTTTTTCGTCAGCTTAACAACATCACCACAGCCGAAACTTCAAGGATCAAGTTAAAAGCTCTACCTTCAACTGAGAACTCTAAAAATCAGCTAAAATAAGGAGGGTTTCCAGTGTTAATTACTACCAGCCTACGCATAAACAATCATGGATAAAAGTTATACAGTGAATACAGTATTTTGAAGATGAGTGGCAATGAAAACAGTTATATCCTTATTGATAAATAATTATAATTAGTCATGTAGGCTGTTGTCACACTATCAACAATTAGCAAACCTTGTATTAAGAAACAAATAACACAAAATTTTAGAAAGCAGAAAGATTGAGCGAAGGATTATTTACTTTCCGATTCGATCCTCATCTCTAGCTCTACTCTCATATGTATCCATAGCATTTTTAATACAATGCACAACAAGTTACCAATCAAGTGGCAGAGTATCAACATGTCAGTGGGCTGATAATTAAAGAAGAAAATAAATACACACAATTGAAAGGTAGAAATGGTTGCAACACATGGATTGAGCAATGCGTAATTTTGGGAAATGAAGAGTAATTAAGGAATAAGCATTTGCTCAAGTTGATTACGTGACAGACTGTTAAAGAAAACAAAATGATTTAAACAATGATAACATGTAATTAAAGATGAGGTATTCAGAAAAAATAATATAATTAATTGGACACATAATTTTTATGAGTTTGACCACGGATTGATATCAGTTAGAGAACCATTGAAAACCAACAGGGAGTACTGGACAGCTGTTTCGTCAGCCTAGTTTGGGAATCATCGGCAGTACGCATCCACCACCAGGGTTCGAACCCAGGACCTTCCGGTTACAAGGCAAGCTACCGATGAATCTCAAAATAGGATGAAACATCTGTCTAGTACTCCCTGTTGGTTTTCAGTGGTTCTCTGACTTATATCAATCCGTGGTCAAACTCTTAAAAAACATGTCCAATCCTTACAAACCAACTCTTGAAAATATAATTTTTATGATTTTTAAAGGTTTAGGGGGAGGGAGGCGAAGTAGTCCGGTCTATACATTCATGTAACGATGGCCAAGGTAAGGAAAGTGGCTGTACAAATTTCTTCTAAACACACATGTTTAGCTTCTTCAGGTGGATTCCTATTGCTTAAGCTGTATGTAGAAGACGAACTCGTTAAGTAAAATAAAGATTAGGAGGAACGCGATAAATAATTTTAATTTTTTATGCTCTCTACACTGTTAGCTAAAATAGAGCTATGGATAAATCTTGTTTGTCCCTTGTTATTCATGCTAAAGGATGTTCGGAAAAACGACGACGAACCTGCCTAATTGTACACCCGATGTAGCTGGCTCCACAGCTGCAGTTAAATTGATAGATATACATAGAGGAGGTAAATTTCGGTAGTTTATCCTTATTTCTCGAACATAAAATAGCAGTGGTAGTGAAGAGACAAAGTACCTCTGCTGCATAATAACCCTTTTTTAACTGCATTCTTCAGGCGCTGTGTTATTATTTCACTGATGTTGTCACCCAGGAACTGCAGTTTTATGAACAATGGTTTTTTTTCAGAACTGTTGCTATACTGACTGTCCTTGGTGCTAAATTCATATTCTTCTCAATGAACTTATCTGGATAACCAATTTTCTTCTAAGTAATTGTCGAATCATCTTAAGCTCCGCATTGAGGCAGTCGTTTGAACAGATTAACCTAGCTCTATGAACCAGACACTTTACCAGGTTACGTTTATATTTCAAAGGTACAAAACTCAAAAATGAGTATACTGACCTGTTGTTGTAGGTTTCCCATACACACTCCTTCTTAGTATACTACCATCTTCTTTTCTTGCCACGAAGACGTCTAGGAATGAGATACACAATATTTTATAGATTCTTTTTTCTATTCAGACAAAATGTTTGAAAAAGACAACACTGACTTATGTCTTCACTACTACTACTACTACTACTGCGTAACTATCACTCTGCTTCTATCTTATCTAGAGATATTTCAGTTTTATAGCGTAGGAGTAAACTGCTACGCATTTTTTCCTTTACAAAAGAATTTTGATCGTCTTTCTTTTTAGGAAAAAAATTGAAACCTTTTAATTATAAATTTTTCTTGAACGACATCAACAACAAGAAATGATGATGTTGATGTTTAGGATGCAAAAAACTCCACTTCCCGTTGTCTAACGAGTAAAACGGAAGAAAGAAGTAAAAAGTCTCATTTGCTTCCCCCTAACTAATGTGAATTTAAATGAACGAATGAATGAGTGATGTGCTCATTAAAGCAGGTGATTACGTAAAAACTGTTTCTTGAATGTTTTTGTTTTGTTTTCTTCATGAAATTGGATAGAAATGAAAATTTCAACCCCCCCATTTTGTGATCTTATCTACCTGTCTGAAGGCTAATTATAGCTTGTATTACAGAGCATGATTAGATAATCTCCATTATATTATTATTGTTCCATTGAGTTTCGAGTAAACGGTGGGGTTTTGGTAACACATCTCCATTTTTAACCTTGCTTATTTTCATACATTTATTCCCCTTAATGAATTTGAACAAAGCAAAAACTACAGATTTTGTAGAATAAAGTGGTACCATCTTTTATTTCGTCGCCTTCTCGTCATCTGCTTACAGGTAAAGTAATGAGACCGCAAGCATTCATCGTAAAACTTCAATCGAGTCACTTCTGTGGATATTCTGCAACGAATTGTCACCAAATGAGAGAATCTTTCAAATCAATGGTGACAATTCGTTGCAGAGAAGTGACTCGATTGAAGTTTTACGATGAATGCTTGCGATCTCGCTAATTTACCTGTAAGCAGCTGACGAGAAGGCAACGATATAAAAGATGGTACCACTTTATTCTGCAAAATTGTAGTTCTTTGCTTAGTTTATTAGCCGATCATATGCTCCAAGAAAGAGAGGGAAGATTGGGCATGGTACTAGTTGTAGCGACGAAAACCAATGATGTTGTGGTCTGCACGCCTGAAACCAATCTTCGTATTCTACGGTAGAGTTAACCAAAAGTCACTGAGTTACTCACAGTCGGCGATAGCAAACTGACAGTTACTTTTATGATAAAATCTGTGGTACTAGTCAAAAATAATAATATACCGAAAAGTAAACTAACCCCAACAATGTCGTTAGACAGCTGTACACGTATCGGGTAGCCTCAGTTACAAAACAAGTACTATACAACAAAATTATTTAACTAAAGTCCAGCGTAAGAAGTACCTGAGAATCAAGGTGGGATCAAAACTCTGTCGGGAAAAATAACGCACCAAACACTTTGTGCAGACAGTGCACGAGCAAACAAAGTGGCAGTCGTAAAACAAAACAGTATTAGTGCCATCAAATAGTCAGAAAGAGATGCTTTAGAAATAGAGGTTCAACAGTGAAGAAGACAAATAATAAGGATAAAGTCAATTAGTTGTGTTCTCTGAGGAGCTGGTTGGTTGAATTGAGAAGCTTTCGTCATCCTTCTGGACAACATTCCCATTCATAGCAAGTTTAAGCATAAAGTGAACTGACTGAAATTCTCCATGAATGCTAGAATTGTGTCTCCTGGCAACCATCTTCATGACTGGTAGTCGATTTGCATCTGTATTGATCATCTTTTTATTGACTTGGAATTTGAACTTTCTCGTCACATGATTTACTTTTTATTAGTTGGTAAATTTGGTCTACATTAATATGTTTGTTAACCGTTGTTTCGTTTGAGTACCAGGCTGCTAGGAGTTCTCAGGCATTACTTTCGGGTGTCTCCTCCATTTAAAATTTTGACATTATTCCAATCAAAATGGTGTCCATAATTATCTACATGCATTGCTACGAAAGAATACATATCATGTCTTTTTACAGCCAATTTTTGTTCTCAGATTCGGAATCGAAGGGGACGCCCAATTTGACCGATGTAATGTCTATTGCAGTTCATACGATTTATTTTGTAAGTGGTATTAATTTTATCTTCTTTTTCTGTTGTATCTTTCGGTTCGCACAATATCGAATCAATGATGATGGCTGGCATGTGTGTAATGTCTATTTCAGACAGTCTTAATATTCTAGCCTTTGCTTGTAGTCTTTGATGATCGTTTCTTGTTGGTGTTATGAATAACGAAAGATTCTCAACCAACTCCTCTGAGAAGACAACTAATTGCTAATCCTCCGTATTAGCTACAAACCATGTCTATTATTTCAAGGAATACGTCAATATGTAAAACGCAGATGTCAGAACAGTTAAACGAGCTCTAGAAGAAAACAGGATAATAGCTGCAAAGCTAGCTGAAACATTCAAATAATTGGCACCCACTTTCATAGTTAGATCATTCGAAAGGGATTTTCCAAACAATTATTACAGTATTTCCAAGTATTGATTCTCCAGGGATTTTTGTTTGATTGGTTGGAGGACTTCGCCATGAACTGACATCAGTTAGAGAACCAATAGAAAACCCACAGGAAGTACTGGACATTCGACTCGTCCTAGTATAGGGCTCTTCGTGGTATGCAATCACCACCGAGATTCGAACCAAGGACACTCTGGTTACAGAGTGAGCTGTAGAAAATTGAGCTACTGAGAGCCGATCCAATGGCCAGTGCATGAATTCCTACTTCTGTCAATTCATAGCATAGTGCGACCACTGGCGAATGTCATAGCTGGTGAGTATTTGTCTTCACGCCTGACCTGATGTACCCTGCTGGTCAGGACTTCCAGCTAGAACCCCAGGTACCCATTGATGAACTGTCCCAAACTAGGAAGTAACAGATGTCCAGTACTCCCAGGTTTTCCAATGGTTCTCTCATCAATGTCAGCTCATGATGAAATCCTGTAACCAATCAGTCAAATCCTCACAAACCAATATTCGAAGATATATATTTCAAGGTTAATGCTGAAAACATTGTGTAGAAGAATAATGTAAGTGTTGCAACTAAACACACAAACTCATACAATACAACATTGAAATCCCCATTATGCATGCAAATTCTAAATAAAATTATAATCCTTTGAGACACAAACCACCTAATTCTGAATAAACTTTATTCATAATTCAGTAATATCATTCATGTTGGATAATATTCTGTGTTGGATTTATATTCAGAAGGAAAAAACTTACAATCATTGATTTCCTCCCCTTTTTTGCCTGTTCACATGATTCTATTTCAGTAATTAGGGAATAACAAAACATCTGGAAAATATATTAATTAGCCACTGGGACTGGATACAGTGGACAGCCCAGGGATTCTAACTTCTCCCAATTCATGACATAACGCGACCACTTCTCCATGTCTTCTTTGATGAATTACTGTCTCACCTTACAATACATTCGGTTCGCGATTCGTGAAAAGCGTCTCCTAAATTCCTCCATTATTCACCTATAAGCAAAGAATTAAACAGTTTGAACAGTTCGATTTAATTCTCAAGTCTATCACTATAATTTGATTTTTTTATTATAGCTTGAATCCACAATTATTTTTGGTACAACTATGCAATTTTTGCATGTGATATCGGCAGCCCGAATTTTGCAGGCCGACCATAGATATCAGGTGTGCGTCGCCCAGGGATCGAACCCCGGACCATGCGCATGGTCGACGAGAGTCCTAACCGCTGTGCCACCAACACACACGAGATAGTATGTTGCTTCCTTTCATAGACTTGTTGTAAGTGACAATAAAATACATACAACTTTTAGCACGCCACATTTAATCGTAAGGATCAATAGTCTTGTTTAAAAACTTCTTAGTTGAAACGGATTGTGAGATTGAAGAAAATATCCTTGATCCTGCCTTAAATGAACTACTATTTGAAATCTTATCAGGAGTCTATGACTGAATGAATGTCCGTAACGCAATAATGAATTGGAAAATCTCTCCTGAACTATCTAATTACAATACTGATTCTTATTTCGGCAATCCAAATAACCTTATAGTTATTATTCTTTTTTTTCTTAAACTGTATATCACTATTCCCACATTCGCATATCATATGTTGACTTGATCCTCATTATTTGCCTTTGTTCCTCTGTACTGTCTAATTTTAATGCTTCTCCTTTTGGTTGTGGGATAAACTGATAATGTGTTGTTTTACGACTGTGATTTTTATTTAAGTAAGTCAAGGTTATTCTGACCTTGAACTGTCTAACGGAGTTGTTTAATGTGGGATTCTTGCTGACAGAGTTTTGTTCCCGTCTTGTTGGGGATACTCTAATTGATTTTCAGCACTTCTTCTGTACTGGAAAATAGCTGATTAAGGTCACTGTTGAGTTACTCAGATTTTACTGCATATAACAGTGAATTTGGAGGCAACTGTTTCCGCCAAGTTGATGGTGTTGCTATAGGAAGTCCGTTATTCCCCCCCATTTAGCAGATATCTGTATGTCGTACATTGAGAGTTTATCGGAGGATTTAAACAAAAATGTGCCACTTTATAGAAGGTATGTAGATGAAATTATAATCATCTTGTTCTGCCAGCTGAATTTTAAATCGAATGAATGAAGTTCAGAATATCATATCACTTATATCTGTAGAAGAGGAAGATAATTGTTCATCTTTCCTAGATATATTGCTTAGTCGATGTATTATAAACTATTTATAGAAAACCTACCTGGACAGGACAGTATCTTAATTTTCACAGTTTCTGCCCTGTTCGGTACAAAAGAGCCACAGTAAGGTGCCTCTTCAATAGAATCCAACAAATATGCGCTGAAGACACACTTGATGAAGAAGAAAGAAAGTTGACACAAATTCTGGTTGATAACAATTATCCAGACAAATTAATCAGGAGATATAAAGCAGTCAGAACACGAAGACTCACTCTCCAACTCACCACTCAGAAAGATGTGTACATGAAGCTACCCAATTTGGGTCAACAAAGCAGCTTGATAACTAGACAAGGACTGAACGTTGCTGTTATAAAGACTTTTTAAGCAGCTAATAACATAAAAATTGAGAATGTGAAGCCAATATATCCGACCAAGCCCTTAGGAAATGCGAAAAACGATGTCACATCCCATTTCATTTACCAATTTGAATCTACGTGTGGACACGCATACATAGGGAGGACACGTTGACCTCTACAAATAGGGGCTTCAGTGCATATTCCTAAATGGCTCCAGAAACATATAGAATCACCAGAACCCATTAATGGTGAGAACAGGAGACCTAGCTCCTCTATTGCGAAACACGTTATAGAGACAGGACATAAAATTGATGTTTACACATCTTTGAAACGTATCTATAGAACGTGTTCGGGGCTTATCCTAAATTTTGTGGAAGCCCTGGCTGGAAATTAGGAAATTAAAACCGCCTTTATGCGATCAAAGCAACAATTCGTCGTCACACTAAACCTTCCTTGGTAAACTTTGTTTTGATATCAGGCAGGGTAGATATACTATTATAACTGTTATTTGGTTTAGTGATCTTCATTGTTATTTTGACCTTCAATATGTCCTTTTAACATGACCTGAAATTTAATTTCTCAGCTCTCAACTCTTTATTAATTTCATATACATTCCTATGACAAGTTCGTGTGTGTCGTGCAAATACATCACACGATTCAGACAAATTACGTCTTCTTATTGCTTTATCTGAATTTGCTACCGTTAGAACAACTGGTGACTTTCAGTAACTCACGAAAGTCTTGGTTAGCTATACAGTAGAACTCATAGATCAGTTTCCTGCGTTCAGATCAAAATGCATGGGTATTGTTCATAACAATGTCTAACGCATTTTTAATGCTAAAGACGAACTTCATTAAGGCGAATAAAACTTGTGAAGTTGAACACACAAGAATATGAAATGAATATGTTTAGGAATTTAGATAATTGAAAAAAATTCGCGTGCATGAAGATTCTACAACATACACATACTCTTTTCGTGTACATGGCGTAATATTGGAGCATTGAAGAAAGAATTAAAATATTTTCCAGATGTTTCATTATTTTTCTAATTACTGAAATAAAATCATGTGAACAGGCAAAAAAAGAGGAGGAAATCGATGAATGTAAGAATTTTCCTCCCTTCTGAAAGCTATTCAACAGAGAAAACCATTCAAAATGAATGATATTACTGAATTATGAATAAAGTTTATTCAGAATTAGTTAGTTTGTGTCTCAAAGGATTATATTTTTGTTTAGAATTTGCATGCATAATGGGGATTTCAAGCTTAGATGAATGTTTTCAATGTTGTATTATATGAGTATGTTTGTTTAGTCGCAACACTGACATTATTCTTCTACACAATGTTTTCAGCGCTAAATTTGAAATAAATATATATATATATCGCCAAGTATTGTTTTGTAGGGATTTGATTGATTGGTTACAGGATTTCATCATGAGCTGTCACTGGTTAGAGAACCATTGGAAAACATGGCAGTACTGGACATCAGTTTCTTCCTAGTTTAGGACACTTCATCAGCAGGCACCTGGGGTTTTAGTGGGAAGTCGTGACCAGTAGGGTACAGTAGGTCAGGCGTGAGGACAGATACTCGCCAAAGACACTGGCTAGTGGTCGTGAATTGGTGGAAGTTGAATTTCATGGACTGGCCTTTGGATTGGGTCCCAGTGGCTCAATGGTCTACGAGCTAGCTGGCCTTATAAGCAAAAGGTCCTGGGTTCGCACATTGGTGGTGGATGTAAACTGATGAAGAGTCCCAAGTTATGACGAGACAGCTGTCCAGTAATCCCTAGAGATTCTCCAGTTGTTCTCTAGCTGATTTCAGTTCATGATGAAATCCTATAACCAATACATATGTTCTTACATTAGTATTGTAATTTACGCCAAGTGTTTCAATGTATTATATATCAAAGTTTATTCAACCGCACACTTTTTTCCACTTTATTCAATCTGAAAGTTTTCGAGATAACGCATCTTACATGGAAACACGTGGAGTTTTAGATAAATGCCCACTTATTTAACTGATGTATTTGTGTAAGAATATGACTTGAGCAGTGTGGTAGAGCGTCATTTCGTCAAGGAGTGAATTTATCTGGTAAAATGAAAGAGTGTTGTACAGCATTATTTATTAATGACGTAACGATAACATAAATAAGAAAGAATTTAAAGTATCTTCAGTTTTACTGTATAAGGAATGGATTTTTAAAACCCTAAGTGGAATTTTTAATAGAAGCGGAAATTAGGTTGGCATTTAAGGCTACAAACTTATTCAGGAACAGATTAGAGCTTTCTGGGCCCTACTGGTCCAAATGGACAAAATGATGTAATTTACAAAATACCTTGCAATAACTGTGAGTTAAGTCAATTACATAAGTCAAACTAGTAGATCGAGGGTAGTCAGATTGTCGGACCATAATAATTTAGCTGAGGTTAGAATGATTGACCCTGCAAAGATAAGGAGTTTAGAAAAATAACTCAGCAATAGCACTGCATGCATAAACACGACTACACAATACACTGAGACGGCGCTAGTGTTCTTAAAAGTAGTATAGGTAGACAGAGGGAGAGGTTGATTACTGAATCTTTGCTTATAGAAACTGCACCCAACACTTGCAACAGGAACGACTCAGCGCTAATACCAGAGATGTGAGGAGTATTAATACAAATCAAATCAAAGATTACGAAGTAATGATCCATTTTCGTTTTGTTTTATTTCGATTAATGTGATTGCATTCTAACATTTTATTTGTTCTGTTTTACTGACAATACTCATCTTATTTCCCATCTTACTATGTTCACATTTCTGAATGTACTTTATCTTCCTATCATCTATGTCAGGCATGTCTGTTGAAATTTTTGATGACCATTATTTATTGATTCAAATGTCTAATCAGTGAGCAAATGGAGATGATCATGAGCGATAAATTGTCCTCGAAACATCATCAGTAAATAATGCTGTATAATACTGTGTGATTTTATTGAATAAATTTACGCTGTGATTATGTAATGGGCTGTCGTTAAAAAGTAGAATGCTCCCAAGCCACACAACTGATTTGAGCTCCTGATGCCATTCTCTGCTGATGCATTCCTAAACCTAATGTAGTTTACTAGCTTGTAGTAACCTTGGAAAAGAGGAGAGGTCAATATGAGACTAGCAACCCCACTGTACACAAAAAATAGCTCCATAGCTATCGAAACATCAAAGCTTGAAGGCCTTCGATGTTCCACTTGGAACGTGAGAAATCAAAGAAGATAATAACAATTTTCAAAACCCCTAATTAAGTGATGTGATAAGCACAATTAGGGAAAGTTGTTCGGCCTCAGCAGACTATGAAGTCTCATGTTTCATGGTGATAACCTGTTGAATTCTAGTAGTCAGGTATTAAAATGTCGAGGCAGATTGCTGTCATTTATTCTGCAGCGGAGATGGAGGAGACCGCTACGTGTAAAACCCGTCTACAAATACTATCAACGGACAGAAATTTTGTGCTAACTGAATCTTAAAAGCAAAGAGTAGGCGAAACCACCTGTGGCATAATTTCCAGATTATGTGTCAGTGAACTCGGCAGCTGTAGATGTTTTCCTAAGACTACTGCAGCTTATCAGGATTAAACTTTCTTTAAATCGATTTCCTCAAGTTGCTGGTTATTATTTTACTTGGTATATCACCTTTGAATTGTAGTCGTATGTATAGGGGCTCCATCTTAACAGACACAGAAGAATTCTTTTCTACTCGCCATGTGTTTCATGATAAACTTCTCAGGGTAACCATTCCATTTAGCGTGGCGTCTACCAAATTAAGTTCGTCTTTAATCAGGTCTTCTAAACAATTAGTTGTGACTCTATAGCTGAGTGTCTTTGCCAAATTTCTTTTATACCGGATAGGAACCAAGCTGTAAAAATGTGTATATAGACAGGTCCAAGCATTTTTTTCTGCAAATCCCTCTTTGCAATAAAGTGTGATTTTCTTGTCAGTAGGACATCTCAAAAGGCATTTTTATCTTGGGATTCTTCTCTACACATGAATTCATAACTAAATATCCTTCACCAAATTGAAATATTATATATATATATTATATTATATTATAAAGGCATTAATCGGTCCATTTTAAGTCACAATTAAGGAGAGTGACAGAAAGGACGGTGAATCCTCGCGGAAGCAATTTGAACACTTCAGATCGTCTAATTCAGAGTAAGTCTGGTTTCGCCTCTGTAGTCCAGTGATATAATACTCCCCAACTACTTACGTGGTACCGGGTCGATTCCCAGACGACTACTCACTACGAAATCTCACGTAGCAGTCTACTAGTTCGGAGAAGAGGAAATTTTAACCGTGCAGCTTACAACTTCATGCCGTAAGTTGTAACTGCTGGTCCACTGAATCAAGTTCCAGTTGATGATTGGTCTACTTCATTGAATTTATATATTACTGAATACCTATCCAAACCGTTTTCATAAGGGATGGACGTATCATCCATATAAGGGCAATACAATTAAAACTTTCTAAAAGATTCTTGAAAGGACCATTATCTAGTTTGCTAAGAAAGAAATCTGCTTATGTGGAACCCAATGAATAGCCGACGGGCATCATATCGACCCGACTGTACAGTCCGCCAATAACTTTGAAACTCACTCTCATGTTACACTTTAATAAGAATTTTTTAAGGATTTCTACTGGGATCGCAATATTTATTTGCCTGTTAACTTTTTTTTTAAATATGGAATTCGAGGTGCATTTGCAAGCAGAAATGTTACATCTGAAAATAGTTTATGCTTTGGTGTTAATATATATTTAATTCTATCTGTGAATTCAAATACATCATTCACACCATATTTCAGTAGCTGTTCATGTAGTTTTTTTGAATAATTATCAACCATTCAGTCAAAGCATGGTGGGGTGAACTGCGCATGGTCACAATTAATCTTAACGGCACCCCAAGTATATGTCCTTTGAATGTGGCGTATAATCTTTGTGTGTTTGTGCTCACGTATGTGATTTCGTCATATAAACTTGCGGAAATTATATTGTAAAGACCAGATTTATTCCCTTATGATCTGAAGCCAAGGAACCAATCTCTACTTTCTACTGTATAGCCAGCAAAACTTCGTTGAGACGCGCGCTATCATGAAACGTTCGAAACACAGGACAAAAACGATTATTCTTTGATATTTTAGTGGTTCTATTAAACAATAATGATATCTAATTTACCTCAACAGTGCCATGAGGCATCTATACGGGCAGTGTAGGTTTCTAAATATAAAACAAGAGCTGTAAGACGAAATTAGTTAACCAAAGTTCACCTGTAAGAAGTACCTTAGAATCAAATGGAATATATCCAATGAGGTGAGATCGAAAGCTCTCTCTACAAGAATTACCCGCCAATACTTCCTGCAGAAAGTTCACGGTCAGGATGACCTTCATTCTTCCAAACAAGCTCATATCTTAAAATAACGCACTCTCAGTGTACCCACAATCCTAAACAGAAGTAATACAACTAAAGATTGAACAAGGACGAAGGCAAACAATAAGTTTTGCAATCAACATGTGACATTCATAAATTCAAATTCATAATACACACTCTAAGGGAAAAACGTATCATAATTACAAAGTTAGTAGAAACATGTTTTTTTTCCTTCACGTTACCCAGTGGAACATAGTGCTTCAAGCTAGAGGCTTGAAGTTTCTGTAGCAGTGTTTATTTTACAGGATGGGGTTGCTAGCCTCATGCTCAACCTTTCCTGTTCACCAGCATTATTCATGGCTCAGCAAGGTAAAGGAGTGCGTCGGCCGAGGATAGAACCCCGAACCATGTGCATGGTCGACGAGCGTCATGTGAAAAAGTATAAATATTATAAATAGGTCGTCCAGGCGGGATTTTCCAAGCAATCTATCCATTACAAAAGTGTTCCTCCTTGAGTTTCTTCAAAAGTCTGGCCATTTCACTTTCCACTTTATTATTTAAATCTTTGTTCTCCTCCAGTCTGCATAAGTTTTGTGGACAGCTGGGAAAATATTACTCCTAATAAATATAATCCTACTCCAAAAATATAGTGGAAATATGTGGATAACACTTTCACAGTGTTACAAACAGAACATACCTCTAGCTACATCACACATATAAACTCACTAGTAAAGGGAAGAAAATTCACATTTGAATCGGAAAATGAACAAGGAGAATTAGCTGTGATGTTAGATTGTAAAATAAAACGAAAAAAAGTTTAACTGCACACTAGTGTTTATAAAAAGTCAAAGTATTCTAATGGATATTTAGACTTTAATTCGTCTCATCCGTTATCTGTCGGTGAAAGGAGGCTTAGTTAGGTGTCTGTCCAACAAACCGAGCAGTAGCACTAAGTAGTACAAGAAAAGATCGAAACGATGAAATAAAACAGATAGAAGAAGCGTTGGCGTTAAATAAGTAACTATCCTCTAAAATTCACTAGGAAGATCAAATGAGATCGAAAGCAAAATAAAAACAGTGATGAAACTAATAATGATACCATAAATAGGAGAGAATTTAAGGCATCTACAATAGTTTTACCATAAAAGGAACGGACATCTGAGACCCTAGGTAGGATTCTTAATAAAGCAGGCATTAAGGTGGCATTCAAACCTACAAACTCACTCAACCCAAGCTCTGGACCTAACTGAACAAAATAATATAATTTATAAAATACCCTGCAATGATTGTGAGATCAACTACATAGGTCAAACTAGTACATCAGGAGTAGTCAGATAGTCAGAACATAAGAATTTAGCTGAGGTTAGAATCACTGAGCCAGAGAAGATATGTAATTTAGAGAAAAACGCACCAATTCCACTGCGTGCATTAACATACAACTACACAATAGTGTAGAACAGAGTCAAAATTCTAAGGAGTACTTTAGGTAGGTGGAGATAGAGAGAGGTTGATTATTGAATCCTGGTTCATCCAGTTTACACCCAACACATCCAACATAAATGACTCAATGCAATTAACAGAGATATGGCGGATATTATTACCAGTCAAATCAGAGGATAATATTTAATGTTAAAATTTATTCAATTCATATTATAACATTCTAACAAGTTATTTATTTTTTCTACGAAAACATCTAATTTCCCAGCTGATTGTATTTTATTGATAACACTAATATTATTTCCGAATATACTTTATCATATATTGATTTTTATTCAAGTGTCTAATCATCAATTTTTACTCATGTATATAGATGAAGCAAGAAAGTTATGTGAGTATTGCCTTGATATGATTATGAGCAGTAATAAATTATGCTCGAAACGTGGTCATCAGTAAATATTACTCCATAATAACACTATTTGACTATAACAAAATAAAATTTTATCCATAATGAAACTTCTGTTTGTCTCTCAATTTATTATATAATATGATCACTAATGTACATGAGGACTCTTTTGTACAGCCTTGTAATTCTCAATCTTATATCGTGCATCAATTTTTGTAGTTCTTCTCTGTGTTCCTCTGTTCGGACAATTATACAGTCGTTTGCGATATTTTTATATTGATAATAATGATCCACTAAACTGGATTGAAAGCGATGTAATACCAGGCTGAAGGATGAGACTAGACCCTTTGTCTGATTATACATTGATTTTCAAACTTAATATTTGTATCCACTTGGTTTGTTCATTTGCGTCTGTCATTAAATCTTCATCGCATACTTCCTATTTGTATCGTAAAATAAACGGAAAGTGTACAGTATGTTATGACGCAATCAGAAAAAATGCAAAAGACCCACAAAGGAAGTGAAACATGTTATTATTAAATATAAAAGTAACCAGAGACAATGAAAGATGAAATAAACTTTTTAAAAAGAGATTTGCTTTGGATTTGATTATGCTTATTGATAAATAATTCACTGTGTGAACTTCTCATATAACTTAGTTTTATGATTTTATAAGAATAAATCATATTGATTTATCTGGTGTCAATTAATGGTTTTGTAGAGATTTTGTTTGATTAGTTACAGGATTTCATCATGAGCAGATATCAGTTAGAGAACCATTGGAAAACCAGCCCGGAATACTGGACAGCTGTTTTGCCCCAATTTGGGACCCTTCAGCGGTACACACTCACTACCAGGGTTCAAACCCAGGAGCTTCTGGTACAAGGCGCGCTAGCTCGTAGACCATTAAGCCACTGGGACCCGATCCAATGGCCAGTCCATGAATTCCAGCTTCAGCCAATTCATGACCTAGCGCGACCACTTCGTAATGTCTTCTTCGATGAGTTACTGCAGCGCCTTCAACCTGTTGCCAGTGGCTTAATGGTCTGTGATCTAGCTCGCCCTGTAACCAGAAGGTCCTGGGTTCGAACCCTGGTGGTAGGTGCGTACTGCTGGAGAGTCCCAAGCTAGTCTGACGAAAAAGCTGTCCAGTACTCTCAGTTGGTTTTCCAATGGATCTCTAACCAATGTCAGCTTATGATGAAATCCTCCAGCTTATCTGATGTCAACTGCAATTGGATTTATGTGACATCAATTGGATGTACTTGCAAGTGAATTGAACTTCACTTTTATTTGACATTATATATACTGCTTACTGATGCTTGTGGCTTGAAACCAGATTCCGCTGTGTTGATTGTGTTGGGAAGTCCGTTAGGGCACCTTTTAGAAGATATCTGCATGTCGTACATTGAGAGTTTATCGGAGGACTTAATCGAAAATGTGCCACTTTATAGAAGATATGCTGACGCCATTGTAATCATGAGTGATAAGTTTTGTTTTTCCACCTCAATTTTATATCGAATGAATGAAGTTCAGAAAAGCGTATGACTTACATCTGTTGGAGAGGAAGATAATTGTTTGTCTTTCCTATACATATTGCTTAGTTGACGGCTTGATGGGTCCATAAAATTACCTATTTATAGAAAACATATCTGGACACGACAGTATCTAAATTACCACAGTTTCTGCCCTGTTCAGTACAAAAGAGGCTTAGTAAGGTGCCTCTTCAGTAGAATCCAACGAATACACATGGAAGACAAACTTGATGATGAAGAAAGGAACCTGACGCTAACTCTGATTGATAATAGTTATCCAGACAAGTTTGTGAGGAGATATAAAATCGTCGGAACACCAAGACTCACTCTACAACTTGCCACTAAGAAAGATATGTACATCAAGCTACCCTATATGGGGCATCATAGCAGCTTGACAACTAGACAAAGATTGAACGCTGCTGTTAAAAAGACTTTTCATGCAGCTAAGATCACAGTAACTGAGAACGTGAAGTCAATATATCCATCTAAGCCCTCAGAACATGCGAAAAATGATGTGACATCCCACTGTATTTACCAATTTGAATGTAAGTATGGACGCACATACATGGGGAGAACTCATCAAGCTCTTCAGGTAATGGCTTCAGAACATATTCCAAAATAGCTCTAGAAGCAAACAGAATCTCCAGAACCCATTAATGGTGAGAACAGGAGACCAAGCCCCTATATTGCGCAACGTATTATAGAGACAGGACATGAAACTGATGTTTACACGTCTTTTAAATCTATCAATGAAACGCGTTTGGGGCGTATCCTAAATTTGGTGGAAGCCCTAGCTGACAATCAGGCAGTTTAAACCATCTTTATGCGTTCAAAGCAACAATTCGTCATCACACTAAATCTTCCTTGATAAACTTGGTTTTGATACCAGTCAGGGAAGATGTACTATTACCTCTGTTATTTGGTTTAGTGATCTTCATTGTTATTTTGACCTTCAATATGTCCTTTCAACTTGACCTAAATTTATTTTCTCACCTATTAACTCTTTATTATTTTCATGTGTCAGTTCCTATGACAAATGTGTGTGTGATCAGATTGTTCGAAATGTGTTGCACAAATACACATTATGCACGATTCAGACAAATTACGTCTTCTTATTGTTTTGTCTAAATTAATAATGTACTTTATAAAAAAAGTTCGTAAAATAATAAGATTAGTAGACAGTTAAAAGATTACGCAATGAGATGGTAATTATGATAAGATTATTTGTAGGTAACGCCTTTAGTATTTGTGGTGGTGAATTTGATTTGAATGTTGTATGGTTAACACATTTAATGGCTGCCTTCAAGCAATAAACTTCACACTCAAAGGGAATAACGAGTCTAACATTCATTTTTTCGATGTAAACTTTCCACAGAGGTCCGATGAAATCTTACAGGATCAATTTATAGAAGCCTGCACTGACGTCGTCAATTGACAAACTTCTACGGCGAGATACCTGTGGGTCGAAAAGCAAACTTGACTCGATCACTTGCCAATCACAGTCGGCATGTATGTAGTCCTAATGTTGTCGAGAAAGCGGTTAATCTTTTAAGCGAAAATCCTGTTGGAAAATGGATTTCCACAACATTTTATAGACAAGAACATAGAGTAAAAATCTATGAAATGTGATTTAACCACTGTAACCAAGAAAATGTAGTACGTGAACCTTGAATTCCAAGGTGACTTGTCTGGCGATATCCTTGGGAGAAGTATCTCACAGTCCCTGAAAATGAACATTCCCAGCAGTATCTTCGAGAGCAGCATTTTAAAGTCAACAATTATTGTTCACTAACTTCTTAAAGGACAATATCCTGCAGCCGACCAACTCCATATGTGTTTATCAATTCACCTACTCTTGTAGGGTTCTGTATATCTGTCGTTCAACTTGCGTTTTATCCAAAAGGAGGCAAGAACACTATCCTGTATGGTTGCGAATAGGTGAAAGTGGGGTTATAAGGAGGGCAATAATTAAACATCTTGTCGATACTGGTCACCTTATTTCCACAGAATCTCTTCTTTTAAAGTTATCTCCAAGCCGAAAAATAACTGGCCCCAATCGTTATGTATCCGACTCATCTGTATTGCCGAAGCTTTGCTCATGGAAACAAAAAACCCAGATATCTGTTTACAGAAAAAGTCTGTCCAACCCCTCTAATTCCCATGCTCTTAATCCGTCTATGCTATAGTATGATAATCCCCATTCATATTTTAGCTCTACCTATTTTTCGTTTTATTTATTTAATTTGTATAGCCTTCCATTATTATTACGTCAATTGTTACCTTTATTATTCTCACTTTGAATAATTTCCATTATTATCCCATTTGTCCCCATTATTTGTTCAATTCAAAGTAATTATTTGCAATTTTGTCCTATCCTACTTTTCACCTTGTTACGTAATGTTTTGGTTACTTACTGATCCTGTCATTGCTACGCTCCCCTTGAGATTTGTACATTTCACGAACTACATTATAAATAACATAACCAATTATTTTCCCATCACAAATGATATTATTAGAAAATAACCTATATACGACTGTACAGCTTTGTGATAAATTCATTGAAAAGAGACAGTTTGCTGAATCACTTGTCTTGATTTTCTATATGTCTCGAACAGGAATTTTTCCCGAATGAATTTATTGTGTATCAGTCAATGATGTATTCATACATTCACTGGCAGATTTATCAGTAGTGATGTAGATTCATGTTAGGGGAAAATCATACAGAGGTCATACATTCCATAAATTGAACAGTGATCGTTGGCTTGTTTGGAAAATGTTCTTTTCGACGACATTGGAACCGTCTACTGGTTCTAGTTCTAATATATAGGTGTCAGTGCAGCTGCAGAAGAACTTGTAGATACAGTTTGAAGTAGAGTCCACAGAATTTCGTTCTTTAATCGTAGGTACAGAAAGTGAAAATGTTCGGAATGTGAGGGAAAGAAATGCAGCATAGAATGTGCGTTTGATGGCTGACCGAAGTCTTTGAGCTGTCAACTGCATGCTCTGGTCACCTATGGATGGTAGGTTAATAAAGATAGCTTTCTTTGGTACAGAAGGTGTTTTTTCTGGATATGGTCTATCCTTACTGCGACAACTGATAAAGTTTCCTGGATAACCATTAGCCAGTAAAACTGAATGTATATGTCGAAGCTCATCCGTCAATGTGTCGCTCGTACATATTTTGTGGGTCCTTGAGAATATAAATATACAGCGCCTCTCCTGAGTTAACAGCTGATGTGTTCATGTTGATAAGGAGTATAGTCATGTTTCGATTAGGCAGGTACTGTTGGCCGTCCTAATTATATTGATGACCACTAATACTCTGTGATAAATATGAATTCATTAAGATGAGAAAGTTTAATGCGAATATTGGTCTACTGGGGAAGAAGGCATTCAGAAAATTGCCTCAAAGAGGGAAACTTTAGACAGTCTTGATCTTGAAAAAGGCTAGGCTGACTGTGTTTATATGAAGTGTGATCGAGAATTGACCGAATAGTCCCGAAAGAATTGGCTGCCACGTCAGAAGTAGATATTTATAAAAATTATAATTGTAAAATCTCAGCGAAATTGATATAAGTAATTCCAACATTTCGTTCGGCAAAACTGGTCCGAATGTCGTCAAGGAAATTAATCGAAATAAAAATAACAGAGGTTTATATATAGAGAAAGGACATCTCTTGTCTTTAATAACTTTGTCCAGTCATATGAGTCATGAAAGAGGCATCCACATGTTTAATAAACGAAACCGTATGAGCTAAAATCTTTTCTCGAAAGTTTGGTTTATAAGGATTAGATTTGTTTATACTAGTTTGACCACGGATAGATATCCTCACTCTCGGTGATTCCCAAACTAGGATGAAACGGTGACTCTAAACTTTAGGAACCCAAAACAACCTAGAGAACGGATGACCTTGATGAATGACCTTGAGCAGGCAATCGTCTGACTCGCAATGGATGCTGTACATCGTTTGCGGTGCAAATTCGCTACAGAGTTTGTTTTTGATTACTGATTTTTTAACATTGCTTTACTTGTATATAAACGATTTAATAAAATTATGCGCCGTTCATTTTAAGCCTTCTGATTGGTTAAAGTTGTCCTTGTCAAGGTCATTTGTCCGTTCGTAAGGTTATTTCCATTTGGGTTCCTAAAGTTTAGAGTCACCGGATGAAACAGCTGTCCAGTACTCCCTGGTTTTCAATGGTCCTCTAACTGATATCAATCCCTGGTCAAACTTCGTATAAATATTAGTCTAATTTTGTTAAACACTTTAAACAGAGTGTACTTTTCATCAGAATTCTAGTGATTACGTTCGACTAAACGTTCATGGCCGTAGATAACTGAAAATGAAAATATATGTGAATATGCAGTATGCAATGGTGTGTTTGCATGGGTTAACAGCTGTAAAACATTTATTAGCCTCTCCATATGAAGACAAGGACAATCTGGAATTTAGATCAAGTGTGATTGATTGGTGATTCATTGCTATTTTTATTTATTGATCAGGATTTGTTATGCATCAGCAAACATCACACCTTCACGTCTGATGAGACTGTTAGGATTCACCCATATATGCAAAGCTTCTGCAGTCAGTCTTTCTTTATAAGAACCAAAACCTTTCTTCAGAATCTTAGTCCCAGCAAAATCGATTTTGTGTCCTATTTCTATCGAATGCAGTGAAATCACTGATCTGTTTTCTAGCTCCTTCAAGTCCGCAGAGGTCTTTGGAACCACCTATAGACATTGTTTGTCCTCTTTCACCCTTATATTTACCTGTCTGGAAGTTTCTCCTACATATATGGCGTCGCAGTCCTCACAATTGATCTCGTACACACATTTCTGTTGACTTTCTTCTACTTTATCCTTAACATTTACCAGTGATGAACGTAAGGAGTTAGTTGCACGCAAATACATTCTGATGTCATGATTGTTAAGGATTCGCTTTATCTTATCGGATGTTTCTTTGCGGTAAGGAATCACTGCTGTACTAATCCAGTTCTTTGATTGTATTCAGTTCTCTTGATAACCAGCATACCCAGTCAGTTGGTACATTATTATTTTAGTGGGTGGGTAGCTCTCAAACTCTAAAATGTATTCGCCATTTATTTCGTTATCTTTATTTTTGTTTTATTTTGAAACCACACAGTATTTTTGGTACAAGTATGGAATTTTCAGCATATGATATCGGTAGCCCAAATTTTGCAGGCCGACCATAGATATCAGGTTTTCGTCGGCAGAGGATCGAACCCAGGATCATGTGCATGGTCACTAAAAACAAACTAACTAAAATATTCTACTAGTTACCCACCATAAATAATTTAATCGCGAGCCCGAACAGCTCAGTGATAACTTCTCTAACTGCAGCACTGAGTGACGAGGGTTTGAATCACAGAAGGGACATGAGTTCCTTCGAGGTTGCAGATACGCCTTCCTGACGAGTGCTAACTAGCACGAAACCTAGGCCAGGAAAGGCTTCCTGCTGATTGCCTCCAACCATCTAATACCGTCACATGAATAAGCACCGTGATGGCGAGCTACCTAGAATGGTGGACACATTGCAAACTTGACTGATAGAATTCAATCTGCACCGAAGAAAGGACTAGACACATTGCACTAGTTACTAGAGCACAATCAAAAAATCTGAATTGTGTTAATCATAGAAAAGCTTTTATAGCTTTAAGTGAAACTCTTGAAGCAATTCAAACTCCATTTCTCCATTGATTAGCATCATCACCAACATCATCACTAAAGATTAGCTTGCATACACACTTTAACTGCTTGAAAATTAAATCAAACTTTTCCAAAAACTCGTTTAACTGCTTCACAATTAGGGTTTTAATGGAATGTACATAATATATATATTTCTCAATTTAATGGTTTTAAGAATTGTTTTTACATTATAAAATTGTACTTTCATACATTTTACGATTAAATTCAAGAAATTTCAATCATACGGGTAATTTGAATATCAATTGTATTCTTTTTTTAGATCTTTCAATTCTTTTTCAATTTATGCTAATTAGATGGTGAAAACAATTAACAGTACATTTTAACTGATTGAAAATGCCCATTAAACATAAAAGTATTATTGGTTTTATAAAAATGCCTTTATTTAGCCACACTCGTAGTTGTTCCCAAGCATGAGAAACTGTATTTCCTACAGCAATGGGAGATATAACTGGTTGCAGAAGAGCAGCTGAATTCATAACTACAACACGAGGTGGCTAGCTTTACAAGTTCATCCTTTATTTTCGGAATCACAACTCCCGGTAAGCCGCAGCTTGTACATTCCACACAACCGACTGTGATCCTTATACTGAAGCACGAAGGATCCAGGCCAGATCAGATGGTCTAATATCGAACTGTTGATGGTTTTTACTACGCCTTTACTTAGCCATACAGGGAAATGTTCCTGAGTGAGCACGAAAAATCAAGTTCCTAGAGTAACGGCCAATATAACTCGCTCCACACGCGCAGTCGAATTGGTAAATAAAATTAGAAGTGGCCAGTCTAGGCACTTCATCTTTCAGCCGATGAATCACCATCGGTCGTGTAGGGAATAAGACGTTTAGTTCGCCAAGTAGGACGAAATCCATGTCAATTTTATTTCAATTTCAAACTAATTTCTGAAAGATTAGGATGTCTAACAAAATTTATCCTCAGAATAGTTTTCTTTTCTATTCACATCCATGTTAGAGTAAATATTTGCTTTTAAATCAATTCAAATTATTTTATTGAATTAAAGACTGAAAATTTGAAGAAAGGCTGATTAAATTTGACTGTATAATTTGTTTGTTCATGGGCAAGAAATCTTTATCTTTGCTAATCATATTCGACGCTGAAGAAAGTAGGATTTTTTGTGACAGTGGTGGTCGCATTAAAACAGATCACAAATTGGTAGAAGTTAGAATCCACGGGCTGGCAACTGAATTGGGTCCCAGTGACTGAGTGATATACAAGCTTGCCTGGTAACCAGAAGGTCTTGGATTTGAAATCCAGTGGGTGAGTACTGAGGATGAGTTCCAAATCAGGTCGAAACAGCTGTCTATTACTCCAAGCTAGTCTCCAATGGTTCTCTAACTGATATAAATCCGGAGTTTAACCTGAAACAAATAAAATCCCTATAAAGTGATTCTTGGAAATAATAATAAGACGCTAAAATCAAATCTGATTTTGTTAGATGCTTAGTGACAATCAATAAGGAGCCTTGGACCTTGGATTCACATTTTCAATATTGTCAGCAATATTAAAGTTAGGCAGAGAGTGTAAGATAAGGTAGAGAAGTCAATCAAGGGGGTTTTGAAGCTACATTGGTTGAAATTTCTAAGACACGTGTTATGAATGCTGAACCACCAGCTCCCTCATCGAGCAATTTTAGCTATAACAAGAATAGATTGGAAAAGATGGAAGACAGTCAAGTCAAAGAGACTCAAAGTCTCTTCTAACTAATTATTTCTGACCAAATACGATCTTCAGCATGGAGCGAAATCGACGGCTGATGAAAGTCTGCAGCCTCTTGGAAATAATGGTGATCACATTGCAAACTTGATTGACAAAATTCAATCTGAACCAAACGAAGGATTAGACGCATGACACTAGTTGCTTAATGTTTATTGTCCAACCAAAATATCTTATACAGTCCTATAGAGGGTCAGTTTTCAGTATTAACGTTTCTGACTGAAACATTGGATGACACAGGCTTAAACCTCAGAAGGGACATGAGTTCCTTCACGGTTGCAGACACACCTTGCTGACTGGTGAGTGACAACAAGCACGAAACATAGCTTCAAGGCCTCCTGCTGATTGACTCCAACCATCTAAGAACCAAGATTTGGTGGTCAGTCTGCTCCTATTTTCACATGGTGAGTTTCTACATTTTCTTCATATTCTACAATTAAAAGAGACTTTTATTTAGGGTTAGTGAAGATATTTTCAAAACGAGCTTCCACTCAGTCTACCAAAATAACTCGCAACGATATATTCATCTCCAGACGACAATTATCAAGTGAATTATTCTCTTGATATCAGTCCTTTTGTAGGTCGGTGGCACAGCGATAGAATGTCCTCCAACAACGCTTCACGTGGTCCGAGGTTCGATCGTCGGAAGACACACTTCTCTACCTCACTAAGCCAGTAATAAGACTGGGAAAGAGGGAAGCTTGAGCATGAGACTAGCAACCTCATCCTGTAAAAATAATCACCACTGCTACCAAAACTTCAAGCCTCTAGCTTAAAGCCCTATGTTCGACTGGGAACGTATAGGAATAAAATAAAAATAATAATAGTAATAAATATCAGTCCTTAGATAGCTGAAACCAACTAAGGTGGATACATATGTTAGTGAAATAAGCCCAGATGCAAATAATACTTAGAGGAAACAGTAGTGTCCCTGATTCATAAATTCCACACTTTATTTCCAATCAATAAACTACGCGTGGAGTACCACTAAGAGATCTTGTTTGACCAAGTTAGCTTTTGCTATTTTCCTCTCCACTGTTGCTAGTTAGAGCTTTAAGAAAAAGTCAATAATTACATAAACTCACCTTGATTCAATGCCACCCATCCATCCACCCACCAAAGAAAAATTAGTACTTGAATTCTAAATAGGTTTTTTACCATTAGCCTAGGGCAAAAATATTGAAACAGTTGGTAAAAATTAAGACCGACTACTTATATAGGGCATAAAATAATTTGAGTATACATATTAAGATGATAAAAGCGAATGTGGACTGTGATTTCTGAAATAAAAAGGTTGTTATTCTCAGAACTGATTTCACCTTCTTTGGTCGCAATTGTTAAATGAACGTGTAACAAGATGTCCATATAATAAAACAGCAAGATATGAGAAAGAGAAGAGATTTTTCTTCAATTCTGATCATGGATTTATGTTCGTTAGAGAACCTGTGCAAACCTGGAAGTACTGGACAACTGCTTCGTCCTAGTTCGGAACTCTTCATCAGTACGCATCCGCCGTAGTTCCAACCCAGGACCTTCTGGTTACAAAGCAAGCTCGTATACCAACGGATCACTGAGACCCTACTCAATGGTCTACGAATTCTAACTTTTTCAGTTCTCGACTTTAGTGAGACCACCAGGCAGTGTCATCAGGGAGTGTTTGTCCTCACACACGACCAGATAGATCCCATTGGTCACAACTCAACAGAACTACTGTTGAATTCGCCCTATGGCTAGTTTGTGGGGTGATTTGATTTGTTTCAGGTTTGACCATGGATTGATGTCAATTAGAGAATCACTGAAAACAAGCAGGGAGTACTGGACAACTAATTCGTCCTAGTTTGGGACTTTCCTGAGAAAATTTGAGCTCATTTTACTTCACATAAGATGACAACCTAAACTCTAAAATAAATACTACTTGTAAAATATTCACAGAGTTTTTTCCTCCCCTACCTTTCTATTAGAATGTAGGACTTCAAGCAGTTGCTCTAATGGGGTTGGGTAGCTAAACTAATGTCTAGCTTTCCTTCGTTCCTAGGCTTACTATTGGCTAGGGAACTAGGAGAGATACAGGAGTGCGTCAAGCAGAAATTGAACCCAGATGATGTGCATAGTCAGCGAGCATTATTCCATTGAACCACTGAAGCATTTGTGACATATTCTCACTGTTTGGTTTCCCAGCATTTTCATGTATTTTTTCAGATATTAAGATCAATTGTCTTTGTCAGGATTTGAATTAACATCGAATTAGATTGCGTCATCAACCAAAACCAGTTAGATAGATCATTGAAAAGTCAGTGTGCCCCTGTGATCCCTCCTGGGATCCAGCCCTATGCTTTCAGGCTGCGATACCAAGGTCATTAACTATTCAGTGGTCTGTGAATTCCGCCTTCGTCTATTTGTGATATGATGCTAACTTCGATCAGCATCGACTCCACTTTGACATAATGGACCATCAATGGACTGAAGACTGATATTAAAACTATGGATTTTTGCAGGGATTTGGATTTATTTCAAAGTAGTTCCCGCCATGAACCAATATCAGTTCGAGATGATTGAAAACTATGGATCACTGAACAGTTGCTGCGTCATTGTCGGAAACCTAGGTCCAAGGCTTCCTGCCGATTGCCTCCAACCACCTAATATCATCACAAACTATGTACACAATGATGGCGAGCTACCTAGAATGGTGGCCACATTACAACCTGACTGATAGAATTCAGTCTGCACCAAAAAGAGGACTAGACGCATCACACTAGTTACTAGTGTCAAATCAAAATAAAGCAGGAATTAGGGTGGCATACAAACCTACAAACTCATTCACAGACAAGCTGTGTAGACTAAACGATCACGTGAACCCAATCTCTGAATGTACATTTTCTTATATTGAATTTTTATTCAAGTGTCTAATCATCAATTTTTACTCATGTATATAAATGAAGGAAAAGGTTGTGTGAGTAACTTGATATGATTATGAGCAGTAATAAATTGTGCTCGAAAGATGGTCATCAGTAAATATTACTGTATAACAACACTGTGTAATTTTATCAAAATAAAATCTTATCTATGATGGAGTTAAACACTACCAAAGTGCGCAAGTTTTTATTCACTGATACTCTTTAATGTGAATATGAAAAATGCCGAGATAAATACAAAGATATTAAGTTTTGTGATACCCATTTTGATGTAGTTATGTGTTCTCTCAGCTGGAGAGTTTATTTGTGAAGCTTCAGCGCATACTTGAATTTGAAGTAGAACGAAAGTACATCAAAATCATCCACCTGAGCTACAAATCTTCTCCATCATATATGATACCTTTATTCTACTATTATATAATCGAACATTTGATCAGATTTTCTTGTTCTAATCAATTAGGAAATGAAAGCTTCATCACTTTTGTAATAATAATAATAATCCGGTTTGTTTTTTACTGAAACGCTTTTTTATTAATAATAAAATTTATTATAACTTATAGGGAATATATAAGTACTACTACTGAGCATAGACCAATGTCCTCAAACAAGGTCAGAAAGTAGTCGAAATTTATTCACTTAAACATCTCGATGGAAGTGGTTAGAGTATTACTGGAAAGATTTATAAAAGCAGAGTGTGAGAAGCGCTTTACCGTGTTCCTTCAAATATAACCGTAGTATTATTCCTCTATCAAGTATGTTACAATGTAATGGTAGAATGAAGACAAAAGATTTGGTAAATGAATATTTATTTGGAGTTTTCTATCTCACTAGGTGTCGAGTTTCTGTACACCTTATCTCCAAATCATTATTTACACAGATCTTCCCTGTTGTCCCATTTCTATCCTTCTCATTGTGTTTCCTTGTCTTCCTTTTCACATCTCCCATATTTCTCCACAAATCTGTATCCTTCGCTTTCTCTGATATGAAATCTATCTCACTGCTATTTGATATTTTCCTGCTGGTGAATGTCTCTTTACATACTACTGATCAATCTTATCAGTAGCATATGCCACAACAATAGGGCAATGTTTGCAAAACGATTTTGTTTTTAAATACAAAAAACTTCTGTTTGAAAAGTTAAAGAAATTGGTTGGAGTAATCGAGCTATAAAGGAGAGAGGGTGTTCAGCGAAGAGTTACTCCTTTTTTCGGAGATGTCATTCTCAAGCTGTACAATCGCATGGATATATACATAGTAAATATTCTTGGCAACAAAAGGAATATTTCCAAAGATGCGTTGTTAGAATTGTAGATTTCAGATAACAAATTACGTAATGTAGGAAGCTTTAATTGAGAAGAAACTAGAACGAAGTTAAATGAACAAGTTGGGTGATGTAATATAGTTGACGCGATTTTGGGTAGAATTCACCTAAAATTGAACGAGAGGCAAGTTAACAACAGTGATAATAAGAAGTGGAGATGTATTAAGAGGTGAAGGAAGAAAGTTATACACTTATAAAACAACAAACTAGGTATTCGGTTTTAAGACAGATCGGATCCACTGTAGATACTTGAATACTTGAATATCAATGAGATGCTCACTAACGACTGGTCCTATTCAGGTGAATAGTTACCTGCTGTACTAATTGAGAGTCGTGACCATTAAGGTACAGCTGGTCGGGTGCTGGAACAAATACTCACCTAAGACATATGCCAGCTGTCGTGCTATGTCGTGAATTGGCAGAAGTCGGAATTCATGGACTGGCCATTTGATAGGGTCCCAGTGGCTTAATGATATCGAGCTAGCTTACCTTGTAACCAGATGGTCGTGTGCTTGAACCCAGTTGGGGTGGGCGCGTACTGATGAAGATTCCCAAACTAGGACGAAACAGTTGTCGATTACTCCCTGCAGGTTTTCCAATGGTTCTGTAACGGATGTCAGCTCATGATGAAATCCTGTAACCAATGAATCAAATCCATACCTACCAAAACTTGAACACTGTAGATTTAATAACTGAACAAGCTTCTTTTGTAAACAGAGTTCAGGTTTTAACATATGAAACCATGAAGGTAAGTGTTTGGTAATAAGTTTGGATAGCAAACGCTGAGAACGGCCGACATTTCTCGCTCCATGAGAACAGATGAATCGGTAGACGCACATTGATGAGGCTGGTCAACAATGGTAGCTTATCCTTCATGTTCATGCGAATCATTGGTCTTGTAGATAAATTTACTCAAAGTTCAGCCACATAAAAGGTTTTCTTCATTGAGCAGTATAGGTGGTTTCTCAGTATTTCTGATGATGTGCCTCCATTGAGTTGTAGATTCAAGTAGGCAAGGGTTCTGGGAGCAAAAACTGTGGGCGGTTTTGGTGGTTTAGGTCTCACAGATTTTGTGATGAGAAAAGTCTAAAGTTACAAAAATGTTAAACATTTAGGCAAAGAGACAGATTAAACATTTAATCTTTAGGATTTAATCAAGAAATGAAAGCAGTTAGAGAATCAATGGAAAACCTGAGAGTACTCGACAGCCGTCTCATCCTAGTTTGAGATTATTCAGTAGTACGCGTCTTACCCATTTGAGTTCGAACCCAGGACCTTCTGGTTACAAGGCGAGCTAGCTCGTAGACGGCAATTAAGCCACTAGTACCTGATCCAATCGCCAGCCCATAAATTCAAATTTCTGCCAATTCAAGATATCGGCTAGTGGTCACGCTATGTCGTGAATTGGCAGAAGTTAGAATACGTGGTCTGGCTATTGGATCGGGTCTCAGTGTCTTAATGGCCGTCTACGAGCTAGCTTGCCTTGTAACCAGAGGGTTCTGTGTCCGAGACCTTGCGATGGATGCGTACTTATGAAGAGTCCCAAAATAGGACGAAACAGCTGCCCAGTACTCCCCGTTAGTTTTCCAATGGTTCCCTAACAGATGTCAGCTCATGATGAAATGTTGTAACGAATAGTCATTAATTGTCAGTCAATTTAATATGATCTAATCAACTAAAATCAAAGAAAAATGTGATATTTGCTAACCAATCACCTCTTTAAAGCAAACCAAACGATGCAGTACGGAGCACTACACGTAGTTTAGTTCTGTGGGTAACCCTAAACTATAACCACTGAAAACGAAATACCGCCACAGTGACCTTAATAAATTTCTGACAACCAGTCATGTGAGTCTGAAGTGGAAACACTTAATTTGTTTATAGAAAAGTTACGTTATGTTAAAAACGTAGCTATACAGGGTAAGTCTCTTGTATATGTTCCAACAACACCTCCCAGTGTCTCTTCGGAGTCCTCATGGATAGGCCAAACAGATTTCATTACATAAATTCATCCGGAAATCCGTATATCTTCCTGTTTCGTGACCTATTTACTGCTTCACTCCTCTTTTTTAAGTGACTCCATCATGTTTCAATGGAATTTGTGTGTCCAATCGAAAGGATTAATAAAATCATCTGTATCGTTGACCACATTGAGAGCGAAATCCAGAGAGGACAGTTGGCTGTAGCTACTTTATTGGTCTGTATGTATAGCTGCACCTAGTCTCACTAAATTCTGGTTTCTATGTTATAAATCATTCATGCTACGATCAGGTATTATCTGGAGGTATCTTTTCTGTAATGTGGTGTCATACATTTCCAAAACCCATTGCTGATTGTCAGTCAGCCTTCAAAGATTATATTTTCTTTTTGTAGGTTCAGTTTCACTGATATGCACAATTACGATGACGCCACGAAGCGTCTGAGTGATATTGTTCATTTACAATGAAGGGATATCTCTGCAATACTGATATCACTGTACTGCAGACATCTGTGAGTTTTCTATTTCGAAAGCCATTACTGTAACTGATTTTTCAAAGACCCACTCATGGCACACCATTGGAATTTCCGTCAAAGCTAATTTCGATTGGACGAAGAAAGTACCTACAGCATCCATAAACCAAAGTAAAGGAACAACATACATTCCATGACGGCTTTTCGGCTACGGAGTTCTGGCATCTGTTCACATACCTATCAGTAGATGCTGCATGTCTCCGTAAATGCATTATTCATCTACCCTCATCTATATGTCTTATCCTTTGTTATGAGCCTATTATCCAAACAGTAATGAAATACTACATTTGGATGACATATGCAGAGAAGTTCGTGTATAGCATCCATAATTCAGCCTATTTACTATGAACTCATCTGATTGGTCAATCAAGGCCAATACGTCTGTTTATTTGAGTCCTAATAGTTTGAGATTTATCGTCCTGTGAAGGTAAGAAGGACTGTTAGTATGTCATCGTTATGCGTCTTTGGTTCAGACATAGGATTCTCACTAACCACCCATTTGATCACCATTCAACTCCTGGAAAACACACTTCTTTACCAGGCCGAAGCAGTAATAAGCCCAGAAAAGAGGTACATTTCTTGGATATGAGACTAGCAAACCGACCTCTGTAAAAAATAACACAAGTGCTATTGTGAAACATCAAAGAAATGAAAGAAAATATCACTGTAAGCTGCTGTCAGAATACAAAAATCACTTCAACATATTTCAACGCCATTTTACTTATTTAAATTTCACTACGAGATTGTAAAAAGGAGGAGCATGAGAGAAATTAATTTTTCCACTTGTTAAACAGATAAATCATTCGATCAGCTTTTACAGATTGAGCGAATAAAATCAAGAAGGCGTTACAAGCTAGAATATCATCAGCCTTGGTATGAAAATTTATGTTTTCTAAAATATTTTACCAAGCGAACAGCAAATCAATGATTGGGTGGCACGAAAATACAAAAATGTCAGACGACGGAGGAAATGGTTTAGAAGATGAATATGTATTACATGTTATAATACATCACTTTGTTACGCAATAGCTCTTTGGTATTACTTGTAGAGAAGAATAAAGCTTGACACATTGACCAGTCTTTTCAGTACACAAAAAAAAAACAATGACATAAGAGAAGATATAGTACTGAGTAGATGTTCAGTGAAACACTGTAGTTAGAGTTAAAGGGGACAAAAGTGTAATGAAATATGAATTTAACTGCATGGGAGTAGAAGATACGGAAAATACCGTATTAGCAGGATATTTCTCTCCCACGAGTCTCAGGGTTGACGGCGAAGGTCCTGGGTTCGAAACCCGGTGGATGCGTACTGCTGAAGATCCCCAAACTAGGACGAAACAGCTGTCGAGTACTCTCAGGTTTCCCGATGGTTCTCTAACTAATGTCAGCTCATGATGAAAATCCTGTAACCAATCAAATCCCTACAAACCAACACTTGAATATAAAGGAAACTAATTGTTTTAAGTTCAGTAAATGTCGTGTAATTGAGCTCCTTGAGATGCCATCATGAGTACTAGCAAAGCATTCTGAGCATCACTCAGCAACACGATTATCGCTCACCACTGATAGATCATATATTTATAATAAGGTTTATGCAGATGGCAATAAAAATAACAAAGGTAGTTATGTATGTATCTTTAGACAATTCAATTATTAAATTAGCTCGAATCTTAAAAGTAACGTAATAGTAAAGATGTAGTGGACTGATAATCAGAGTTTAAATAAATATCATAAAAGTACAAAAAAATGGAAAATAAGGCGTGGGAGGCTTTTGTTTAGAATTCACCTAGGCCAAGAGAGAGACAAAGGTAGAACAGACTTCTCTCGAATTCCCATAGCTTCGGCTACGTGTAAAAGACGGGTTCGAATTCCGTCGAAACAATTTGTTGTAACAATGTCCATGTGTTTGTATGTTTATTAGCCTTAAAAGGAAATTGCATAAATTGCAATGTTGGTGGGTATTCAGCATACAAACCCTACAGAAATTTATGAATTCATTAAATACTGCTTTTCTTAAAGTTGTAGCTTGTTTTATGCTTAATGCGAGGAAGAAATGTTTTCAATGAGGACATCTTTTGTGCCATTCTCTAAATATTGTCTCTTAGAAATATTAGGATGGCTTTTTTAACTACCCATTAATATAAGTGATAATCTTCAAGGTCATAGTTTACATTCAAAATTCATTTCAACAAAACTGTTCTTTGGATAAATAGTGTGGAAGAGAAACCGCATTTAATTAATATATCTTGCTGATATGAAATATTGCATTACCTCATTAGTCTGCAGAAAAGAACAACAACACCACAAAAAGGTAACCAACTGAGTTACGAAGGGTATGAAACAGTTGTCCAGTACTCCTCAGTTTTCAGTGGTTCTCTGAAGGATGTCAGCTTGTGACCAAACCTATAATAAATCAAATCACTACAGAGTGACTCTTGAGAACATCTTTTTCATTGTATTATACATATAAATGCCTATGCTATTCAGAACCATATATTCTATTTAGTCTAAGATTTATGTTAACAGTAAAGCAAAAACAAGAAACAAACACCGTGTGAAAAAAGCCTAAATAAAATAGAATTCTAGGCAATAATAATTTGTTCAAATATTGATTTGAAGGCATTTGACTGAACACAGAAGTTCATCATGATCTGACATTGATTACAGAACCATTGAAGAACTTGGAGATATAGGACATCTGTTTCGTCCCAGTTTGGGACTCTTCAGCACCAGGCACCCACTGGTGTACGAGCCCAGGACCCACTGGTTAAAAGAGAAGCTCATAGACCATTTGGCCACTGGGACTTGATACAATGATCAGCCCATGAATTCTACCTTCTATCAGTCTTTGATTTCAGCACAATCATTAACCAGTGTCATCGGCGAGTATTTTTCCCCACTCATGCCGTGTATAAATGTTGGAAGTGGGTACACAGCTACAGGATTCGTAGGCATTTAGAAAATGTTACTTAACAGGATGTGAAACTTGATAATATAGAACTTAACATTACAATCATGTTTTCAGATTTAGAATGACAAGTGAAACAAGTGAAATAATACAGGAAACAGTTCAAATTAGGAATAATGATAGTAGTAATAGTAATAATGGTAGTCATACTTGTAGCAATGAGTAAAAGGTACATATATATACAAAATATTTAGAATGAAAAAAAAACTGATGTCAGCTCATGATGAAATCCTCCAACCAGTCCAACAAAATAACTAAAAACCCATGCTTCATAACTGATCTGATAATCACTAGCGACTGGCCCTATTCAGGCAGTTAGCCTGGGGTTCTAGTGGGAATCCGTGACCAGTAGATTACAGCAGGTTGAAGGTGAGGCAGTAACCCATCGAAAAAGACATTGCGAAGTGGTCGCGCTATGTAGTGAATTGGCAGAAATTATAATTCCTGGACTGGCCGGCCATTGCATAGGGTCCCAGTGGCTTAATGGTCTACGAGCTAGCTTGCCTTGTAACCAGAAGGTTCTGGGTTTTAACCATGGTGGTAGGTGCGTACTACTGACGAGTTCCTATAGATAGATAGATAGATAGTACGTGTCTACTTCTGAGTAACAAGAAGAAACAGTTTCCCCAGTTATGACCGCCTCGGGGATTTTTATGTACTGACGATGTCCTTTCCCAATATATTATGAAATGATTTTTATGCGGTTACTTAAAATGCTTTAAAAATTCATCAGGTGTTCCGTCTATCTATCTAATTCGTCTCATTATAACAGTAGCCACATGCGTGTTTAAGGTGTGGATTTCAGTAATCACCAAAACTTGCTGATCACACCATAGCGGCCTGTTTAAAAATTGGGCTATTGAAAAAAACCTACACCATTATGGTGTACATAATTTTCTTGTTCACTTTGTTGTAATATACTAAAATACGACCTCTAATGGTATCGTTTACTGTCACAATTATTTGAAATGTATACAACCTGCTGATTGAGAAGTTTGTGCTAAATCTCAGAAAAAATGCGTAATGGTGGGTGGCAGTCTATATCAAGATGTGAAGTAATTGCTCCTGAGATTTTTCACTACAAACTGCGACAGTCTGAGAAATGCAACTAACTACTTACAGTCTTCAATTTTCTTTCACCTATTACCATTATGTCAGTTTATGATGAAATCCTGAAATCAATCAAATCCCTGCAAACCCATCGGATTCTCACTAGTAACTGGTCCTATTCATTAAGGCAGTCATATGGGTTTCAGTGAGAAGTCGTGACCGATGGGGTACAGCAGGTCGGGTGGGGCGACAAATAATCGTCACGGATGATATTCGCTAGCGATTGTGACATATCGTGAATTGGAAGAAGTAGAAATTCATGAATTGGCCATTGGATAGGCTCCAAGTGGCTTAATGGTCTACGAGCTCGCCTTGTAACCAAAAGGACCTGAGTGCGTTCTGATGAAGAGCTCCGGACGTGGAAGAAACGGCTTTCGAATACTCTCAAGTTTTCCAATGGTCGCCTAACCGATGTCAGTTTATAATGAAATCCTGAAACCAACTAAATCTCAGCAAACTAACACTTGAATATTATTATGCGTTTGGGTCAAAAAAATGTACCCTGTGCTCCTTTTCTAAATGGCTTTCAACAAAATGTTTTGCATTTCGTGAAGGAGGCAAAGAAGAAATATCATAAGGGATGATTGATTTTCGCCTCAATTTTAGAGATCATATTATCACGTGATCTAATGTCCATTACCACTACTTTAATTTAAAGATTCCGGACAAAGAGGAACTGTCAGTGTTGATGAACATAGAATAGTTTGTTTGTTCGAATTGGTCTCCATAGTGGCGCGAGATAAGAAGAGGCTGTCAGTGAGCTTAATCGTGTACTGGTTGGAAGAAGACTGAAGAAATACCATGAGAAGTATAATTGTACATTACATAAATGTTTATTTATAGACCTTAGCACTGATTAACCATTATAAATCTGTTTCTTCATTGCTTGAAGAATAAATAATCGTATTGCGCAAGCGTTTCTGTTGTTCTGTGTCAGGTACAGTGCATAATGTACTGCGTATTAAGCTTAGTCTTCTAAAACCAGCGATAGATCCAGGATCTCTACGATCTGGATATATGATAGAAACTTCTGTTGAAAATTCTATACATTATATCAACACTCTTCAGAATAAAGCTAATATTATTAAATTAAGTATAATAACTAAGCTAATCAGTTAAAAATAAGGCAGTTAGGAAAAAAATTCACTAGTCAAACAGGCGGAAACTGTGACACTCATATATGTATACATTTGTGAGAAGCTTTCTCGTCTGTTGGGTTCGGTATATGCTTTTCCCCCATCCTCTGTTAATCATTAATCTGAGTTTATTTTCTGGTAATTATTTTCCAGTATATTTGCTTCTCATCGGAACAGAATAATATTTTCTCCTCTTGAAAAAATAACCAGATTGCATAACTGTCTGAATTCCTCTCAGATAGCTTATTCATTTGTCTATTTATTAATTTATACGCAAGGCGTAATTAAAACTAAATGGAGCAGAAATGTGAGCTTCTCTTGCTTTGGAATTCTACACAGATAACTTGTTGATTAGGCGTATTTCACATTCAGATGTATGTGTATGTTGAAAATGTTTAATTCTGAAGTTTTTCTATGTGCATGGATTAGGTGAGGCTAATAGTCTGTACTATGAAACCACGGCAAGTGAGGCAGAACAAGCTGCAGACAAAGGTGACCTCGCAACACTCTACCAAACTACTAGGTACCTATCGGGCAAACGTTTGACACAAATCAAGCCGGTGAAGGATGACAATGGAAAGTCACTCAACAAAGAAGTGGAGCAAAGGAAACACTGGGCTGAACACTTCAAAAGACTCTTAAATCGACCACCACCTACAACGCGCCCAGCAATACCAACAACGGAGACAGAGCTACCAGTGAACACCAACCCCCCGACGAAATCAAAGTCCTGAAGGCAATCAAGATGCTAAAAGCTGGAAAAGCAGCAGGACCAGATGGAATCCCAGCAGAAGCATTGAAAACGGACCCAGAGACAACAGCGGACTTGATGACGCCACTACTGGAGAAGGTGTGGAAAGAAAGCAAAGTTCCCGAGAATTGGAAGAAAGGATACTTATTCAAACTACCAAAGAAAGGAGACCTAAGTCAATGCAAGAACTGGCGCGGAATTATGCTTCTGTCCATCCCAAGCAAAATGCTAAGCCGCATCATCCTGGAGAGGAAACCATCAGGTGACATCGCTAGACAAGCTCTTGAGTGGAACCCGGAAGGGAAGCGACAAGTCGGTCGTCCAAGGGTGACGTGGAGGAGGTCATGTGAAGAGGAGATGAAAACGTGTGGGCAGACATGGAGCCAGGTGAAGACTCTAGCAGAGAACAGAACGCAATGGAGACGCACGGCTGAAGCCCTATGTTCCTGTAGAAATTAAGGGATACAATAATAATAATAGTCTGTTACTGTTCTTTTTGTACAACCAATCTATACACAAGTAATCCACAACTTAAAAAGATAATTATTTTGTAATATGGTTCAGTGATCGTTTTTTAGTAATATATACCTAAATGATATCCCGTGATTAACTCATCTGAAGCTGGACAGATAAGTACGAAAGTGATGAATGCATTATTATGATTATTATTTATTATTGCCTTGGGTTTCAAGTGGAACATAGGGCTTCAACAACACATCTCCCCTTTGCTCTATTTTCGGGCATCCGTCAATTAGGATTCCAGGCGAGCGATGGCCTGCATTGTGCGTGGTTTAATCCGACAGGCTCCTCAATGTATACCCGATTCATTTCAATTATTTCCGACATATTTGTTGAGTAATCGGCTCTCGGTTGGTTTGTTCTCAGATGGAGTTTCTTCTTATTGATATAAGTATAAACCTTGGCCACTGTGGCAGAGTATAACTCCATTAAAGATAAGATTATATTTTGATAAATCACACAGTGTTATACAGTAATATTAACTGATGACATTTCGAGCATAAACTATTGCTACTCATAATCATATTAAGTCACTCACTTGATATGGGTTGAAAAATCTTTATGGCAATTGCCTTAGCAACCGAAGATATACCAGCCTAGGAAGTTGAGGTGGCACCTTGTCACATAGAATTATAAAAGCAGAATTTGTATCAGTTTTGTGCTCCGTATCCATTAGGCGTGCATTGTGGAACTCCTGAGTGGCTTAACGACTCCTTTATCCAAACATGGTGGACAATGCTCAAGAAGGCGACGATAAGCTTGCCGAATCATTCTAGCTGTGCAACCGTCTCCCAATGAACAGTTAAATTTATAAATGTACAATGAATTGACCAGTCCCCATAGCTTATCCTTCACGTATACTGGAATGATACATAGCGTTGCGGCAAGAAGTGTTTTAGCTATTTTTTTGGAGTTTCGATGACAGTAATTCAGTATTTTCGTCCCCTTCGAATGGTAGAGTCATCTACATGTATACGTTTCTGTACAGTTTGCAGGCATTTCCCCCTTTCTGTTCTTATCATGGAGACTTTAACAAATTCTTCTTGATTTCTGTTTTCTAATCTCCTTCTAAACGTAATAACTACTTCTTTTTTCGTGTCATTACATTCCACTCATTGTTGGTTGCTTAAATTACGACCATCACGGTAAACGCTTGCTTTGTGGAGCTGTGTGTTCTTAATTCATTTCTGCAGATGAAGTGAAACCTCAAAATAAAAGGCATATATTTTACGCTACAAATCTTATTAACAAAATAGCATACTATGTTATACAGTAACAGACGCATATAAACTCACTAGTAGAGGGAATAAAATTCACATTCGAATGAGAAAATGAACAAGGAGAATTAGCTGTGTTAGATTGTAAAATTAAACGAATAGAAGAAGGTAAACTGCACACTAGCGTTTATTTAAAAAACCAACGCATTCTACTAATAGATATTTAGACTTTAATTCATCTCATCCAGCAATGTCTGTAAAGGCAGGCTTGGTTAAGTGTCTAACAAACCAAGTAATAGCACTAAGTAGCACAACTAAAAACCTAAATGACGAAATGAAACAGACAGAAGAGGCGTTGGTGTTAAATAACTAACTATCCTATAAAATTCATCAGGAAGATCAGAAAAGGTTGGAATAAAAATAATGGTGAAACTAATAATAATCACAAAAATAAGAAGGAATATAAGCCATCTACAGCTTGACCATATAAGGAGGGGACATCTAAGGCCCTACGTAGGATTCTCAACAAAGCAGTAATTAGGATGGCATTCAAACCTACAAAATCGCCCAGGGACACGTTCTGTAGATTAAAGGACCTCGTGGACACAATTAGACAAAATAATATAATTTACAAAATGCCTTGCAATGACTGCGAGTTAGGTCAACTACGTAAGTCAAATTAGTAGATCGGGAGTAGTCAGATTGTCGGAATATATGAATTTAGCGAAGGTAAGAATAATTGATATCACAAAGATAAGTAATTTAGAAAAAAGCTCAACGATTGCACTGCATGCATTAACACACAATCACACAATAAGGTGTGTGGGAGAGGGTTAAAATTCTAAGAAGTAATATAGGTCGGTAAAGAGAGAGAAATTGATTACTGATTCCTGGCTGCTTCATCCAGCCTACATCCAACACATGCAGTAGAGGTGACTCAATACAAATACCAAAGATATGGAAGATTTTATTACCGCCAGTCAAATCGAAAGAGGATAATAAATAACGTTACAATGTATTCAATTCACATTATAACATTCTAACAAGTTACTTATTTTGACTATAGAAACACTCGACTTATTTCCTATCTGATTGTATTTGATTGATAACACTCATATTGTTGTTTCTGAATGTACATTATCTTATATTGACTTTTATTCAAATGTCTAATCAGTTCCACTCATGTATATAAATGAAGTAAAAAGTTGTGTGAGTGACTTGATTTGATTATGAGTGGCAATAATTTGTGCTCGAAGTGTGGTCATCAGTTAATATTATTGTACAACACCTCTGTGTGATTTATCAAAAGAAAATCTTATCCATAATAGTGTTATACTCTACCACAATACCCAAGTTTTATACTTATATCAGTAATAGGCAAATATCAAGAGATTTGTGTTGAATTCAATTCTAATTTTCCGGTTGATTGTAATGATAAGACCTCAGTGTTTGGCCACATTTGACATGTCGACTCCTAGTAAGGACGCTTCAATGACGTCTGAGTATTGACTTGAACTAATTTGGTAAGTGGGGACTAACACTGGAATCCAGGATGCGCGATTCGTTTTATATGTGACTCATCAGGTGGATTTATTTGCATTATTCAGTAGATTACTTAGGTCACGAGAGCTTTGATGTGCAAAACTATGGGTATTGGTTTCGGACCTCAGTGGGAACACCGTCATTCAGTGGACAAATGCAGGTACATCCAGATGACGAGTCCAAAATAGGACGAAATGTCCAACTTGGATTCCAAATTACTTTTAAATATCAAGAAAAATTACCAGATATCTCTCTAGTTGCAGAATTTTGTTCATTTTCATATTTATTTTAGTAGAGATAACTTATAACTTGCTTAATATATGGATTTCCGTTTTCTAATTTTCTCTGTAAAATAAAAATAATAAGTATGGCGGCTTCAATAATATTTTCAATTAGCTTTCATTCTCTTTTATTTGTTTTTTTTACTATTGAATCCCCAAAGGAAATAAGCAGAGAGCGAGGAAGAGAGAGAGAGGGAAAAGAACCCATCCCTTTAGGGATTGGATCTTGTTTCAGATTAAACAGCATAGCAATCACATGATATACTACTGATTACTATCTTCTAAGTAGATGTTGTAAAAAGGATAAAAATATTAGGCAGTTAAAATCAACTGACAGTTTTGTATTGTATGAGAGTGTGTGTGTGTGTGTGTTGTAAAACCTATTCTCTAGAATAAAGCTCTTATTTATTAAGATTTTTTTTAAGAGCAAATTATATATCTCTATCAGTATAGGTATATAAATAATAGGGTGGGATGTAACTTTTCAGCTTTACAACTGTCTGATGAAAGATAAAGCGTGTTAGAAAATTATAATGACAGTAAAATTACTCCCTACTCTGTTGCCTAATTAAAACTAATTTTCGTAAAATCCAAAAGTGTTTTTTTCCTCAAGCCCTTTTTTGTGATTGAAGTTTATCTGTGAGAGAGACAGATATCACAGTATAGTACTGTCTAGGGATTATTATCTACAGTGAATTGTTAACCAGAAATATACTGTTGAAATAAGACGGTTTAGAGTCTAAGACTGATGATAAGATGAAATATTGTTTGATTGGTTCGGGGAATTCATCATGAGCTGACATCAGTTAGAGAACCATTGGAAAACCTGCAGGGAGTATTGAATGGCTGTTTCGTCTTCCTTCCCTGAGACTCTTCAGCAGTACACACCCACCGCCAGGGTTTGAACCGAGGACCTTCTGGATACAAGGTTAGCCAACTCGTAGAAGATTAAGTTACTGGGACCCGATCCAATGACCAGAGCATGGATTCTAAATTCTGTCAATTCATGCATGACATAGCACGACCACTTGGCAGTGTCTTTCTCGATGAGTAACTGTACTCACCTACAACCTGCTGTACCTTACTGATCACGGCTTCCCACTAGAACCTAAAGTAACCGCCTGAATACGGTCAGTCGCTAGTGGGTATCAAATCAGTTATCAAGTATTCATTTTTTAAAGAATTGTTTGATTGGTTGGAGGTGAGGACAGTTACTCATCGAAGAAGACATTGCGAAAAAGGTCACGCTATGCCGTGAATTATCAGCAGTTGCAATTCATAGGCTGACCATTGTATAGGATCCCAATGGGTTAATGGTCAACGAAGTAGCTCACTTTGTCATCAGGAGACCCTGGGTTTGACCCATAGCGGTGGGTAACTACTTCTGAAGAGTGAGTCCCAAACTAGGTTGACGAAACAGCCGTTCAATACTCCCTACAGGTTTTAGAATGGTTCTCTAACTGATGTCAACTCATGATGAAACCCTCCAACCAATGAAATATATTCATTCGTCAACTTTATGATATATTCCGGAAGAGTTGAGAAAAATTTAATAGTTTTCATGCACAAAGAGATGGTAATTTTTTTTGGTTAATTGATTAAGTGAATATTGTTCAGACGCATTCATCGTTCAGTCGTGCCGTCAGTTAGTGTAGCAATGCAAAATAGTTTTCATAATAGTGAAGAATCCTGTTCCCTCAATCATATACGTTCCTAGTAAGGCATAAAGCATTCAATATTGAGGCTTTGAATTTTCAGTAGCCAAGTTTTTCCTGAGAAATGAGGTTGCTAGCATTACGCTCAACCTCCTCTCTTTTACTGGTTTACTATCGATTAGTAGACTAAAAGAGGTTTAGAGGTGCGTCAGTTGGAAATCGAATCCTAGACCACACGCGTGGTTGTTAGGCAATGTACCAGTGAACCACCCAAACACATAGAAGACGTTTGTAGAATAAGACATTAGTACTTGGTACTAGATGGTTGGAGGCAATCGGCCATAGGAAGCCTTGGACCTAGGTTTCGTGCTAGTTGGCACTCATCAGCAAGGCGTATCTGCAACCTTGAAGGAACTGATGTCCCTTCTGATATTCGAACCGGCATCACCCAGTGCTGCAGTCAGAGACGTTACCACTGAGCTATTCAGGTTCGCGGCTGACCTCCTGTAGGACTGTATTGGATATTTTTGATTGAACACTAGTCAGTAACTAATGTAGTGTGTCTAGTCCTATCTTCGGTGTAGACTGAATTCTATCAGTCATGTTTGCGGGTTCGAATCTCAAAAGGGACATCAGTTCCTTCAAGGTTGCAGATACGCCTTGCTGATGAGTGCCAACTAGCACGAAACCTAGGTCCAAGGCTTCCTATGGCCGATTGCCTCCAACCATCTAGAAGCAACAATTCAAAGTGCACCGTAATGGCGAGCCACCCAGCATAGTGGCCACATTGCAAACATGACTGATAGAATTCAGTCTGCACCGAAGATAGAACTAGACACATTACACTAGTTACTGACCATTGTTCAATCAAAAGACATTAGTACTGTCAGCATAGAATGGTTGGCTAACAGTTAACTGACCAGTAAAGGAATATGCGAGAAATTGATGTGATGTTAAAGCATACCCCGAAAATACACCAGTTTGGATGCACTTTCGATGCAATAACCAGCATGCAGCAATGTAGATGCAATCTTATATACCTCATTCTGAAGTCTGCTACCTGGTGTGACAATCAAACATCTACTGGCACAGAATAAAAGGACTTATCCAATAAAGATGTTGAATTTTACTACATCAATATTGATGAAAGAATTCTTCAGGTACCCGAATAAAAAATAATCAGTTATATTTGTTACAAAATTCCATGATTCACAATAGTACCGGTCACTATCATCACAATATTTACCTTTTCTCATGGTATATTAATGTTTCAATAAGTTTAAGATACGAGAATTGTAGATTTCTTCATAGAATAGGACTGGTTTATGTGACTTACATAATCTTTGATCAGTAACAGCTATTCCACTTAGGAACTTTATGTCACTTTCTAGTACAATCAGTCTGGTATTCATTCTAAGATCAGATTACGAGTCTATAATATACTTTGCCTCTGAATACAGAAACGCATGCCTCTGTTTAGTTCATTCAGACGACTCGATAATTCTATCGTTAAACATAAATGAATTTGGTTTTACCTGTTTTGAAACAAGTCATTTATTATTATCATTCCCTTAGGTTTCCATCGTATTATTGAGCTGCAATAGGACACCTCCATTTCACTCTGTCCTCTGCAGTCATCATTATCTCTTTGCGCGATTGTGCAAGGGCTTTGATTTACTCCTAATACTATCTCTTCCATGTAACCTTCAGACCCACGCCCAAGTCATCGTTTTCGATTCGAGTTCTACTTGAAAGTTTGCTTTGCGCCTGGTGTCATTCAGTGGTTCCCTCAACGTATGTCCAGTTCATTTCCAATTTCTGAAAACATTTTTCAGAAGTAGTCTTTTGGTTGGTTTGTTTCCTAAGTTCCTTTCTGATCGGCTATGTGATCCTCAGTATCGAAATAAGCCATACAGAATAGACAAAGCACTTTGTCGATCTATGAAAGCTTAGTCTGAATGAGATTATTGTGCCTGGTTTTCCAACTATATTTAGAAGTGAAAAGTTGTTAATTTATGCTAGTGAATCTTTTAAAAGGTGTACTTATATCTAGCGGAAGACCCTTTAAATACCATGTGAAGTAGTGTTCTCTGATAAAGTCTTTAGAACGCAAAAGACATAAACATGAGGGCACACAACTGTACAGAAATCATGATTTCATAGTAAGTTAATAAATCCAGTTTCTGGTATTGTTCTATCCTCAATGGTAGATGGTTTCACTGTCAAGTTTCCATAACCTTTCTGGACTCCATTTTTACCACTGAATTTAATGGTCTTTATTGTTCAATGTGTAGTTTGACTTGACTTCACTCAACCCCAAATTATCACCAGCAGTACTGCAATAGTGATGCAGAGTTATTTCTTTTAACGATGAGAATAGAGAAGCTTTATCCTCTTTCATCATACTTTTCTACGCATGCGCTTTTGTGGGTCATTGGTAAGATTCATGTCTTTCAAAACGAATGGGACCTTACACCTTCATCCCTAAGTAGTGTGGTCAATTACTACTGAAGTTCCTCCGTATATGGAAAAAAAACATTACTGATGTCAGGCACACATAAGAGATAATTTACTTAGTGTTCAGATTACTCACATTTAAAGGATGTGTGCAGTCACTACCTAAAAAAGGGATACTGTTGTGAAAAATATGGTTTTCCATTATTATGTTAACCATCTACTCTCATCTGAGCACCGTGTTGACACTTTAATCCTCCTACTCGTTGTGAAATACATAAAACTGATTTTTCGGCTTTATGAGCAAAGGCTGAATTGGTGATCAATCTTGGACCTAATGAGATCTCTACGAACGAACTCTGTCAATGCTGGTGAACAATGAGTCGTTTATTTATTCGAAATGTAACCATTTGGTGGAGGACAAGAAGGCTGCTGCATCTTAGTCGTATGGTGGTTGGCAGAAAACGAGTCGTATTTCACTCGTTTTCTGCAGTATTGAGTTTCGGTTTTCTGTTGTTCTGCGTTGGTTATTGTGCATAGTATTCTGCGTATTAGGCATAGTCTTCTGAAACCATAAATGGATCCAGGATCTTCGCGATCTGGATATTTGACAAACACGTCGAAAATTAATCTAATAACTGCTAATGATCGACTATAGGACGAATTCGGCTGAAATTCTAGTGCGAAGTGCTAACCGGTGGTGTCCACCAAGCAGGGTGTGAGGACAAATACTTGTCGATGAAACTGAATGCCGTGCCGCACTACAATCGCGAATTAATAGGGGTAGAAATTAACGGTCTATTGGATTGGGTCCTAGTCACTTAGTGGTCAACCAGCTTGACACGTAACCTAAAGGTCCTGGTAATTGGTGCACACTGTGGAGGCGTTCAAAAGTAGGAGGAAACAGTTGCCCAGTACTTCTACTGGTTCTAAGTGATTCTCTAAATTATATCATTCCGTGGCCAATCCTTAAATAAATCAAACCCCTAGAAACTAAATCTTGAAAATAGCTAAGTGTATGTATTTCTTATATCTCACCTACTACGAAATAGTTTGTTTGACTTCACTGATAGTAGAAAATGATGAGTATTAACTGATTAAAAATGCTCATGAAAACTTTTCAAAAGAATGGATACTGAACAAAGAGTACGCTTTTCAATATCTTCCCCTTCATAAGGCTCTACGGTTATATATACATTATAATGAATGAATGAATCAGTGATATTAACAACATTATTTTGTTTAAATAACATCGAATCAATAATAATATCAATGGATTACAGTTCAATAGCATCAACATAAAATAAGCTGAATGTCAGAAAAATTAAGAAAGATAATAGTACAAATTCATGAATTTATAGTCTGTACTGAAGGCCAGGGCAGTAGTAGGGGTTGGACTTGCTTCTTTTGAACACAGAGCACTGGTTGTTTGAGGCGAATCGCAATAGCTTCTGCTGTTTGGAGCATGCGGTGCTTCGATGATTTTGGCAATTTATTAGGCACCTGGTAGATGATAGAGAAGGATTCTTCAATGCTGGCTCTTGTGGTCGGTTTGCACCAGATGGTCTAATATCGAACTGTTAATAGTTTCAACTACACCTTTACTTAGCCAAACTGGGAGATGTTCTCGAGCGAGAAATATCAAGTTCCTAGAGCGACGGCAGATATAACTCTCTCCACAAGCGCAGTTGAACTGGTAGATACAATTTGAATTCGAGGTAGCAACATTGCTCGTGTAGAGAATAATACGTGTATTTCACCAGAATTAAAAGTTCTTTGAACTGATTTTATTAATTTCCTCGTAATTATTTCACTTGGTACATCGCCCTTGAATTGCAGTCGTATATAAAGTGGCTTCTTGTTTACAGATAGTGAGTAGTCCTTTTTCGCTTTCTTTGCCATGTGTTTCTTGATAAACTTTTCGGGATAGCTATTTTCGATCAAAGTATCATATACAATGCTTAATTCATCTTCAATTACTTCTTCTGAGCATATAGCTCTAACTCTGTGGCTGAAGGTCTTCACTAAATTTCTTTTGTACTGGAGAGGAACGAGGCTATGAAAATGTGTATATTGTCCTGTCCAAGTGCTTTTTTCTATGAAAATTTCTTTTTATGCTACCATCTGGTTTTCTTGTATGTAGGAGAGCCAGCAAGGCAATTCTGTTTTGGGATTCCTCTTCGCATGTGAATTTCATATCTGAATGTACTTCATTGAATTCAATAATTATTGTACTCCTATCAGAATCATTATCACAAAGAATGAATGTGTCATCCATATATCGGCAATAAAATGAGAACTTACTGATAAGGTTGTTCAAAGGTCCATTTTCTAGCTTACTTAGAAAGAAATCAGCCAGAATGGGACCCAATGTGGAGCTAATCGCCACCCTGTCTACTTGCCTGTAACGCCTGCCGTCAAATTTGAAGCTTAAATTTATGGTACATCTTAATATCAATTCTTTTAGGATTTCAATACGGATAACAATGTTTATCGACTGGTTATCCACTTGTTCACATATGTAGTTAACTGTTTCTACTAGAGGTACATTTGTGAATAACGATGTTATGTCCAGAGATATCATGGTTTTGTCCTTGATAATAATATCTTTTATTTTATTTACGAATTCAAATACATTTTTGACGCTATATTTCACTATCTTATCATGCAAAGGTTTGAGAATATTTACTAACCATCTAGCTATAGCATGGTAGGGCGAATTTTGCATATCAAATATTGGTCTTAACGGTACCCCTGGTTTATGCACTTTAGGTAGACCATACATTCTTGGCGTATACTCGAGTATTACTCGAATTTAACCGATCATATAAGATAATCAAGCGACTGACTATCTGCGTTTATTAACCCATCTTCTGTCTCTTTTTTCGACCTCTTCTTTTGAATGCTCCCATTTTGTATGATCAAATTATGATAAATGGATCATATCAGTAGAGTAGTCGAGTGTATCTGTAGTTCAGATGTCAACTCAGATGTACTGAAACATTCTGTCGTTAAGCTTCAGTTATGACGATTGTCTTCAGTGCAATCAGCCATCACAAACTGCGTGAAATTTGAAATGAATACCCTTTTTCCCTGGATTGAAGGAGAAAAACATGAAACAAGGCATACTGCTTACATAGCAAATTATATTCGTGTGAAACAAGAACAATAAACACTGTGTAATGAAATTAATTCAATTTCATTTCGTGTGCTTTTATTCTTCCACAAACCCACTAAAATGTAAACTGGTGCATAATTTATTAATGCAAGAATTTTGAAATCAGTCAGAGAACAAATTGAAACCACCAAGGAGTGCTGGACAGTTATTTCGTGCTAGGTTCTGTCTCATCAGCAGTACATTCACTCCTGGGTTCAAAACCAGAACCTTCCGGTTACAAGGAGACCTCGTAGACCATTCAGCCATTGTGACTCGATTCAATGGCTACTGGACTAAATTATCTAGAGTTCTACTAAGAATTCGTGATCACTGGCGTCCATCAGGTCGAGTGTGAGGAGAAATAGTCGCCAGCGACATTGGCTGATAATCACGTCAAAATTACTAATTGACAGAAGTTACCCTTCATGAGTCATTGGGTGACGTCGCAGTGGGCGAATGGCCTATGAACATGTCTTGTTACCAGAAGGTCCCAGGGTCAAAACATGGTGGGTGCTTATTACTGAGGAGTCTCAAACTAGGACGAAACACTTGTGCAGTACTCTGAAACAAATCAAATCCATAGAAACTAACCCTTGAAAAGTTAAGAAATCATTGTCAGATGAAAAGAATTTGACATAATTTAGTTGTACACTCGACACAAAATAAATTATATTTTCACATCTAAACAACAATAATTATGGAAAGAAAAATGATTTAGACCACGACTTGATTACTCATCACAGACAAAAGTACAATTGTTTATTTATGATAATAAATCATATTGTGAATTCTATCCAGACAAAACAATATTAGTTAATTCAACATAATACTGACAACTGACAGTTTGTAAAATAATATTGTGAATTGTGTATATGACATTCATTATGAATGAAGGCTTTTGTATTCCCCAATGAATGAAGTTAAAAACGCAGAATATGACTTTCTGTTTTTTTTTCATTCATTGGAAGATAGGGAAAGTTTTATAATAATAATACTGCGGCAATGGTGTCATCAGGATAGAGGTAACATTATGCCAGAACACGGAGGGATATACTAAGCTATAAAATTATTATTATATTATTATTGTTTCATTTAATTCCTAGAGGAACATAGGGCTTCAGCCGTGCGTCTCCATTGCGTTCGGTTCTCTGCTAGAGTCTTCACCTGGCTCCAAGTCTGCCCACATGCTTTCATCTCCTCTTCACATGACCTCCTCCAAGTCACCCTTGCACTGACGACCAACTCGCCGCTTCCCTTTCGGGTTCCACTCGAGCGATGGCTTGTCTAGTGATGTCACTTGATGGTTTCCTCAGAGTATGGCCAATCCATCTCCATTTCTTCCTGCATATTTGTTTCACAATCGGTTCCTGGTTGGTTCGCTCCCAGAGATCTCTGTTGCTGATCTTTTCTGACAGGCCATCTGATCTTGAGTATTGAGCGAAGACAACTGTTAATGAAGGTCTGTAGTTTGTTTGAGATGCTCTTCATGACGCGCAGTGCAAGTCTCTGATCCGTATAGTAGTAAGCACTGACTTCACATTGGAGTTGAAAATTCGGATCTTATTTTTGATGCTGAGTGCTGTTTACCTCCACACAGACTTGAGAGTAGTGAAAGCTTGTCTTGCTTTTCCGATCGATTCTTGCTTTGATATCCTCGTCAGTTCCGCCTGTAGTTGAAACGATGCTTCCCAGATAGGTGGGTGAAGGAGGTTCTTTCTTTCAGGTTCCTCCCATTTATGCTGATTGTTGTCTGTTGTTGTTGCTGTTGGTATTGCCCAGCAATCTTCATCACCTCTGTTTTCTCCATGTTCACCTGGATGTCTATCTTTGATGCTTCTTGTGCCAGCTTAATGCTTTTCACTTGCATATCTTCCAGTTCGTGAGAAATTAGACATATATCATAGGCGAAGTCCAGATCCTCCAAGTTTTTTGTGTGAGTCCATTTTATGTCTGTTTCCTCATTGCCCACTGTTTGTCGCATTATCCAATCTAAAGCTATTAAATTACTGTGTAATAAATACATAGGACGATGAGAAGTGTCAGAAAGATGAATAGTGTTCACAGATGGTTGGAGAATGGAACAAATAATCGAATGGTAAGCAAGGAAACAACAAATTACTAAAGTAATGAAAGGTGGACTACAGAATTCTTCTGTACGCGAAAATCAGGCTTCAATGTTCGGATTGCTACTGCTTCTGTATGTCGCAGTAATCTATGATTACTCCTTGTCTATTTCCCACTCGGAAAGATGTGTTTGAATTGATAACATGACACATACGCTTACCGAAATGCACTGCTAGGTAGTCTTGAACTTATTGGCAATTTCTTTTATACAGGTACGGAAATCTTTTGTGCGACAACTCGCCCAGTTCTTCCCACGTACATACTCCTACAAGTACAGGGAAACGAATAATAGTAACTTAAGGTAACATGAAGGGTTCTCACATACAGATTCGTTTCCCTTAGCATGTTCTTGTTACTATAGACCAATATTAATTTCGCACTCAGATAAATTAAAGCAATGCATCCATTCAATTAATCAGCGATTATTTTGTAAACTTACTTCATTGCCTTTGAATGGTAATCTCATGAATGGATTCTTGTTTCGCAAAATAATTTCAGACAGTTTTTCGTTATCTTATTTGGAATACTTATGAATAAATTAAGTGGGTTGTCCACTACTAGTCAATTTGACATCGAACAGCACCTTAAAACATAGTCGAGTTGCTCATGAAAACAAAGTTTTGAATAGAGTTCTGTTGTACGAAATAGGACGATAGCTGTTAAGAGGGCAAATAGTGACACATCTCAGTAGGCTTGTGATAAATCCAACCTGATAAAGAGCCATTTTCATTTCTTTTAAGAGTCAATTCTAAAAAGCTTATTTTATTCAATATCTCATATTCCTATGTGATTTCTACATTTGGATGAACTAAATTAAAGAGGTAGAGCAGACATGTCGCTTGGTTTTCGCCCTCTCGTTTAATAAAAGTATCATCGACATATGTTAAATGCGTTTTCATCTCTGTCATTTATTTTGATATCCTTTAAATTAGCTGGATATATATTTCAGCAAATACTGGACCAAGAGGATTTCCCGTAACCACTTCTTGTGTCTGCCTGTAATGCGAACCGTTAAACTGAAATTGCACATTTTATGTTGTGTTTTTTATTCCTGTACGTTCCCAGTGGTGGAACATAGGTCTTCAAGCTAGAGGCTTGAAGTTTCGTTAGCAATGGTATTTATTTTTACGGGATAGAGTTTCTAGCCTTATACCCAACCTTCCCTCTTTTCCAGTCTTGTTACTGGCTTAGAGAGGTAAAGGAGTGCATTGGCCGGGGATCAAACCCCGAACCATATGCGTGGTTGGCGAGCATTCTTCCGCTGTGCCACAGACGCATATTTTATGTGCATAAAAGTAATAAGTATATCAGTTGATTATGTGGAAAGCTTATTATGTTGTGGTGAGAGCTGGCTGCTAGTCAAAGTTGGTAGACAGTAATTGACGTCAATGTTTATGTCCTCAATGTTGGTGGTGAGAAAATGAGAACAAAGGCTTTGCGTAGGCGGACACAGTTAGCATATGGATGATCTGACACAGCCACAAAGAGATGCAGGCTTAACTTTCTGTGAGAAACAACCAGTCAAAAGACTGTATTTTCTACTAACAATAATCTACAATAATGTACATTAATATCTATAAATATGTGTCGATTTTCTTTAATAAATGATCTGTTACCTGGCCTTTGTCTTCTGTTGTTACAATGTCAGCACATTTGTAAATAAAGACTCAGTGTTAAAATAAACTATAGGTACCTTTCTTATATTGATATCCTGAATCTTATTAAAAAAAACTAGAAACTATTATTCAAAGTGAGGATAGCTAGATTTTCTCTGACAGGTTCAACCAATTTTGCATGCCGTTCGGCTAGTTCATGATATGGAGAGTTTGACATGACAAATATAGGGCGTAAATGAGTACATTTGTGATGAATATGATTCCTGGAGCCTTATCAGTTCTTATCAGTCACACTTTGCCGTCACAACTGATTGAGAATTTGAGCGATATATTTCTTTTCAGTATTCAGTGTTATGTCTTTACTCTTGTTTTCAGTGGAGAAGTGACTTTCGTCACTTGATAAGCTGAGCATTTTCAAGACACAGTTTAACAAGACCACACTATAACCTTTATCAGGTCTCACTGAGACAATTTGGTCCTTCTTTGTCAATACATTTGTGACTTTCTATTACTATTTGTGCAATGAATTCTTTCAGGGTATGCAGACATTTTACCAAAACAAAACGAATCAAATTTTTTCAAATTACAGAAGCTGTGATATAATTAACACATAGGTGACACAAACCAACTACATTGTAAAAAAAATTTGGATTTAGAATGACAAATGGGACAAGCGGAAACAATTCAAAGTGAGAATAGTAATAAAAATAAGCGTAGTAATGAGGGAAAGGTATATAGATTAACTAAATAAACAAAATAAATAAATGTCTATCCCTCTACGGTCAAGGCAGAAGTAGGGATTGTACATACTTCTTTTGTACACAAAAGTCTGGCTTAAATTCATGAATGAACCAAGGCCTCCACCGTCTTTAGAAGTCTGTAATAAAAGAAACGCGGCTAGTTAGCATGGATTCGATAGATAATGATCTTAAAATCATGTTCAGGGTTGGTAGAGTGAAAGGAGTCGATCAGGTGTTCTAGAATAAAGCTTCGCACACTCTTTCTTTCTCCCTTGTAAAACCATGCTGGAATATGTTCTCGTATCCATGTGGAAAGCATTTTATAGCTATGGGCAGTGTATCTTGCTCCACAAGAGCAGGTAAACTGATTTCATATTCCACAAACTTGATTTGATCACTCATTTATATGCACATCTATGAATAGTGTTCAACATCATATCTCTACTTTTTCCTATTTTCTGTAGTCTTCTTCAGCTGGCTGTACAGCTACTAATAAACTTTCATGTCCTCGTTACACTATCTCCTCCATGATACCTTCTTACCCCAGCTAAACTTGTCATTCCGCGTTCCTCTAGAGGGACTGCCTAGAGCATGATGTCACTTCGCGGCCTTGTCAGCGTGTGTCCGATCCATCTCCATCTTCTTCGTCATATTTCTTGAGAATCAGGTTCTTGATTAATTCGTTTCGTGTTTCTGGCTGGTTATTCAGTCTTCAGTATTAGGCCAGTGAAGGCAGCTGCTGACAAAATCCTATAGCATACTGACGAAAATGCTTTCCGTGACGTACACGCCAAGTTTCAGACCCACACACAAGAATCGACTTAATATTTGTGCTGAAAATCCTAACTTTGTTCCTTATGCTGTGGTGTGGGAAAGATTTCCAAATTAATTTCAAAGTGACGAAATCTATAAGATCCTAGTTTTGACATAGTCGTCCACGCCATGGCCTTTGGTTGAAACGAGTCTAAGTAGATAATTGAAGGAAGTGACGTTATTGAAATCTCTTCCTTTGATAGTGACTGATGCTTGTTGTTGGTGTTGGTTGGTTATTTTCATCACTTCCATCTTTTCTATGTTCACTTGAAGTCCTGTCTTTGCTAAGCTCTTTTCCAAATCGATTGTATTATATTAGACATAAGTTATCCTCAAAGTTCAAATCTTCTATGATCTTCCTGTCGTTCCAACATATTTCTGTCCTAGAACTGCTCATAGTGTACCGCATAATCCAGTCCACTACAATCAGGATTACCATCGGCGATAGTAGGTAGTCTTTTCTTACTCCTGCTATACAAATGACTAATCCGTTCAGAGCAGTATTCATTTATTATTAATAGTTTACACAAAAGACTAATTACATATCGGCAGTCCGCACCCACTGCCAGGCTTCGAAACCATGGCCTTCCGGTTACAAGGCAAGCTCGCATACCATTCAGCCACTGGGACCGGAATCAATGGCTTGGTGGGACACCCATCCTCACACATGACTGGATGGACCTCACTGGTCAAGACTTCTCACTAGAACTCCACAAAACTCCATCCTGTAGCAAGTCAAGTGTTAGGATGGATGTCTCACAGACGACGTGGGGTCGTGCTAAATCGCTAATTGGTAGAAGTTAGCATTCATGGGCTGGCCACTCAATCGGGTCCCAGTGGCTGAATGGTATACGAGCCAGCTTGCCTTGTAACCAGAAGGTCCTGGGTTCGAACCCTGGCAGTGGGTGCGTACTGACGATGACTCCCAAACTAGGCTAATGAAACAGCTGTCCAGTACTCCAGTGGAGGTTTTTGATGGTTCTCCAACTGATATCAAACCGTGATCAACTCGTATAAACAAATCTAATCCTTACAAACCAACCATAGATAATTACATATCAGTTGAGATTCAAAATTGTTTTATGACCTGCTACAGAAAGGGAAGAGTGAATCTACCCTATTCCATTTTTTCCTCAGTTTTAGCCACACTTTATGTTAATTAATCAAGGCAGTAAAGGAGAGCTTGCATGTTAAATAATGTTTTGAAAGGTATATAAACATATACTTTTTGAATACCATGAAATTTGAAGCAGGCAGACAAAGGGACACAAAATGCATTGAAATAGAGTGTTCGGTGAATTTTCAAAGAAAGGCAATTTTTTGATAATAAATGCTTGACAAACCAGAATGAAAGTCTGCTCTGTTAAAACTTCAGTTTGAATAAGAAGTTGAAAATCTTTGTAAGTTTAGAAGAATGAATGAGACGAGTTATTATTGCTCTGAGGATATATTGAGAAATATTATGCAAACAAAAAAAAACAAAATCTATAAAGAATAGTGATATTTGAACCAGTGGGTAAGCTAAATTTCTATCCAACAAAATCCATGGGATTTTCCCCATTTTTTGTATCGTTTTACGTAATTAATTATGTCCTTGAATAACAATATTTACTCACGCACATTTTTAAACGGCTTTCAAACTACCGGTGGTCATTTCCTAGGGACAAAGGAAACAAATCATGGGAGATTTTTCTATTCTTGAGACTGAACAGCACTGCATCACATGCTATATTATAAGGTGGCTAGTTTGCTGGAAGATCCTGATTACCCTGAGAATCCTGTATTTTGTGCAAACATTTTTTCAGAGTAAAGCTGTGGTAATTTAAAATTTCTTTGAAACCTGGATAGACTTCCTAGCTACGTATATTGTACGAATATTCCACATCGTAGTGCTGGTTTTTTGCATTCATCAAAAGAAGACTCATCTGCTGACTGGCTTCTCAAAGGCTTTCATAGGCGTGTATCATTTCGTCTCTACTATACCAGCTTTTGTAGCAGCTAGATTGATTTTCCTGAGTGGCGTTCCTAGCCCCACACCCAACCCTCCTTTTTTTCCCGGGCCTATGAGCGACTAGTAAGCTAGGCGAAACTATTGCTCAATAAATATGTAGAAGAAAAAGGAGATGGATCAGACACACACTGAGGAAATCGTTGAATGACATCGCGCTCCCGAAATAGCCTCGAATGGAACCTGAACTAGCAATGACGAAATTGGACATGGAGATCACGTGAGCAGGAGATGAGAGACTATGAGCAGACATGAGGCCAGCTAAAGAGGACCACATAGAACAGGACACAATGGAGATGTTCTTCTGAACCGCTATGTTCTACTCTGAAGCCAAGGGAACAGTAAAAACAAAATTTGAAAACTAAGTTCTATATGTACATCCAGTAAGACGGTACATGTTTCTCCAATAGAACTAAAATTAATTTTTCTTCAAATGAAAGCCTCTTGATCGAATAAGTCCCTATATTAGAAGCAATGAGAATTTCACTGTAATCGCATGTTTATGTATCCGACTGTTATGTCAATCTATTTTAGTTTTTCAGTTTTTGGTTTCTTGGGCATACACTGGACACCGGATAAGATTTCATCATTCTAAAATCATTTCTACTGAATTCAATTCATTCTTCAGAACATTAGGCTGTCAGACTGAATTTCATTTGAAAGAGGAGTCATGCATAAAAGCAGTAAAGGCACCTTTTACCTAGAAAGACTGAATGATCGAATATCAAATTCAATAGTAAGCTTTTTCAGACAATGAACAAGAGTTTGAAGTATAACCGAAATGGATATTCATCAATCTGTAGTCTTGGACAGTTGCTTCAATGAAATCGATTGTCCTGATAACTGCAGAAGGTAGGTTTTGAGCTCAATTACCTTAGTGGTATCATCTTGTCTGTAGTACTGGATGACGTGGGTTTGAACTCCAGTGAGGGTATCAGTTCCTCTGGATTTTCAGAAACTACTAACTGACAAGTGTCAGTATACACAAGACCTGGGGCCTACATTTAAATTAAAACAGTTCCCATTCAAACTCTTAGCCAAAACTTGACAGTAAACAATAATGCTAAATTATGTTAATTATTTCCATCGGTGGCACAGTGGTAGAATGCTCGCCAACCACGCCTCATGTGGTCTAGCGAACTCAATAACATAACAAGTATGCAAATAAAAATCCAACTTAATGAGATGATAAAATTATAAAAAAAATATAGTATAAAAATATTATAAAAAACATAGTAATGAGTTATATTAATTAAACAGTTAATTGGATGTGCAGTTAAAGACCACGGCTACAAATTATTAATATAATCCACAGAAGCGTTCACTGCTAGAGTCGTGTCTACAGGTAGAAGCTGTGCACCGGTTGTAGAATAGTCTTAGGATGAGAATAAGAGGTTCCTCCAAAAGTCCAAAGTCTACAACACGGTAGACAGTATAGACCAGGGAAAAGACGAAACGACCAACAGTACACTGTTTTTCAGATTGCACTCGGAAGTTATTTATTTGCCAACATGAATCGTTTTCAACAAAAGTCATGTACAATGTCTCTAATTATAACATCTAACAAAAGAGTGTACAATCATATTGTAAGGTACTCCACACGACTTCCTCCTAGAGGTCCGACAAGACTACCGGAAAATCTCTGCGTTAGTGAAGTACATAATAGTAGTAATAAACAAACTTTGAATAATAATAAAGATACATAATAACATGCATGTACGCGGAAACGTATTTGGATCGTTTAAAGTTTGAACGCATTTACAAATAGTTCAACAACAAAAATTGAAATAGAAGTTCATTTCAATAAAATGAAGTTGGTTTCTCTTTGCAGAAGCTATGAACAAAGAATATTTTTAATGTATACATACAAATATCTATGTATAGAGTCATTAGTGAGGGTGAAAAAATGAATTAAAAATTAGGTCGCTTCTGGAAAACACAGAAAAAGCAGTGTCTCTAATTTCAACATCTAATAAAAAGATGCACAGTCCTACTCTTACGTACTCCACAGATCCTCAGCCAACGCACTCCGAAACCTAGCTAAGCCACTAATAAGACTGGCAAAGAGGGAGGGTTGGGCATGACGCTAGCAAACCTATCTCGTAAAAATAAACACCACTGCTACCAAAACTTCTAGTTTCTAGCTTGAAGCCATATGTTCCACTGGGAACGTAAAGGGATTTTCTAAAAATTCTAGTTATTTAAGGTAGTCATTTGAGTATGCTGTTCTCCACAATTAAAAATATTAAGGAAAAAAAAAATGTCAGACTTAAAGTGTGCTTAAATTGTTATAGGAATCCTCAAAAGAAGATAGAAGAAGAAAAAATGAAGCTTAGTCCGTAGGACATTTGTGGAAATAAAAGCTATCAAGCATATTTCTTGAAAGTGAATTGGTTTTACTTAACTGTTGACACATCCACAGCTTTAGATCATTGACATATTCCACAGTGTATCTGTGACAAGTAATTTATAGACCCTGATATGACAAACATTAAATGATCCCGCTCTTGTTAACCTTCTGCATATGAGAGTGCTTGTCAACGACGTTTCAATCACCCATCTGATATTTGATCTTGAACGAAATGCCACTCAGCCTAGAGGTTCCAACAGCACTGATTTCATCATCAGTCAGTTCCTTCGAGATTCCTGATCTGCCTTGATGACAAGTGCCGACAGTCACAAATCCCATGGCTTTGGATGACTGCCTCCAGTCACCCGAATTCCGGTTGTATTTCCACAGACAGTCAACAGTCTGTAAGGCGTCAACGAAAATATTTTTCAACTGGATAATTATATTCATGATCCGGGATTTTTCATCCCTTGCATTCCAAGTGAAATACGGCTACAGGCTTTAAAGTTTCAGGGGTAGTATTGTTGTTCTGACGAAGTTGTGTTGCTCGACAGCCCCGCCCCACCTTTCCTCTTTTTCTACCTTACCGCGGGATAGTAAACTAGTCGACTGGAGATCAAACGAGCACCTCCGGACTGGTCGGTCTGCGTTCCATCCTTGAAACACCAATGCACTGACATAATGAGATATATATTAAGTGAGTACACCAAGAGAACTGAAACCACTCAACCCAGCCTTTTTCAATGGTAAATCTGCATATAGTCTCATTATGTAGGGCAGTCATTCAAGTACTCTCTCCGCCGGTGGACCAATATTCACATTTCATATTTTCATTTTGATGAAGTCACATTTGTCACACTGAATTAATTTTCATCGATATAATTAGGACATCCAATAGCACCCGCTGAATCAAAAAGTGATTATGATCTTTGTAAAAACGAATAAATCACCTTTTAACTCAGGAGACACTCTGAATATTAATATTATTATCTCAACGAGTAAATGATCACGGCTCACTTTATGGCATGTCTGATCACTGTATGATTTTCCCCTAACAGGAATCTGCATCACTACTGATAAATCTGGCAGTGAATATATGAATACATTATTTTCTGATACGCAATAAATTTATTCGTGAAAAATCCCCGTTTGGGACATATAGAAAATCAAGACAAGTGATTCAGCAAAGAGTCTCTTTTCAATGAATTTATCACAAGGCTGTACAGTCGTATATAGATGACTTTTTGATAATATCAATAGTGACAAAAAAGAATTGATTATGTACTTTATAATATAGTTCATGAAATGTATAAATCTGAAAGGAAGCGTAGAAATAATGAGATCAGTAAGCAATCAAATCATTACGCAACAAGGTGATAAGTAGGATAGGACAAAACTGCAAAAAATTACACTGAATTACGTAAATAACGGGGACAAGCGTGACAATACTGGAAATTATTCAAAGTGAGAATAATAAAAGTAACAATCGATGTAATAATAATTGAAGGCTATACAAATTAAATAAATAAAACAAAAAATAGGTAGAGCTAAAATATGAATCAAGATTATCATACTGTAGCACAGACGGATTAAGAGCATAGAAATTGGAGGGGTTGGACAAACTTTTTCTGTAAACAGATATCTGGGTTTTTTGTTTCCATGACCAAAGCTTCAGTAATACAGATGAGTTGGATACATAAAGATTTGGGCCAGTTATTTTTCGGCTTGTAGATAACTTTAAAGGAAGAGATTCTGTAGAAATAAGGTGACCAGTATCGACAAGATGTTTAATTATTGCCCTCCTTATAACCCCACATTCACCTCTTCGTAACCACTTAGGATAGTGCCCTTGCCTCCTCGTCGACAACACCCAAGTCAAACGACAGATATACAGAGCTCTACAAGAGTAAGTGAATTGATAAACACATGTGGAGTTGATCGGCTGCAGGATATTGTCCTTTACGTTAGTGAACAATAATTGTTGTCTTTAAAATGGTATTCTCGAAGATACTGCTGGGAATGTTCATTTTCAAGCACTGCGTGATGCATCTTTTAAGCATGTCGCCAGATAGGTCACCTTTTAATTCAAGATTCAGATACTGCACTTTCTGGGTTACAGAGGTTAAATCACATTTCATAGATTTTAACGGTATGTTCTTGTCAATGTCAAAATGTGGTGGAAATCCATTTTCCAGTAGGATTTTCGCTTAGAAGATTGAACAGCATTAGGACTACATGTGTGACTGGCAAGTGATCGGACCGGGTTTCGCTATCAACCAATAGGTACCCAGCTGTAGAATAAATAAAGACAAAAAAACATTCTTTTCAAAAACTGCTCCTCCAGATTCTACAGAAATATATTCTTACTAGTTAAAGAATAGTTCATCTTCATAACACCGATGATTTTCATAATTCTTAATCATTAAAATGGAAAAATCGGAATGCGAAGGGTTTCAGCCATACTGCTGCCGTGTTCTTCTCATCCTACGTGTATACATTCACTGAGTTCTTATATATATATATGTATATATATATGATTTATTCACCTTTATTTTTTCACACTTGTTCCAGTGGATGGCTTTTAACTTGAGTTGGTGGTCAGGCTTGCATACCACAATGACTGGACAGGTTACACTGGCCGGAACTAATGTTCATGTAGTTCCTAACATGCCAGGAAGGTTGTTAGGATAAAGCATGGCATAAGATGTTTACACTACGCTGGGGGTCTGTGGGCAAAGTGATATTGCTGTGGAACAAGGGCATAATAGCAGTAAGGTGTTTCCCTCAGACAACAAGGATACCAGCTTTTTCAAAACTCTCCACTCTGCAAACAAGAAGTTAGAATAGGTCAACGCCAAGAACTGTACATTTCAACTTTTCCTACAGTGATCCGTAGACGGTGGTAGTAGGTTTCTAACACGAAAACAACTTCAAAAATCGATTCAAACAGTCTGCATGTGACTGCTCCCAAGCATTTGTCACCTAGCTTTGTCGCAATACATCTTCTGTTCCAGGTACTACAAAGTGGGCGGCTGGGAAGTAACAGCCACCTACACACTCCTAACAGCACGCTAATCTCTCATGATTCTTTACATTTATATAAAAAAAACCTTTTAAATTCTCCACTAATCTTTAGTTATTCACTAACTGTAACACACTCACACACGCACAAACACAACGTTCTATTCCATTTTATCTTTCTCTCTTTATGTCCCTTTTCAATGCCATCATGCACTCGTCTGAAATCTGTAATCAGACAGAATAGAGTTCATTTTAAACAATAATCACGAGTATTCATCACTATGTGTGTGTTTTCAGTGTTTATCATGATCATTTCCTCTAGTTATCTGACATTTAATTTAGTAATTTTTTCAATAATTTAAACATTCCCGTTGTAACATGAAGAACACAATATTCAGCGGAAAGATTCTATTCAACGAATTTACTATTAAGCTGTATAATCGTATATATATAAGAAATTATGTCCCATGAGGAAATTTGAACAAAGGTGTGGAAACATAAGATAATAATAATAGTAGTAGTACGACATGCAATTAAAATGTTTATGTGATTATAATCATAGTTAAATATCAAGTGGTAAAACAAATCATGACATATATGGAATAATTTTTAAGAGTAAATTTGTAGGGATATAACTTGTTCCAGGTGTGACCACGAACTGATCTCAGTTAAAGAGCCATTGAAAACCATAGAATAATGAACAACTGCCTCGTCCCAGTTTAGTTACGCTCATGGCAAGGTTTCGAACCCAGGCCCCTCTTGATATACTGGGCTGAAGTTTTTGCCATGAGTTGAGAGGTTGGTCATTAGAACGTGCTCTTCAAACATGTCTGAGGATTTTTTTATTCCTTTACGTTCCCAGTGGAACATAGGCCTTCGGTAGTGTGGTGATGTTTATTTGTACGGGATGAATTTGCTAGCGTCATGCCCAAACTTCCCTCTTTACCAGTCTTATTACTGACTTAGCGTGGTAAAGGAGGAGTGTGTTAGCCAGGGATAGTAGCCCTGTCTGAGGATTAACTTGAGGTAATTTGATGGGTGGTGATTAGCAGTCGAATCTAGGATGCGTATTACGTCCAATTTGAGACTTGTTTTCCCCCTATAGGACTCGAACCCAGTGGCCATTGTTCTAAACGTCAAATTGTTATCCACTAGACCACTTGGGCCACTAGAGCCACCTTTTATGCAACAGGAATCAGTTATTAACTGATGTTAATCAATTCCGATTCTCGGAGGATTAACTTAAAGTAATTCATTCATCAAATTAACATAAGTATTTTACTATTACCTTCTAAAAAGGTTAATCGTTGTCAAATTATTCATAAACATATTCCCCTTTATGAATTTGAATAAAGCGAAAACAGCGGTTTGTGCAAACTGAAATAGTACCATTGTTCATCTCATCAACTTTTCATTAGTTGCTTACAGCTTAAAGAATTCATGAATTAAGTTTACGTTTATAAGAACTTTGACACACGCGCCAATGTTATGTTATGTAAGTGGACACGAAACTCCCCACTTAATACACTTACATGCGTAATATACTCATTAGTAGGATAAAATTAACCTGTTTTATGAAGGGCTAAACTCAGTTCACATTTCATATTATTGGGTGAACACTCCAAAGCTTGGTGAATTATGCTTCACCATGATAGGAAGAGTGGACATCGGAAGATTAAACAATGGCATCACTATGAACGCTTGTTCGGCATAAGAAATATTCAAAAGGATCGATAAGCGACGCTTTTATGATCTGTTCTTTTACTCTAATGTCAGGCTTCCGTCCTGTGTGAACTCACCATAAGACACTTGCGTTACCATTTGATGGATGTACTGCCACAATCAAACTCCCCATCGGACATGACCTTCAGAACGGTTTGTACATAACACCAAGATTAAAGTACCATAATCTGCACCATGATCTACCTGATATTACGGTTATGAAATGGCATCAAAATACTACTTCGTTCCCGTTTCTATGAATAAGCAAAGAAGCGATGACAGTAGTGGTATTTCACCGACACCAAACACCGAAGCACCAAGCTCTCGCATACTCTACTTCTATCATGTTTCCTGATAAAGTCGGACTAAAGTCAAGCTCATCAGGGTTTATTTGCCCCACTAATTCTGTCACACCCGTTTTTTAGGCTGTGGTTTCTCTAGACAGTAGATAAAGACCATAGGAATTCATTTAAGCGACGAAGCATAACAGAGTTATAGTTAGAAGGCGAGTAGGAGTTTCAAGTTTAGATAAAACATAAAATTTTAAGTGTTCGGACACTATCGAAAGGAGTTGCATAGCAAAAACATGAGTAAGGTAAGGTGATAGTTTCATACAACTAGTTCCTTTTATTAGTTTAGAAAAAGAAAAACGAACACATTTGAAGAACAGTACGAGCTCGAATTTTTTCGTGGGTCCTCTTCAAATGCGTACATCCCAAATAAATCAGGTATATGTTACAAAATTTCAGAACCTTCCTTTTTCAATGATAATTAACTAGATAAGTTGCGCAACGATGTGGTGAGTCTGACTCAAACCATACGAACAAAAGACAAGCAGAATTACATTATAGCGAAAGAGGAAGAGGTTAAATCTAAAGACTAGGTAGTCGATCGAATAAAACGTAATGTTACGATATCGAGTTACCAGGACAAGGAAAGACTGATAACTGCTTCTTTCTGAACATATACATAAGATTTTAAGCGTTTTGCGCTGAGCTATTTCTGTAAACTTAAGAAGAGTTGAATTAACTTATGCACTGTTAATTTTAAAGAATTTTAGGAGGTCCGCCTCATGCCTCGTATCAACGAAATGCATGGTAATAGCATTTTTGATGGAAACACTATTCAGAAAATCATTCTTGAACGCAATGATCAAAATATTTATACTTATTAGTGATTTTCAACAAACTTTGTAATAATTGTCCGCTTTTTCTCTTAGACTGTATTTCCTTCTTCTGACATTCGCAAATCATCCATTGACGTAGCCCTTATTATTTGTCGTTGTTCCCGTCTAATCTCTTATTTGAATGTTTCTGTTTGTGTTTGAGTGATGATACTGACAGTGTGTAGTTTTACGGTTGTGATTTTATTTGAATGAATAAAAGTCATTCTGATATTGGACTGTCTGCATGAATTGTTGGTGCGTGATTCTTGTCAACAGAGATTTTGATCCCACCTTGATGGGGATATACTACTTGATTCTCAGGTACTTCTTACAGTTGCGCTTTGGTCAGTTTATTTTGTTGTGCAGTACTCCTTTTGTGCTTAGAAACCTACATTGCCTGTATAGATATGCCTGACAGCACTAATGAGGAGTTTTGAAGTTTTTAATGTTACTGCTGTTGACAATCGCACAAAAAATCATCTTTTTGCTGCCTTTGGAGCGTTTCGTGACTGTGCGTTTCTCAAGAAAGTCTCAAACAGCTAAAGAGTATAGGAGTGAGTGAGTGAGTAGACACCACTCCTCCAACAAAAGAAGAAATCCTGAATGCCATCAAGCTACTGAAGTTTATTTGGGAGGGCAGCAGGACCAGACATCATTCCTCTCGAAGCACGGAAGATGGCCCCAGAGATTATGGCAGATTTTCTCACTCCATTACTGCAAAATGTTTGGAAAGAAGGAAAGGTGCCTACTGATTGGAAGAAGGGCTACCTCGTCAAAATTGCCAAACAAGAGCGACTTAGGCCTGTGCAAGAAATGCAGTGGAATAATGCTCTTTTCCAAGCCAATTAAAGTAGTAAGTCGCTTCACCCTAGAGAGAATGGAAGATGCACTGGAGGCAGAACTCCGCCAGCCCGGAACAAGCGGGATTCAGGAAAGGTAAATCATGTGCTGATTATATTGCCACTTTACGCATCGTCATCACAGAACAAAGCATTGAATGGCAGTCAAACCTCTATCTACCCCAACTTCATCGACTTCGGAAAGGCCTTCAACTGACAGTGTTTACTGAGAGGTAATTTAGAAACTACTTCAACACCACGGCATACCTAAAGTCTTTATCAATCTTAATCAGCAGCTGGCTTTATGACATTGCCACGTGTTAGATTATCGACAACGGAAAACTCACAGAGGAGTTCGAAGTGAATACTGGAGCAGGACAAGGCTGCCCACCAATTATCACCGATGATATTCTTAATTGTGTCGGACTGGATTATGTGTTAGACTGTGCGTTGTGTATGAGAGGACAGGAATACGCTGAACCACCAATACAAAGGCTCTACAAGATCTGAATTTCACATTTGGATGATACATGTCTAATGTCACGCAAACTTGAAGACTTTCAGGCAGGCGAAAACCACAAACTGGCTGAAGAAGCAGGCCGCGTAGACAGGACTGTAGGTGAACATGGAGAAAACAGAGGGGATGAAGACAACCAACCAATAGCAACAACAACCAGCACCACCAAAGGGAGAGATTTGTCACAGATTATCTCCTTCACTTATCGTTTTAACTACAGACGGATGGCACGGATGAAGGTGTCAAAGTCAGAATTGGAAATGCAAGAAACGCTTTCATCAACCTGAAACCAGTTTGGAAATCTTCTGCACTAAGCATAAGAAACAAAATTTGGATTTTCAACACCAATGTGAAGTCGGTTCTTCTATACGGGTCAGAAACTTGCACTGCGTGTCAGTCACGAGAAGGATTTCCAACAGGTTGCAGACTTTCATCAACTGCCGCCTGCCTTCGCTGGCTCCATAATGAAGATCAAGTGGCCAGAAAGAATCAGTAAAAAGAAACTATGGGAACAAACCAACAGGCGAGAGCCGATCGCTCAATAAATATTTATGAGAAAGTGGAGATGGATCGGGCATATATTGAGGAGGCCACCAAATGACATCTTATGCCAGGCCCTCGAGTGGAATCCAAATGGGAAGCGGCGAGTGGGTCGCTGGTGAAAGGGTGAGGAAGAGATGAGACCTTTTGGCCAGTCGTGGACCCAGCTGAAGAGGACCGCAGAAAACAGAATAAAGTGGAGATGTGTTGTTGAGACCGTATATTCCACTTGGGAATAATAATGCAGTATAGAACGCGAGTTGCTTCTCTGCAATTAGACCTTACGAGTCGGATTTGGTCGCTACATCATCATTGAAAGTGTTTATTTCTTTCAGACACAGGTTTTTTCGTACATGTTCAGAAAAAAATCGAAGGTCTGCCCTTCATTCTCTTCTTCCAATGTATCTTAGATACATGTACATTTGTGAGCACAGTTGACACTTATATAGGAAGGCTGTCAATTGGCGTTTGTCAGAATAAATCAAGAACAACAGTTTGTGAAGAATAATGATGATAACATTGTTTTCATTTGTCAAAATCAATATCTTTGAACAAGACAGTATGAGATGAGTTGTTTATCTTCAAAAGTAACAAGCCAGAAATAAAATTTTTAATCATTTTTAAAAAAAAATCCCAGATTGAAGTGTGATGACGTCATTGTTCCCCATAAAAATTATACACGAATTCAGTTTAAGTAAAAAATCAACATCACTGAAATAGAATAAAAATTGAGTAGGAGGAAGTAGATGGTAAGATGGTCAGACAGACAGACAGATACATGGATAGATAGATAGATGGATGGGTAGACATACAAGTCGATTGACATACAGTAAGTAAGGCCATATGTGAATGTTTTACTTATTATATTTTATTCTGAGAGACATAAAGATTGATGTAATTAGGTTGAAAACAGGAGGAAGAGAACTTCAATGTAATTTAATTACCGTCAAACTGAACTAAAAATTAATTAGGTGTTCACCTGTAGTTAAGTTAATTTTTTCGTAGAAAAATTAAGTAAGTATTAGATGGTTGGAGGTAATCGGCCACAGGAAGCCTTCGACCTACATTTCGCGCTGGTTGGTACCCGTCAGAAAGGCGTATCTGCAACCTTAATTAGTGTCCTATTAAAAAAATCCAATACAGTCCTATAAGAGATCAATAGCGAGCCTGAATAGCTCAGTGGTAATGTCTATAACTGCAGCACTAAATGACGCGGGTTCGAATCTCAGAAGGGACATGAGTTCCTTTCTGACGAGTACCATCTAGCACGAAATTAAGGACCAAGGCTTTCTACCGATTGCTTCCAACCACCTAATACCAACAATTTACAGAGCACCGTGATGACGAGCCAACTACTGGCATGGTGGCCACATTGCAAACTTGACTGATCAAATTCAGTTTGCACCAAACAAAAGACTAGACACATTACACTAGTTGCTGACTAGCGTCCAACCGAATTGTCGAAAACAGTCCAATAGGAGGTCAATCACTAGCCAGAATAGCTCACTGCTAGCTTCTCTGACTGCAACACTCATTGGGTGACACGAGTTCGAATCTCATGAGGGAACATGAGTTCCTTCATGGTCTCAGATTTGCCTTGTGAACTGCCGTGTGCCAACTAGCACGAAGCCTAAGTTGAAAGCTTCCTGCCAATTGCCTCCAACCATCTAAATACATAATTGTAGAATATTTATTTAGTTTTCTTGGCTATAAATGACGAATTAAACTCTTTTCAAAATTTTCTGTAACTCAACTTCACGCTTCATCTTCAATAGTGAGTAAGAGTTGTTCATAGGGTTTTAAAAATTCATGTTATTTGGAGATTTCAGCTTGTGCACCGGTCTGCTCTAATGGTAGGAATTTCTTACTACTTTTCTGTAGCATATATCGATTAGTCATAGATATGCTAGTCAGTAGAAATGTAAACTTTCAGGAGTTGACTTGGAAGGACTTGATTTGTTTATCGAGTTTGACCATGGATTGATATCAGTTAGAGAACCATTGAAAACCAGCAACGAGTACTGGACAGCTGTTTCATCCTAGTTTGAGAATCATGTGCAGTACGCACCCATCGCCAGGGGTCGAACCAAGGACCTTCCGATTACAAGGCAAGCCCAATTCAATGACCAGCCCATGAATTCTAACTTCTACCAATTCGTGATCTCTTTTAGCGCTACCACCGACCAGTGTTATCGACCGGAACTCCATCCTCACTCCCGACTGGTATGACAGTACTCAGAGTGATTTTAAGATCCCAGTATTTATCTGTAGCGGTGATGTAAGATGATATCTATTCTCAAAGTACCCTAAAACTGTGAACAGGTATCATAAAGAATCATCTAATCCTTGTGTAAACGTGATTAAGTCCCAACAATTATTTCTTAAAGACATTTATGGGTTTCCTCTGTCTAACTAAATTTTACAAAACTACTAACACACTTGCTCATAGCTTCATGTTACATGATAGGTGAGTAAAACTAATCTAAAGGAGCTTAGGAGGTACTTTTTCAACATAAAGACAATCCCAGGTGAGTTTTAGCAGTATTACGTCATGCAGTCATCGAGCGGTTTGGTCTGTAGTTTACCAGCATTTAAAGCTAAAAAAAGTAAGAGAATTAGTTCACTGATGGGACCTACTAGCAGAATCTAGTGAAGGATGTTGTTCTCACAGTCTCAGGCACCCTTCAGTCACGAAAGCGAGTTAAGTGATCCTACTGAATCAAAATGCTTGAACTCTGTTGACGTACTGACTTCTGGTTCAGATTCGTCGACAATGTCTGAAGGCTCACATACTACTACTGTTTGGTCGATAATGGCTAGAAGTGTAATCCGCGCCTGGAGTGAAAATACATCTAGATGGAGATTTCAGTTTAGGACAATTCCTACCTCTTGGATTCCGCCGGTGACTACCACCAACCGAGTTACATCATGTTCATCTCAAGCATTGCTAGATCGACCATAGTAGGAACCAAAATGTCGACAGAGGTGTCTTTAGTTCGGCAGTAGAATGCTCGATAACTACACCACATGTGGTCCAGGATTCCATCCTTGGACGTCACATTCCTAGATCTCTCCAACTCCGGTAAGGAGAAAAGATTGTAAACAGGCTAGCAACCCCACATTGTAAAAATAAAACCACTGCTAGAGAAACTTCAGAGGTCATGCTTGAAGATCTATGTTCCATTCGGAATGAAAACAAGCAATAAAGGTTAATAAAGCAGGATGATTTAATGAATTCATCGAATTTCGGTAGAACTCGTCAGCTGAATACTCTACATACACGGATATATACATACTATTGAAATTACATTGGGAGATATAAGACTGATAAGTAAACAAACTACATTGAATTAATCATGCAGAAAGACAGGTGCGAATGTTTTCCAGGTCATGTTCAAATAGATAAGTGGGGGAAGGGAGTATGAGAGATTAAAATTAAGATAAAATGCATTACGCTTCAATTACATCACTTAGATAAACAATTAGTCATTAGAGAATATATCAAGAATTGCAAACAGAGTAATATCAATAGTAATAGTTATAATAACAATAATAATAGTGTTGAAGTGAGTTAAGATAATGCTACTGATAAAAGATAGTTTTAAATGAATCAAGAATAATAATAAGAGGTAGAATAATAAGTAAAACGTATTACCATGGTAGATTCAGAGTGACGACCATCTCCTTTTGTACACAGAGACCTGGTTTATAAACTCGAATTGCACAAGCCTCCTCTGCAATTGCAAGCATCTTCCTGTTTCTTTGTCTGCTGACAACAGTGAATGACTTGACAGCGTCGATATCATGTCCATAGTCCACAAGATGTTTTGTTATTGAGGTTTTTGGCACTTTGCATTCAGCTGTTTTCAACCATTTTGGCAAATGCTCCATCATGCGAGTAGACAATCGCCTTTATGTACGACCTATGTATTTGCTTCCACAAACACACTCAAATTTATATACGCAGTTTGAAGTGTCCAGGATTGGCAATTAGTGTTTCTCAGATTGTTGAAGCACTCGCTTGGTGGTGTTAAGGAAAACAAGTTTTGCAACATAATAAGTTCTCTTGATGGCTTTGTCGAGTCTCCGTTTGACTACTTCTTGTATATCATCTCCTTTGAATGGCAAAGTGATATAGACAAATTTCTTCGGAACTGTTTGAATTGTTTTGCAGGGGCTAATTTATTTGGAGTATTTATTAATGAACTTCTCAGGATATCCATTCTTACATAAAATATCCTTCAGAGATTTTAATTCATGCTCAATAGTACTGTCAGAACAAATTTTTCGTGCTCTATTAAACAGTGTTCTGACTTAGTTCTTTTTATACTGGATTAGGACAAAGCTCTTGAAATGCATGTACTGTCCTGTCCATGAAGACTTTCTAAATATAGATCTTTCGATTGTGCCATCATTCATTTTCGCTAGAAAAACGTCTAAGAATTTAATAATATCGTTTTCCTCGTGTTCTACTGTAAAAATTGAGATTTGGATGGCATGAGTTGAATTTTATCAACATGTCTTCGACTTTTGATCTGCTTCCACATACAATAAAAATGTCATCAACATATCTTAGGTATACATCCGTTTCTTGTATTTGTTGCTGCAAGGTACCGGTTTCTAGGCCTGACAAGAATAAGTCTGCGAAAAGTGGTCCCAAAGGGCTTCCCATTGCGACACCATCAACTTGACGGAATAGACGCCCGTCGAATTGTAACTGGACATTTTTAGTACATAAAAGTAACAATTTCCTCAATTCCGATGCTGGAATAGGTATGTCTTCACCTTATTTACATATGAAGTCGATAGTCTCAACGACTGGCACATTTGTAAAGAGGGAGGTAACATCAAAAGAGACCAAATGCTTATCAGATACATTGAAATCTTTAATTTGCTTGACAAACTGAAATGAATCAGAAACTGTATACATTCCGAAACGTTTCCGCAAGGGCTGCAACAGCAATAAGCAATAAAATAAAAATAATAATATATAATATCGTCAGAGACTGAGCGTTTCGATACAGTAAAACTACTGAAAGTGAAATAGAAAACACCTTTAGATCAGCTTTGTGCATCGGTGGCACAGCGGTTAGGACGCTCGCCGACCATGCACATGGCCCGGGGTTCGATCCCCGGCCACTGGACGCACTCCTTTACCTCGCTAAACCAGAAATAATGCTGGTAAAGAGGAAAGGTTGGGCATGAGGCTAGCAACCTCATCCTGTAAAATTATCACCAGTGCTACAGGAACTTCAAGCCTGTAGCTTGAATCCCTATGTTCCACTGGGAACGTGAAGGGAAAAAAATTTAGATCAGCTTTGCGAATACTAATATGAGAATGAATATACCCTTATAAATAATTACATGGCATACTGAAGATGGCAGGCTAGCTAAAACCTCTGTAAGTTAATTAATGGCCTAATTTGGTAGTCTTCCTTCACACGAAAATCAATAACTGTTATACCCATTCAATCTTACAGCTGTTTACTAAATTGTGAAGATATGCGTTGTTTGAATAACTTCACACTGAAAAAAGTGAAAACAAATTAATATCAGTGCGTAAGAATGTCCACCCAAGTTACTTCTTATTTTGACCCCAAACTTATTTGAATATTTAAAATTCCTGATCAAATATATTATTGATATACACATTGTGCCAAAAGCATTTTCTTCAATCTGAACAAAAGTATTTTATAAGATCAGATACACAGTTTGCAAATTAGTTAACAATTTACACAATTCTGGCAGGTGATATTTCCCCACATATTTCTGTGGATACCATAAATGGCAATCAAGAAACCGGGCATATTTGCATGACACCATATACTACTGATTGGCTGAGATGAGTAGTTATATACCGCTCATACCAATCAACCAGTAGTGCTTGCTAGCCAGATCAAGGTAATGAAAACACCGGATCGCCTTTTCGATTGTTCGGGACTGAAGTCTTCAGTATTGTATCCGGCACGAGTCAACTCAGATAGGCGAATCATTTCCTGATTCAACAGAATCCAGAACATGGGTTTAGTCATCATTTAGGTAGACTTGCAAATCCAGCGAGTGATAATCTTCCCACTAGAATTCAGCACTCATCGTTTCAAGCACGAAGCGTTATTCGCTAAGCCACTAAGATACAAGAGTTATATCGCTCAAGATACGACTCTGTTCGTCAGCTGATTACGTCGATGACAATTTATCATTCGAAACGATGGATGCTGGGTCTGCCTTTCGTTGGAAACACTAACAGACATTGGGGACACAGGTAAATCTTGCTGATGAGCCCCAAACAGGGTTAACATTCTTCTTAGATTTTTATATTTGTATGTCACACATCTTGATGTTTTATGTGATGAGTACCATATGGAACTATTACTATGAGAGGAAAACAAAGCAAATTGAAAGCTTATGTATGTATGGGTGTAACTTTTGCTATTATTATTATTCCCTTGCATTCCAAGTGGAACATAGGGCCTCAACAACACATTTCCACTTCGTTCTATATTCGGCTGTCCTCTTCAGGTGGCTGGGCCAAAGATCACCGATATTCTCTCATTTCCACCTCCCCAAACGATCTCCTCCATGTCACTCTGTCACTGACGACCCACTCATCGCTTCCCAAAGGTGTTTCACACAAGCGATGGCCTGCATTGCACGCGATGTCACTCAATGGTTTGCTCAACAAATAACCGATGACTCTCCATTTTCTTCTACAAATTTGCTGGGTGATCGGCTCTTGCTTGCTAGTTTGTTCCCAGCCAGTGTCTCTGGTTTATGATTCTTTCTAGACGGTTGGCTGGCCATTCAGTCTTCAGTATGGAGCCAGCCTGCGAAGTAGGCAGCTGTTGATAAATGTCTGTGACTAGTTGGCAATCCTTCTCGTGATATGCAGTGCAAGTTTCTGACCCATATAGAAGGACGGAATTGTCATTGGTGCTGAAGATTCGAATCTTGTTCTTTACGCTGGCTGAGTGAAGCGGAAGATCTTGAAACTGGTTTCACGTTGATGCAGGAGTATCTTACCTTTCGTATTCTGGCTGGCCTGCACTGACATCTTCATCCATTACAACTGCCTGTGGTTGAAATGATGCTTCCTAGCCAGATGAGCAAAGGAGGTAACCTGTGACAAATCTCTCCCGTTGATGTTGATTGGTGCTGATTGTTGTTGCTGTTGGTTGGTTATCTTCATCACCTGCAGTCCCGTTTTCGCTACCTGCTTCTTCAGCCAGTTTGTTGGTTTTCGCCTACCTGCAAGTCTTCGAGTTTCTGTGACACTAAACATAAATCATCCACACGCAATATCCAGATCTTGTAGAGTCTTCTTATTAGTGGTTCAGCGTATTCCTGTCTTCTCACTCCCTGTACACAGTCTGAAAAATAAATGGTCGTTAATAAATTTATCGCTGTCTTATGATCTGATCAACTAAATTCTAATTTTTCCAGGAACATTATGATGTTACAGATTGGATGAAATACTCTACACAGTTTTACTTGAATGATTTTGTGCAACTTAATGAAATAGGATGTCATTCACAAACAAATAAAATGCCTGACACGACACATACGCGGATAGTCCATCCCGTAATTAATTATTTAACAAGATAGATATCAATGTAGATTTCAATGCTAACCGAAATCAATTAGAGAATCACTGAGAACCGAGAAGCACTAAGCAGGTCACTCGTCATAACGCATACCTTTTCATCAATGAATCACCACAAGCCTCCCCCACCCAGAGATAGAACCAAGGACCTTCAGGTTATGAAGTGGTCTTGTTAGTCCATTCAACCACTTTGTGGGAATCCAATAACCCATGAATTCCAACTTTTGTCTATTCGTAATATATGTAGAATCCAGAATGATGATTTTTGTACAGTTCCTGTTAAAAATAAAGAAAGATGACACATTGTGCGTATTTTTGGTTGACGCTTGTTGATGCTTAGTCTTCTTTCTATCTCCTTCCATGACTGTCTGTTCGTCATACTAATCATTTAGTAACATCCTTTAGAAATTACAAGAAACTTTTTCCCTTGTCTAAAGAACAATTCATAACACCCTTCGGTGAAACCTACTGGGTAGAGAACGCTGTTGAAACATTACGCGTGAACAGTTAGTCTGGATTATTTGGCTAAATTTGTGGAAACATACTTAATCCTATTCACAAGCCATTGTTTCTCTAATAACTAATTATCTGCAACAACTGTCACACACTGCTTAAATATTCATTACTAATTTGGATTTTTATCTTGATATCGTATATAACTCCTCAACTTACTTTTAAGTTTCCCACAAATTTATTGATGAATCCCATATGATTCAAACACTCAGCCTTCTTTCATTTCAATCAGATTCTTTGTCTAACTGTATATTTTTCAATCGCGCGAAAACGTTACAGTTAAACGAAGATTTCGATTAAGACAATTGATTCATTCAACGTGCCATTTTTTTACATTTAACGGGAACTGTACAAAATCACAATTCCAGACTTTAAATATAACACTAAAACTGACTATTACCATCGGTGAGCATCTGCTTCTGCACCATCCATGATGGACTCAACCGGCTGCGACACCTTGCTAAAAACTCAAGGCATCCATTCTATGTCCGCTTATTAGCTGGAAATTGACACTGAGAATTGGGATTTGATAGAGATTCTCATTGATTCTTAGCAGGATTCCCGGAAACATAGACTAAATAGCTGTACATTGTTTCTCTGTTTACAAGGATTCTCTAAATGATATCGATCAGTGATTGAATCTACATTGAAAGTAATTAAAATCTCGATGAAGTCCAAAATCTGAACATTTATGTTAGTCTGAATGGGTTATTCGTTTATTAAGCTATTTAATGTATGCTAATGTATTAAACTTTAGTATTATTCAAGTTAGAAGTCAGCCCATCAGTGGCACAGCGGTAGAATGCCCGCCAACCACGCCTCATGTGGTCCGGGGTTCCATCCCCGGCTACCGACGCACTCCTTTACTTCGCTAAGCAAGTAATGAGACTGATAAAGAGGGAAGGTTGGGCATGAGGCTAGCAACCCCATCCCGTAAAAATAAACACCACTGCTACCGAAACTTCATGCCTCTAGCTTGGCGCTTCACGTTTCACTGAGAACGTTAAAGGAATAAGTTTTTTTAAACTTAGAAGCCATGAACAGACGTAACCTAAATGTTGTGGTTCATTTATTTGGTACTTTTTTACTGCAGAATGAAGTTTCTGAGAGTTTCTGAAAACCACCAACAGTTCTACATTAGATTCTATTGTCCAAACAAGACACAAAGCTAGCAGCATTAAAGAGTCTTCTTCTTTCATCTATCGGGGGCTCAAATAAATTACCAAGAATTACTAAACAGCAGAGGCAATCGCAATTCGTTTAAAGAAAATCAGAGTACAAAATGAACACGTCCTGCCACTATTGCTATACTCTGCTCTGATGTGGAACTTATAAATTCATAAATTCTGTCTTACTTCCGTTAATTTATCTGATATTCTGTTTAGTTTTATATTAATGCATATGCATGTAAAAGTTGGGCACAGTGGTAGTAAGTAGCTCCATATTATTTTTGGTTTATTAGATATATCACATACAGTGTTGAAACAGTATTATTATTTACTGGATGACGGAAATTTGAACACAGTTCATTATTGTTCATAATCATATCATTTATAATCACACAACTTTGAAACTTCATTTTTATAGTTTTCTTTATTTTTTCCTATTTGTCGTCGTAGGCCTAGCAGAATTTTCCAGATATCCGAGTAGACAGATGTCAAATCATCACTATTACACGCATTCCCAGTTGGTTCGATAAATAAAGCTTCAGTTATCAATCTCTGTCTCCATCCTGCTACATTAGATTTTAAAACTGTCATCTTGTCCTATCCTATTGTATGGCTGTGCGTAATTGCATGTAGTGCTATATCTGAACTATTCTACAGATTTCTTATCTTATTCGAGTCAACTAATCTAGATTTGACTGGTCGGAGGATTTCATCATCAGCTGACATCAGTTAGAGAACCATTGGAAAACCAGCTCGGAGTGCTCAACAGCTGCCTCGTTCTCCTACCTTTTGACTCTTCATCAGTGCGCACCCACCACCAGGGTTCGAACCCAGAACCTTCTGGTTACAAGGCGATTGAACTCGTAAACAAGATCCAATGGCCAGCCCATGAATTCCAACTTCTGCCATTTCACGACAAGCAGGTCCTGAGTTCGAACTCCAGTGGGTGCGTACTGATGAAGAATCCGAAGGAAGTAGGACGAAACAGGTGTACAGTACTCCCAGGTATTCCAGTGTTTCTCTAACCGATGTCAGCTCATGATGAAATGCCTCAACCAATCAAACAGAAAAAACCCTACAAACCAATACTTGATAATCTAGATTTTGCTAGGTTTTTATGCTCCTCCTAGTTTGACTGATCTCGTTCTACTATTCTGACCTATGCAGTATTGACTTGGCAGTCATTCAGGCAGGGTATTAGATAAACTAAACTGTTTTGTTCAAATGGTTTCACAGGATCCTTTAACCGACAAAGTGTGTTTCTAATTGAGTTTGTGGGTTTGAACATCACTTTTATTCCTGTCCCAGACATCTGGAGAATTCTACTACCCCTACAACAAATAGGAGAGAACAAAGAAAACGAAAAACGAAAGTTTTGAAGTTGTGTGATCATGACTGATGGAATGATTATGAACAATACTAGATTGTGTTCGAAACTCTGTCATCCAGTAAATAATAATACTGTTTGATCACTTTATGTGATATATCTAATAAACAAATTAATATCACTTAGAGATGCCTTCGATCTGTAATCTATGAACAATATTGATTCGACGTCATTTAATTGTTTTGGTCATATAACTGTGGAACCTGATGAAGAGGTTATCGGAAAGAATATTCTTTATTCACGAGTCTGTCTTTCAGTATTTGTTTTGGTAGATATTCAAACAGTATGAATGGACTACTAATTCAATATTAAGTAGTTAATATTGACATAATTTTTCAGTCCAATTCCATTTGATGTAAATAAAAGAAATTTCTCTAGATTAAAATTCTTAATTGGTTAGTCGAGTATTATATTAACAATACTTGATGAGTTTATCATTGCCAGCTGAGACAAGTTCGAAACATCTCAAGGTAGGAAACTAAGTACCACAATTCCATTTCGCCCCTCGTTCACTATTTGTCAGAGAATGTAACTGTGAACTAGATGATCTCTACAGAAACTTCAGACAGATTAGTAGCCAATGAACAGTGTACCTGGGATTTGATAACTGACACTTTTCAAATCAAAATAAAATGTAGCATTGCACAATGAATGTATGAAACTGCTTGAAGACATCCAAGAGTCATCGGATGATCTTTCCTATCTGACGCCATTTAGTGTTCTCTTCGTTATTCATTGTATGGAAAAATGACAGTTACGGGTTATGAAATTTATCGTGCAAAGGAAATTAAAACAAGATTCTCTCGAAAGATGTCCAGAGAATGCCGTTATTAGATGCCTAATGATCCACTTAATAGACATTAGGTTTTTGCTCAAAAAACAGGCTTTTTATAATTTCTTCTGATTTGCACTGTAGCCCTATAACTCTCAGTAACTTTCGTCACAACCCTCTTACAGCGTTCCAGTGACATCGCTATATCACAAAATGCTGTTATCTAGGAAACGCCTACAGTTGGATTGCATATAAGTGAGTGAAGAGTGATATTTTATTTCGTTGCTCCTCATCAGCTGCATACAAACCATACTCCTTAATAAATAAAAGTCAATGTAAACTTTTAACATAATTTTGTCATCAATAAGCGTATTATAAGAGTCTCATAGTGAGATAAAACATCAGGAAGACAAGGTAGCTGAAGTGTAAGTAAATATAAATATCTTGTTAGAGGGAAGTTTCTAGAAAATTAACTGATACGTTTGTTGTTAGGATGGTAACAAAAATGAGTAGCGCTTCTCATAGCTCCACTTCCACCCCTTCATAACCATACAGGATAGTCTTCTTGCACCCTCTTGGATAAAATGAGAGTCAAACGACCGATATACCTAGCTCCACACAAGCAGGTGAATTGATAAACGCCCATAGAGTTGGTCAACTGCACGGTCTTGTCCTTCAGGTTATTGAACAGTAATGGTCGAATGGTGAAGGCTATTCTCAGAGATGCAGCAGGAAATGTTCTTTTCAAGGACTTTGATATCCTTCTTTTCACGATATCGGAAGTTAAGTCACCTTTGAATTCCAAGCCCATGCACAGTATTTTCTTGGGTACGGATGATAATTCTTATTTCATAGGATTTGACTGTATATTCTTGTCTATAAAACGTGGTGGAAATCCATTTTCTATTAGGAATTTCCTCAAAAGATTTAACTCATCCTCCACATTATCAGGGCTGCATATAAGCCCAATGTGAGTGGCAAGCGACCGGATTAGGTTTCGTTTTCGACCAATGGGGGGTACCCAGCTAAAACTTGCACTGAAGATGTCCTCCAAGAAAGGCAACAAGAGCTTCGCAATACACTTATCAAATTACCATCTACCCTTCTGCTCAAATTTCCACTCTTTTTCCAAAAGCTATCACTTAGCCACAACAATAATAACGTTACAAAAATTTCCCACTTGTGATTTAGTTAGAAAGTGAGTTCTGCCACTGTATGTCTTACACTGCATTACAACATAATCATGTCTACTAGAAGCAGATTGTAGTATTCAATCAATAACTAGTGAAAACATCTCATTGTAGTTGTTGTAGCTGTTTTCCTTCCTATTCCTTTCGTTTCCTCATAATATATCACTAAATAACTGAAAAACAAGAAGGTGGAGACAGAACGACTGGAATTTTTGCGTTCGTTCAGTGATTTCCACATTTTAATTAGGTGGTTACAACGAGTTAATTGAGCATGGAGAACAAGTTAAGCAAAAGATTGTTGTATCGATAGGCAGATAGATGGATGGATAGATAGATAGATAGATTGGTAGATAGATAGACAGACAGACAGGCGAACAGGTGGATGGAAATTATTTCATATATATGTGTATCAGATCGACTGACAGACACATGTGTACATCCAATCAACAATTAATTACAGAATCAAAGTATTAGATTATGTGGCATTACCTTTTAACTGAATTTTAGATATGTTCATTGAGAAGAAGAGAAATAATTCTATGATGGCACTCAAGACAACACAATTAATATTTTCCTTTATAGGCATAATCGTAAAGTTCTCTAAATTTTCGACTTTATATAAGGCATAATCATAAAGGGTTTGTTTAGTTTCATAGGGTGTGGCCTTTCAATTCCCACCCTCTTTTATGGTAAGAAGGGCTTTAAGATAATGTTGTAGGTTAGACAACCAAATGACATGAGTTAAGGAATCGTAGGACTCTTCATCAGCATGGCCTTGAGTCCCTACAGCTCAAATGAGAAGCCATAATCACTGGGTCTAACCAAATCTAACCGAGTGTGGGGACAGATACTCAGCAATGACATTAGGTGGCAGTGGCTCTATTTAACGTAAATTGACAGAAGATAGAATTCACGGTTCATTCATTGAATTCGCTCCAACTGGCCAAGTCTTCAAGAATTCATCTTGTTACCTGAAAGGTCGCATACTGGCATCGATTAGAGAACCACCGAAAATGAATCAGTACTGGACAACTACTTTCGTCCTAATTTGGAATTCTCCAGAAGTGCGAATTGAAGTGCCTCGAATCTTTTGGGAAGTTCCGACCACTGAATTTAACCCATTTGGGTATAAGGGCCAATGAAGTTGGCTGACGGTGGCGCAATATACATTGCGAAACCGTAACAGTTGCAATTCTTGGGCCACTAGGTTCTGTCTTCCTGACTGAATGGATAACAGGTGTGCCTGAAGCATATTGATTCGATCTCTGCTGTGCTCATTAATATCTGCTGGTACTGAAGAATCCCAAATTAGGACACACGCAGTTCTTCAGTCTCCAATGGTTCTCAAACTAATGTCTGTTCATTATATAACTTGAAAACATTCAAATCATTACAAAGCAATATTTGGAAATATTCTAAGACTGTGGTGTTCTACTTGTCGCCTGCTAAAAATGATACTCGTATACGTCCATTTTTGCCAGCTATACAATGGACTTTAGGTTATTTTGTTTTCGAGTATATTTAGTTCTTTCTGAGTTAATTTTTGGTAAGAATGTTTAGAAATTCAGTGATTCTTCTAACTTCTCTTTGAATACATACTGTTTGACATAATTTGTAGTAATTTGAAAGAAGAAACAGTTAACTATGATATGGTTGGAGGATTTCATCATGAGCTGACATCAGTTAGAGAAGCATTGGAAAACCTACTGGGAGTACTGGACATCTACTACGCCCTAGTATGGGACTCCTCAACAGTACGCGTCCACTGGGGTTTGAACTCAGGACCTTTTGGTTACATGGAGAGCTAGGTCGTAGACCATTAAGCCATTGGGACCCATCCGATCCATTGGCCAGCCCATGAATTCTAAAATCTGCCAATTCATGATATAGCGCGACCACCTTGCATGTCTTCTTCGATGAGTTACTGCTTCCTCTTCAACCCACTGTATTCTACTGGTCCCAGTGGCTTGATGGTTTACGAGCCCGCTAGCCTGTTAACCAGAAGGTCCTGAGCTAAAACGTTGGTGATAGGTGCGTGCTGATGAAGAGTTCCAAACTAGGCTGACGAAACAGCTGTCCAGTACTCCCAGCTGGTTTTCCAGTGGTTATCTAACTAATGTCAGCTCATGATGAAATCCTCCTACCAGTCAAACAAAATCCCTACAAAACCATTACATGATGATAACTCTTATATCTAAAATAGAAAATTCATCTAATACAATAAAATTAGGCAGTTTTTTGTTTTATCAAGTGTTGGTTTGCAAGAATTTAATTAGGTACTGATTTGATTACAAACTGATATCATTTATAGAACCACTGGAAAACCAGAGTACTTATCAGCTATTCCATCCTAGTCTGGAACTCTTCCGTAGTAGTACTCTCATTAGCAACCGCCTCTATACAGGAAGTAGCCTGAAGTTCCACTTAGAAGTTGTAACCAGCGGGGTCTCTCAAGTCAGATAAGAGAATATTTAATCGACTGCGATAGAGGCTGGTAACTGCGCTTCATATACTGCGAACTAGGAGAAGTTAGAATCAAAAGGTTATTAGATCGGATCCCAGTGGTTGAATGACCTACGTGCATTTCTTGTTACTGGAAGGACCTGGGTTCAAACCATGAAGGGCGCGTACTGCTCACGGGTCCTAAAATACGACGAAATAGCTCTCTAGTACTCCCTAGTTGTCTAATGGTTCTTTAACTAATCTCAGCTTGTGTGCAGAATCTATTCATTTGCATAGTATTTGATTTTTACACTATACAACTGACAATTAGGTCTTTTTTATTATGTAAGGTGTGAGAATACAGTTTTTATCTACTATACCACATGCAGCATTGGCGGTACAGTGGTAGAATGCTCGCCAACCACGCCTCATGTGGTCTGGGGTTCGATCCCCGGCCAGCGACGCACTCCTTTACTTCGCTATCCAGTAATAAGACTGGTAAAGAAGGAAGGTTGGGCATGAGGTTAACAACCCATCCCGTAAAAATTAAAGCACTACTGCTACCGAAAATTCACATCTCTAGCTTGAAGCCCTGTGTTCCACGGAACCTTAAGGAATAAAAAACATACAAGACATTGTACTTTTTGTTCTAAATTTTGCAGAACTGCAAATAACTTCTCATCTGGTTTTTTTTCTTCTCAGTATAACTTTCTCATACCACTGAATAACACCCCCCTTCTTTTTATTCCTTGACGTTCCCAGTGGATCATACGGCTTCAAGCTAGAGACTTGAAGTTTCTGTAGCAGTGATGTTTATTTTTACGCCAAAAAGAGGAGTAACCCTTCACTGGACGCCTTTTCTTTTATATGACTCAATGGGAATTTTTAAAATGTTCTTTCATGTTACATCTTGTTTTGTCTCTTTCTCAAACACTAACTAACTGCTGTAATATGCTGCTTTATATAATTTGGGTACATCCGACCGACAACTTTCAGACAGGGTGGAGCACTTCTACTACTACTATCTAGCCTAAGTAAATCCTTTCAAACTAATGGTCATGACATGATTAATACATCCTTTTTTAATAAATCGGAATACAGATGATGTTTTTTCCAGGAACCGACATCGTTGGATTAGTAATACAAATAAATATTCTATCTTATGAATTTTGTCTTTTTGTGTGTGTGTAATATTCCCCATCTAGACAACTCTAACCAGTAGACACAATGAACAAGATCCAGATTTTTGACAGTGATGTCAATTCAGAGCTTCTAGATGCTCCAGAAACTTGGTGAATCATGAAAAGTATTTCCAAGTGGCTGCAGAATTTCATCAACAGCTTCCACCTTCGTTGGCTCCTTATCGCATGTCAGTTAGGTCCCTAAATGGAACTCTAACGAGAGGCGACCGGTCAGGCGTGAGTTCGAGGATAATTCGGAACAGACTGTGTGAGGAGGAGATGAGAGCTTATAGACAATCATGGGACACACTGAAAACGACTGCAGTGAGATTGACAGATGCTGCTGAAGACTTGTATTCTACTTGATAGCTAATGGAATAATAAAAATAATAGGACAACACATGGTTTAATGATTGTGGGATGTTCATAAAGCCTACCGGAATATTTTGACCAATCCCACTGAAACTGTTATCACCATGATCATGATTCTATAGTGAGTTAACCCGTTTTCGGAGCTGTGATCTAGTCAGTAATATTTGAACTTAAAGCCCAATATACGATCCCCCTAATGCCACTTTACTGACTGAGTTCAGTTAGTTGGATATAATACTGGTCTACAACAACAAACCAAAACATTTTTCAAATCCACGGAAAGATGTTTGAAAACTTCACACAAGTTTGGTATACTACTCAAATATACTTTGTTAGTAATCAATTTCTTTTGATGTAAACCTGTTGGATCCAGCTTATTAGGCGTTTTAGTCATTTATCTTACATCAGTTTGTTTAAACATCAAGTGACTAGTTAACTCCGCTTCTCGGTTGTTTTCTTATTATCCTACTCTTTAAAGGCATACCTCAAATGACCTTCGTTCCTATGGTAACTTCATGTTCCTTTTTGAATTAAACTGTGTACTGCAAAATTGATCAAAGCCTCGCTAGTAACTGGCTACAAGCCGAAATTGTCTGGAGCTCCAGTCAGAGGTCGTGACTAGTGGGGTAAAGACAAATACTCACTGGAGACATTGACTGGTGGTCAGGCTACAATCACGAATTAGTCGAAGTTGGGGTTCATTAGCCAATGGATCGGATCCTAGTGACTGAATGGCCAATGAGCTTGCCTTGTAACTGAAAGAGTCTGGCTTCGAAACCTCCTTGGTGTACACTACTGAAGGACTTCAAACTAGAACGAAAAGGCCTTCCAGTACTCCCCAGTTTTTAATGGTTCTGGGATCAAACTTAAAACCAGTCAAATCCATACAAACTAACTTTTGAAAATTCTTAGGCATCTTTCTTTCTTCGTGACAACACTGAGAGTAGTGTTCTCCAGTTGCCCGCCGATCTGCAAAAGCCCAAAGGACAAGGTCTCTCACACGACCACTTCTATGTGCATATGTCAGTTCATCTGTTGCTGTGGAGCCAGATATATCTGTCGTTCGATGCGCATCCTGTCAAAAAGAATCAAAGAACACTATCCAGCGTGGCTGCAGAAAGGAAATAGAGGCCATATAAGGAGTGCAATAATCGAACATCTCGTCACCACTGGTCATTCCGTTTCAACAAACGCCTCTTTCAAAGTAACCTACAAAGAAGAACAACCTGCCAAAGACAATACTTTTCCGTCTTCTTTGCATTGCAGAAGCCCTAGCCACTGAGTTATAAGAACCAGAAATATGCATACAAAAGAAAATTATTCAACTACTTCTACTGCCATGCTAACAACTCTGTAGATTTGACTTAACTTTTACTTGTTTGCTTGTTTTTTCTAACTACTTAAAAACTTAATTGAATTTTAGATTTTTCCCGTCGATTGATTGGACCGAAGTGCTCGGTCTCAGGTTGACATGTCGGCTTCTTGAGCAGATGCTTCGACGATGTCTGAACATTTAATTGGAATTTAACTGGTGGATAATGACTAGTGGTGGAATCCAGGAGCACTTCGGTCCAATCAGTCTACGGGAAAATCTAAAATTCAATTAAATCAATATGACCCGTTGCACAAGAGGTGGCTCTCGTGGCCCAAGTGGTCTAGTGGATAACGCTTTGGCGTTGGAAACTATGGACACTTGGTTTGAGCCTCGGTGGGAACACCATCACTCACTGAGAAATGCAGGTACATCCAGATGACGAGTCCCAAATAGGACGAAATGCGCATCCTGGATTCCACTGCTAGTCACCATCCACCAATTAAATACTTAAAAACTCTTGTATTCCCCTGAAAACCTTACGTAATTCCTTATTTTATTTTGTTTCTATGTCCACCCTGAGCACAACTCCTTCATCAAACTATTGAAGCTATTACGCAACTCTTCTTTAACATTCGTTTGTGACAACTCATTACTTTTGTTACTACCTTCTTGTATCAACATCTAATTCCTCTGAACGCTTTCTGTATTATGTAACTCCACCAAAAACCTACAAATTGTATTTTCGTTTGATAAATTTAATATACACACACATACACATATAGAAATAACCATATATATATATGCGATTGTACAGCTGTGGAAATGAATTCGCCGAAAAGAGACTCTTCGCTGAAAGACTGATATTCTCTCTATAAATGTAGTTTCATCACAGAATGGTTATCATAAAAGATCAACTCTGACTTATTCATGTAAGTATAAAACTTGGGCACTGTGATAAAGTATAGCTTCACTATAGATAAGATTTTATTTTGACAAATCACACAGTGTTGAACAGTAATATTAACTGATGACCACGTTTCAAGCACAAATCATTGCCACTCATAATCATATAAAGTTACTCACACAACCTTTGTCTTCATTTATATACATGGGTAAAGCTGATGATTAGACATTTGAATAAAATCAATATAAGATAATGTACATTCATAAATAATAATATTAGTGTTATCAATCAAATACAATCAGATGGGAAATAAGGCGAGTGTTTTTATAGTCAAAATAAGTAACTTGTTAGAATGTTATAATGTGAATTTAATACATTTTAAGATTATTTATTATCCTCCTCTGATTTGACTGGTGGCAATAATACCTTCCAATATCTCTGGTATTTGCGTTGAGTCACTTCTATCGCACGTGTTGGGTGTAGACTCGATGAACCAGGCAGGATTCAGAAATCAATCTCTCCCTCTCCACCTACCTGTATTACTCTTTAGAAGTTTGACTCTGACCCACCAACCCTATTGTGTGGTTGTGTGTTAATGCATGCAGTGCTATTGTTGAGCTTTTTTCTAAACTACTTATCTTCATGGGATCAATCATTCTAACCTTAGCTAAATTCTTATGTTCCGACAATCTGACTACCTCCGACCTACTAGTCTGACCGATGCAGTTGACTTAACTTACAGTCATTGCAAGGTATTTTCTAAATTATATTATTTTGTCTAATTGAGTCAACTGGGTCCTTTAGCCTACAGAGCTTGTCCCTGCCTGAGTGAGTCTGATTATACAAGTTCTTTGTTTTATCATTTATAGACTAATAGATTAGCATGATAACAGTTAAATATCGATTTATTTCTCTTCTATTTACCTCATAAATAGATGGAAAGCAAAATCATTTTCAAATTGTTTTGATTCCAACCTGATGAGTATAAATAACTCTTCATAAAAAATAACAAAACATTAGACAGTTGATGATTATATACGGCAATTATAATCATGTATATTCATCAATGCATATATATATATATATAAATATGTTGGAGGAAACAGAGACAGGAGTAACTGTATTTTCCAGACAATAATTCCATCAACATTTTCCGTATCCTTCAATTATGTCTACCCATTTTTTATTTCATAGGGTTAATAAAATGTAACACATAAAAATTTATTTTATTTAATCAACTAGACAATATATATGTTGCTTTTTTGTCAAAATGAACACCTACATCTATTATAATAAAGGTTCTTTTTGTATTTCCAATGAATGAAAAACAAAAGCAATATCGTTTTGTTTTTCATTCCCCCACATCTTTGATAATAATGACAATAATAATCTACTTTATTCCAAAAACAGTACTTATAGTACAGAATGGAATTCTCAGTATTTGTCACAATATTATTATTATATTATTGTTTCCTTTAATTCCTAGAGGAACATAGGGCTTCAGCCGTGTGTCTCCATTGCGTTCGGTTCTCTGCTAAAGTTTTCACCTGCCTCCAAGTCTGCATACATGCTTTTATCTCCTCTTCACATGACCTCCTCCAAGTCACCCTTGGACGACCAACTCGCTGCTTCCCTTTCGGGTTCCACTCGACCAATGGCTTGTCTAGTGATGTCACTTGATGGTTTCCTCAGAGTATGGTCAATCCATCTCCATTTCTTTCTGCTGCATTTGTTCGCTCCCAGAGATCTCTGTTGCTGATCTTTTCTGGCCATTTGATCTTGAGTACTGAGCGAAGACAGCTGTGGATGGTGGTCTGTAGTTTGTTTGAGGTGCTCTTTATGATGCGCCAGGTCTCTGATCCGAGAAAAGTAGCACTGACTTCACATTGGATTTGAAAATCCGAATCTTATCGTCACAATATTGCATCTGATTTACTCAAAATATAAATAAAATTAAAAATTAAAACAAAATTAACCACAGGAATTTGTCCACATTTACGGTATAAAGTCAAAAATATTCGAAGTACAAAATGAGAATAATAAATATAATAATTATAACAGTAAGTTCGCTTCAAAAAGTATTGTCGATTCAGTTTGGAAACTTTAGCATGTTATAGATTATTGAATCTTATGTTCTGTTAATATATTATGGTAAGGGGAAAGGCAAAATTAGCAGTTATAACACAGATTAAATAATGTTTACACATATGAGAAAATAAACAAAAAAATCGAGAGCATTATGAATATAAGAAGAACAATAACAATATAGCTCGGTCGAATAAGGATGGAGAAAATGGTTTATTTATTAGTGCAAAGAAGGTTAGTTAGTTCGTGCCTGACACTATTTTCATCACATAAAATATGTGCCAAATATGGTATAGTAGAATTTTTGTACTTAGACGTATGTGCTTAAAGTCTTCTGAAAAGACTGTTTGTTTTACCTGAGGAGACACAAGGTGAAAATTGCGGATAAAGTGAAGTTTGCTCCTAGTCTGACAAAATTTCTTTAGCAAATTTGTTTCATGAAATCAAATGCCTCTCAATGAGGATGTCAACTTTATGACACAATGGAATACCACTCGCCCTACTGACAGTTAGTCTTCAGAGTTCTACGAAGTATGACATAATCCTTTTTAAGCAATCCAGGAAAGAATAAGGGTTAACAGTAAAGAAGAATAGGTAAAATACACCAGTTGACAAACTGTAAGAGGAGGGGTTAAGTAAGTGTCAGACGAAATATTCTTTTAGAAATCGCTTAGACATGGGAAGACCAGGAAAGATCAGAAGAAAGAATTAATCCAAGATACTTAAATTCAGACTTGATTTCTATACCACTATCAATAATGTTGCAACGGTGATAAGAACCAACAGCTTCATTTAACTTTCTTTTACATCGGAAACTGAATTTAACAGTCTAACATCTGGAAGGATTTAGTTCAATATTGATTTTGTGACCTGACATTGATAAGTGCTTTGCAATGGATGACGATGATGGGATTTCTATTTAGATTAGTTGTATTGGGATTTTCTATGTGTTTTAATAACCATTTTGGAACAAGTTCTTTTCACTAACTAATATACAATTCTAATCGAATCTTCTTTTTGATGATAGATTTACTTGAGATTTAATAGGTAAGGTCATGAAATCATTATAGGTTTGAGATAAGAGTTTTTCAAGGAAACAGGGGTAGAATAGAAAAGTGTTATGATATATGTCACCAGTTGGAATGAACTCGTCACTTAATTGTTGCAGACCTGACGTCAGTTGATATGACCGAATGGACTTATATGTGGGTATAATAGTACTGACGCAATAGACAACTCAGCTGACATGCTAAATACGCCTATTCGTCCGTGATACCTTCCGCTTCACTGAGGCACGTGAATGTCAAAAGACAAAGACTGGCCTTTAACTGCTAGGATACGGTTTTATAAGGAAAAACATGCCAAATTTATGTATACTTTTTACCACAATAAAATCGTCCCAGAGCATTGGGAATAGACTGTTCTGATTGGTAGATGATTTGACGAAGATCAAGGTGAGGAAAACATGGAATTTTACATTCATGCGATCAGTCAGTGAATCATACGATTTCAGGTGATGCCTATCAAAAAGGATTTAAAGTGTCAATAACCCTAACCCTACCACTTAAGCTACCAATAGGAGACGTAGTCGAGCTTACTAGACTCATGGCAGATTGCCGAGAATGCCAGTTTTAAAAAATTATATCCCCTACCTTTTGATTCCTCATCCAAACGACCATATCGGTAGGCTCTTCTTACTTCACTTCCGATTAAAGTATAGGGATATTCCAGAATATTTTTAAAAAAACTGAGTCGCCGAAAAAACTAGTTATCAAACATTAAAGAAATATGTAGCACATATTCGTAAGACAAACTTCATATTTGAATAAAACCATCCGAATTTATGTGAGTCGGTGGCACAGCGGTAGAATGGTCGCCAATCTCGCAGGTGGTTAGCGGTTCGATCCCCGGCTGACGCATTTCCTTACCTCGCTAAGCCGGTTATAAGACTGGTAAAGAGGGAAGGTTGGACATGAGGCTATCAACGCCATCCCGTAAAAATAAACATCACTGCTACCGAAACTTCGGAGCTCTAGCTTGAAGCCCTATGTTCCACTGGGAACGTAAAGGAACACATGATTCTGATAAAGAATTTCTGAACTGAAAGACACAACAAAACTAAACGCGATTTCTATTTCGGTTTTGAAGCTGATCATGAACTCTGAATTTCATTTCCTGATTAGTAAGAAACTTCAGATTTACTCTCAGAGTTATATCATCAACAAAAATCAGTTAAATAGCAGCCATTTCATCCCACTCTGGTATTCAGTAGAAATACATACTCATGACCACAAGAAGTATTGAACCAAGGGACTTAAGTTTACCAGGAAGACCTGTTGTTCATTCAGTCACTGGGAGAGAATCCAATGGTCCGAGAATTAACTTCTGCCAATTTTCGAATTACAGAGTCATCACCAATAAACTTCATAGAACTTTTTTCCTTGAATCGATTAACTTCAGTTGTCACAAATTCTCCTCAAATCATACGGAACTCCCCCCTGCTCTACTAAATTATCCAAAACTATGATGAATACACATGTTCAATACTCACTGATTTTTAATGGTTCTGTATTTCATGTCATTTTATGAACTAAGTCGAAATCACTGAAATCCCTATGAACCGACAGTTGAGAGCATTCATTAATAATGGAGACCAGAAGTTTCTTACCTACTTTGTTTAACAAGAAAACATTACAATTGAGAAATGTTTTGTGAATTGCATTCTTCTATTTCTATTTATCACCTATAGAGCTCACAGCTGGACTGAATGATTTTTCAATTTTTATTTAAGTTACTTAAAAACATATGAGTAGTACATGTCAGTTTACAAAAGTGGTCAATAAAAGGTTGAGGTAATAAGATACATAATATTTGAATTCAATTACAAAACAACATGAAATGACGAATTGTGCTAATGACAGTCCTAATATTTTCCGTTTTGGTGGATTTCAAAAATCAAGGACTTCTTTGAAGGTGGAAGGACAATAATAACAATAATAACTTTATTGCAAACAGTACTTTCGCTACAAATATGAAATTTTCAGCATATAATATAATATTACATCTAACTTTCTCATTACAGGGGCAATAATTAAAATTAGGCATTTGCATTAATATTACTTTTCTATAAGAAGTGATTATAAAATTAAATTAGCGACAGTGTAATAATGAGAACGAAAAAACACTACGGTTTACTTAGAGTTCCTCAGTAAGTTGGTAATTTCCTGTCTGACACACTTTTCTCATCACATAAAATGTATGCTAAAGAAGGCATTATAGAGTTTTTGTACTTGGTCATTCAAGCATTCAGTCTTCTATAGTTGCTTTTAGTTCCACCTGATGAGATGCAAGGAGAGAGTTGTGTATGGAGAGGATGTTCAGAGTGTGACAGAACAATATTTACTGATTTCTTGCAGAAATCTAAGTTTCTATGTGCAACAGTATTAACAAGTTGGTTTAACCACATCCCACTAGCCATACCGATGGCTTTTAGCGCCCCATGCAGTATATCAACAAGTTTCTTAAAAAGCCTGGTAAATACTAAGGAGGGACAGTAAAGAAGTACAGGTAGAATACAAGAACTAACAAACGGTAACAGCAGAGATTGTAGAATATATTTAGTGAGTAAATATCATAGGGATAGTGTGCAAGAAATGGAAGATAAGAAGACTATAATGACTAGTTTATCGTGAGATAGGCAGTGTACTGAATGTCTGTTTTTATTTGGTTTAGTTTGCATACCCCGTTGACTGATTATGTTGGATCAAAATGCTCGATCTCTGCTGGAATGATACGCGGTGTACAGGAGGTGGCTGTCGTGGACCTGGCTGCTTGGTGGATAATACTCTGGCATTTGAAACAATTGGTGCAGTGTTCGAATGTCAGTGGGAAAACCGTCACCTACTGGGAATACAGGCAGATGACGAAAAGATGACAAAATACGGCAAACTGAGCGTCATGGATCCAAATGATAATTACCACCAACCAAAATGGAGTAAGCGAATGAAGTAGAGTAGTAGAAACAGAAATAATCCCCCTGACAGTAAATCACAACTGTGCATCAGTAAGGAAAATTCAACAAAATCTTTGGAGGTTGGTAAAGTAAAGAGTAAAATTCATAAGTCATTGTGACTATGTCTAGAAAAAAGAAAGGTGAGCATATTAAGAAAAGGAGAATATCTAGTCTAAAGATAGTTGAGGGATGATTAACGTCTGAATATCTCCATTCTGAATACAAAGTACGGATTTGGTAGATCTTGCTCTCGCAGACTCAGCTGTATACAGAAGACGCAGGTAGGCGATGTTTTAGGTATATGTAATGCACCAGTAAAGGCTATATTAACATCTACATGGTGCTTTGGGTTTGTTAAGTATAATAGCATAGAACATTTTATGGATCCGATTTAATCTTTTTTTGAAGAAGGCTTCCAGGGGTTCTAAATTCCGTAGACGAACCTGTTTAATCATTCACCTTATTTATCTCGATCCACGGGAACAATAAGAACAGTATTTGTTTGGAAAAGAACATTTATCAGCTACTGAAGAAAAGGTACAGGTGTCTGCAGGAATAATAACCTTGTAGTCTCTCTCTCTGTTTCCAAGTTAAAATAGAATTTCTGTGTGAATATCTCCCTTGAACAGTGGGTACAAAAATAAAGGCTATCTCTCTATCATCTAGTTCACCAGTCCACTAGTCTGGGAAAAGAAGGAAGGTAAGGCTAACAACCCTGCCGCGGAAAATCAACCCAACCGCCACAGGAACTTCAAAGTACAGTGATAATATAAAATATAAACCTATTATTCGATGGAATCAGAGAGACGAAATGACACAGGCTGGTTAGACTCTTTAGAAAGCCGATCAGCCTATATATCTTCTTTCAATGAAAGCAAAACGTTTGAAGCTGACCGGCAAGGCTATTCAGATAGCAAAAGAAATGAGAAGGTACGGTATAAAGTTGTTAAGAATCTGCAAGAGAAGACGGAATGAAAGTGGGCTTTCCAGATTGTTAGCTGAAGAGCCAATAATCTACAACAACCAAAATCATACTGAGGGTTGGCTATCATGACGTCATCATCAGCATCCAAAAGCTCTCATGCATTAGGAACCAATCTTCTCCAGATTGATAACAAGAAGATTCAACCCAAAAGGAAGGAAATTTACAATTATCCAATGCTAAGCGACTACAAACAACTCAAAACAAGAGAAGAAGGAGGACTTTTATGAACAAATGCATAAGATCTCAAATGGGGACATCAAAATCCTAATGGGTGGTGTGAATGCGAACAGACCTGGGAGAAGACATTATTATTATTGCTTCCTTTAGTTCCTAGAGGAACATAGGGCTTCAGCTGCACGTCTCCATTGCGTTTGGTTCTCCTGCAACGTTTTCAACTGGCTCCACGTCTGCTTAAATGCTTTTATCTCCTCTTCTCTGCATGATCTGCTCCATGTCACCCTTGGACGACCAACATGCCGCTTCCCATTTGGGCTCCACTGAAGTGATGGCCTGGCGTGTGATGTCACCTGGTGGTTTTCTCAGAGTATGGCCAATCCACCCGTATTTCTTCCTGCATATTTGTTGCACAATCGGTTCCTGCTGGATTGGTTCGCTCCCAGAGATCCTGCCCTGTTGCTGATCTTTTCTGGCCGGCCATCTGATCTTGAGTATTGAGCGAAGACGGCTGTTGATGATGGTCTGTAGTTTGTTTGAGGTGCTCTTCATGACGCGCCAAGTCTCTGATCCATACACCAAGTAGCACTGACTTCACATTGGAGTTGAAAATCCGGATCTAATTTTTCATGCTGAGTGCTGTTGACCTCCACACAGACTTGAGAGTAATGAAGACATTACAGGAAGAGAATTAATCATTGCTCTAGAGGCTCTTAGTGAAATGCATGCAAAACAGTGAACTCTTCACACAGACTTCTATGCCTTTAATAATCTCGTAATTAGAGGCAGCGCATAACGTCACAGGGATATATATATATATACAAAGTAACATGGGTTGACTGACATCACACGTAATGCCACTACTCAAATGGAACCTGAATGGGAAATGATGAGTTGTACGTGGGTTCGAGGTTGACATAGAGGAGATTGTGTAAGGTGGAGATGAAAGCCTACGGGCATTCATGAGGTCAACTAAAAAGGACTGCAGATAACAGAATGAAAGGGAGATGTGCTCCTGTAGGCCTTTGTTTGACTCTGAACCCAAGGGGATAATAAAAATAATTATCTATGCTTTTGTAATACATGTTAGCGCCATATATTCCGGGTAATGTCCAATCAATAATTATGCATTCCAGTGATACAATGTCGACGTTTTTGATTACTTTTGAGGCAGAGTAGAGGTATGAGGAAAAAACCACCATAAGGACAGGAGTAAGACAAGGCTGCCTACTATCGCCAATGATTTTCCTCATTGCAGTAGATTGGATAATGCGACAAACAGTGGGCAATGAGGAAACAGGCATAAAATGGACACACACAGAAAATTGGAAGATCTGGACTTCGCCTATGATATGTATCTGATTTCTCACTAACTGGAAGATATGCAAGTGGAAAGCAACAAGTTGGCAGAAGAAGCATCCAGAGAAGAATGGACTTCAGATGAACATAGAGAAAACAGAGGTGATGAAGAATCCTGGCCAACAGCAACAACAACAGACAACAATTAGCATAAATGGGAGGAACCCGTAAGAAAAAAGCTCCTTTACCTACCTGGAAAGCATCGTTTCAACTACAGGCGGATGGAACTGATGAGGATATCAAAGCGAGAATTGGGAAAGCAAGACAAGCTTTCACTGCTCTCAGGTCTGTGTGGAGGTCAACAGCACTTAGAATGAAAAATTAGGTCCGGATTTTCAACTCCAATGTGAAGTCAGTGCTACTTACTATACGGACCAGAGACTTGGCGCATCATAAAGAGCATCTCAAACAAACTACAGACCTTCATTAACAGTTGTCTTCGCTCAATACTCAAGATCAGATGGCCGGCCAGAAAAGATCAGCAACATGGCAGGATCTCTGGGAACGAACCAACCAGGAACCGATTGTGAAACAAATATGCAGGAAGAAATGGAGATGGACTGGCCATACTCTGAAGAAACCATCAAGTGACATCACTAGACAAGCCATTGCTCGAGTGGAACCCAGCCGAAAGGGAAGCGGCGAGTTGGTCGTCAGTGCGAGGGTGGGGGGACTTGGAGGAGGTCATGTGAAGAGGAGATGAAAGCATCTGGGCAGACTTGGAGCCAGGTGAAAACGTTAGCAGAGAACCGAAAGCAATGGTGACGCACGGCTGAAGCCCTATGTTCCTCTAGGAATTAAAGGAAACAATATTATAATAATTCATTATCTGCCTACACCAGGTAGCTAGTGAACACATCTCACTCATATAAATAAAAAGCATAATATAGACTTATTAGTTAATCAGTAGTACTCACCCTTTAGTGAATTAAATATTTCTATGCAAAGCGAGACGATTATTCACAATCTTTCAAATAAATAAACAAAATATAACTCATAGAAAAACCAAAAAATTACAAACAACTAATAAATGCAAATTTATTCAGGTGAAATAAAATGTCTACTGTTTGAAGAAGACAAAAAAATGACTATGTGTCGGTTGTCGATTCGATGTCAGTCAGGTCAGATAAGTAAACAGTATTTTTTTAATATATTTTTTGTGTGTATTTGAAGTTTCACTAACGGTCTGATAGGTTTAGTGGTGTAGGATTGCTAGCCCTACGCCCAACACTCTCTCTTTATCTGGGCTTGGGACCCGCTAGAAAGCTAGCAAGCTAGTAGTTAACTAGGCGATGTTTAAGTAAAAATAAAATATGAAAGAAATTGAGATAACTTCACGTTTCACGAGTATTGATCACTTTTTCGGAGGGGGGTTGAAAAAGATTTAGCATCTATAATGCATTTCACTTGATGCTTCAATATTCGACAATAGCAAAACCAACCAAATCATGCATCCAGTACTTTCTTTGGTGCAACCTGGATTCCATCAGTAAAGTTTACAATGTGACCACTATGCTAGATAGTTCGCCGTCACAGTGAACTCTTAATTGTTGTTATTAGAGATGGTGGGAGGTAATCGGAAGGAAGTCTTGGATCTAGATTTCATGAATGTTGGTATTACTCAGCAGTTAATATCTTCATTCTTGAAGGAACTCATTTCCCTTGTGAGATTCGGATCCGTTTCACCCTATGGTAAATATGACTGATAGAATTTGGTCTGCACTAATACCAAGGACTGGACATGTGACATTAGTTACTTACTGACTAGTGTTCAGTTAAAGTACCCATTAAAGTCCTACACCAGGTCAAAAGTCAGCCCAAAAAGCCCAATGAAAACGTCTCTGACTGTATCATCGGATGAAATTGGTTCGAATCTCAGAAGAGACATGAATTCCTTCAAGACTGAAGATACACTATGCTGACGAGTGGAAAGAAGCATGAAACCTAGGTGCAATGCTTTCTTCCAACAGTCTAATGTAAAAATCAATACAGATAATGTTCACCTAATACAAGAGCACTACTGATTGACTACAGGATGAAATCGCCTGAAGTTCTAGTGCGAAGTTTTGATCAGTGGGGATCACTAAGTAGGGAAGACCGATGATACTGACTATCAGTTGTTTTATTATATCGCGAATTGTCAGAATTTTTGTCCCATTGGCTTTACTATCGACAAGATGGCCTTATGGCCCAAAGGTGTCGATTTTGACCTCTAATTGAGTCATGGATGCGTGCCATTGGAAAGCCTCAGTTAAGGACGAAACAGCCTTCCAATACTTCCTAGTTTTCAATGCTACTCAAACTGTAATCAGTTTATGGTGCATCTTAATGTAGATAATATTATGCAAACATTTTAACCTACTTAATAGTAATAGATATTTTAGACATAAACTTTTGAAGCCAGGTCAGTATTTATGCTATCTGTACGCCCTTAGTTTTCTTGGCATGACGAGTAGTACATTATGACATCACATGTTTGAAGTGGATCAGCAAATACGCCTGCATCTAAATTTTATTGCTGAAGATTTTAAACATATACCCTTTTGTTAACTGGGTAGGGTTTTGAACACTATTCACTACCCCATAAACTATATCATGATATACAATTAATTTGGAATACAACAAAGTTAAAACTATAATTTTGCATTGAGAGGTGTGAATTACAGTTTAAGAAAACACTATTTCATGTTTGCATTGCACCTATATTCTCAAACTACTTAATATTTGAAAACAAAACGTGCAGATCAAGGAAGAGGCCCTTTTCGATGAATTCACTTTCTTCCTTAATAATAATAATAATAATTTGCTTTATTCCAAAACAGTATTTGTGATACAGAATGGAATTCTCAGCATTTTTACTACAGTATTGCATCCAGTTAGTACATTATCAATAAATAAAATTCTACATAGATTAAGGAAATCACAGTTCATTATTACAACAACACATTGGCATATCGGTAGCAAAGGAAAGCTGAACAGTGTTTGAAGGTGTTAAAAAAGTAGATACTAGCATATTTACTGGCGTAAGCGGAAGAAAGAAACAAAGCAGCACATAACGGAAAAAAGAGAAAAAATAAAGAGAGAGAGAGGATAGGAAAAGAAAGAAAGAAAATGTTGTACCTATAAATGATATGAGTTGGAAAGACGAGATCCAGTTGTACTACTTTCTTTGTCGCACAGAACACCAGCTAAGTAGGGTATGGTTGAGTTTTTGTACTTGCTGGTGCGAGCATATAGTTTTCTATATAGGCTTCTGGTTTTACCTGATGAGATGCAAGGGGAGAGTTGTGAGTGAAGAGGGTGGTGTGAGTTAGATAAAATGGATTTGGCCCATTTTTCACATGAGTCCATGTGCCTGTCGACCAGAATATTAACAAGCTGGTTAAGTGGCACGTTGCTTACCGTAGCTGTACAGTTGCATTTATTCACAATTTGCTTTTCATGTAAGAGGGTAGTAAAAAAAGTGATGAGTTGTCACGAACATAGTTGTTGATATTAGTCAGTGCATAAAAAAAGTAGCGTAAATTTATTACAGTTATGTAATAATATAAATAATTTAACTTGAATAATCCTGTAGTTAAAATGGTACCGCTGTAAGAACTCATGAAATCCTATTGACATCTCATCTACCTTTACATCCTTTAGCTTCCCGAGTGGAACATAGGTATCAAGGCTTGAGTCCTTAAAGTTTTAGTAACCCAGGTGTTGATTTTTCGGAATGAGGTTGCTAGCCTCACACCCAGCCTTCCCTCTTCCCCATACTTATTATCGACTAGTAGACTAAGTGAGCTGTTAGGAGTCAAATGGCGGCGAATAGAACCTCGGACCACTTGCAGTGTTCGAGAGCATTCTACCAATGGACCACCGATCCCAGTTTTTTGATCTCTTACATAACATGAATTTATATACCTGCAGGCAAAACAGTTTAATCAGTTCGCTTAGAAACAACATCAGTAGAAATCTACGATTTTTACCGAGTTTATCTAAAGGTTTCTGTGGTCATGATGATGATTATGATGATAGTGGTGTGTAGAAAATGAATAAATTAAAAACAGTTCCTAAAAAGGCCTTATTCTTACAAATTCAGTTCCTCGAGGACAACAGCAGCAAGATACTAACACAACGCCTTAAGAATGCGGTAAAAAGAGCATTCCCTGCGGATATTACAAGTCAATAACATTATTACTATGATGATAGCAGAAATAGTTGAATAATGTTCCTTTCTCTGAATAGCCCCATTTGTTTATCTGATCGGATAGAGGAGGTTGGCAGGTTATTCTTCAATCCGTAGGTTAATTTGAATAGCCAGTGTGGATTCTGATTACAACTCATTCATTACATTATTCGTCTTATTACGCAACTCTCATATCTTAATTATAATTTTATCTATGGAATCAACTTGCTGAAGGTTTAAAGTGAAAGAGTACCAGGGTAGACATTCAAGTGATTGTATACTGCCGGGTTTACTTGTTTGTTTGATAAGCTTCAGAAATATCATCATGGAAATAAAAATTCTAATGTAAAACAACAACTAAAAAGCTTACAATAATATTTAATGTTAGAATAGAATAGAACCTACATCAACTGGTCAGTATACTCATTTTTTAAGCTTTGTGCCCTTGAAATACAAACGCAATCTGATAAAGTGCTTGGCTCACAGAGCAAGAGCAATCTGCTCGGATGAATGTTTTGATGAGGAACTTAATAATATTAAACGGTTGCTGAGTGAAAATGGTTATCCAGAAAAGTTTATTGATAAGAATATGAATCTAAAATCAAAGTAGCCAAAGGTACTAACAGTTCCTAAAAAGGCCTTATTCTTACAAATTCAGTTCCTTGGGGAGAACATCAGCGAGATACTAACACGACGCCTTAAAAATGTGGTAAATAGAGCATTCCCTGCTGCTGAATTACGCTGTGTCTTCAAAACCACCCCTATATTGCATTTGGTAGTAAAAGATAAACTGCCTAATTTCGCCTCTTCCATGGGTATCTACCAATTTAACTGCTCCTATGGAGTCAGTTACATAGGCTACATAATTAGGTGTGTTTATCGTCGGATTTTTGAACATCATCCTGCATAGGGGTTAAGTAAGGGACAAACAAAATCTATTCTCAGCGCTATTCTATCTCATCTTGTGGATACAGAACACAAGATTGATGTCAACCAGGCTTTCAGGGTCATTCACCGCATACCAAAAAATCTTAACTTCGCCTTAAGAGTTCGTTTACTAAATATTGCTGAGGCTAGCCATTGGGATCCACATTAAGAAGCCTAATTTATGTGTCCAAAAGTAGCTAGTTCAGACATTGTCCTTACCCTGCTGGCCATCTAGGTTTGAATGATCCTCAATTTTTTGTAGAAATTTCCTTAATTTTAGTTGATCTTCTGTTTGCTATTATATTTTTATTATTACTATTTATGCATCCTTAGTGAACTGTAATTCTATTGTGATCTCACTTAACAAATCGACATTATTTAAGTAACACTAATATTGTTATTGACTACTAATCTAGAATATTCTATTTATATAAACACATACATATAATTGTAGAGCCAGAAGAGAAACTTATCGAAAAGGATATTCTTTGCTCAATTATTTTGCTTTTTATAGATGTCTGAATGAATATTTTCGCTATATTAAAAAAATATGATTGATGATAAGACCACACGTTTCTCATCGTTTTATACAGAGAACATTTTTGTTTCTGCCTATCACAGACACTTAAAAAACGAGTCAGTCAGCATAGGAATGCAGGAAAGATAATGTTACAAACACAGAACACCCTCAAAATAAAATGGAATAGACAGACAAACGATAAGTGAAAAAAAATCCACATTTTACACCTTATAAGAAATAGGAAGATGAAACTGGGAATTATAATGAAGGTGTTTTTTGTATTTCCCAATGAATGAAAAACCGATGTTTCACTATTTAATGAAAACACTATTTGTCTGTCTACGTTGTTGCTATGGGTTCACCAGTTTCCCCAATAGTCGCTAATCTTTTTATGAATAGATTCCAAGATAACATCTTTTCAAGCATACTCACTCCTAAAATATGGTTAAGATATGTAGATGATACTTTTGTAGTGCTAAAACGCGATCTACACAGCTCATTTTTGGAGAAAATAAACAATCTATCTCCCAGAATCCAGTTTACTTCGGAAGCAGAATCATATATCGGTGAACTACCATTTCTGCACTGCCTAGCTAAGAATAGGGAAAAAGGACATTTTAATAAATCTATATTCAGGAGGAAAAGCCACTGCAACAAATATTTAGACTTCGGATCATCACATCCCATCAGCGCAAAAGTATCAGTTGTTTCGTGTCTTCTTAGACGAGCAAACGTTTTGATAACAGGTGAGAAAGAAAACGAAGAGGAAATATCAAACATTACTGAAACTCTCAAGCAGAATAACTACCCAAACAATTTCATCAACAAAATAAACACCGACATTAAATAAATGGTTGGAAACGCTTTCCGAAGGCATGGACCTCAACAGTTGTCATTCCATACAGAGCAGAGACGTCAGACGATATCAGGAGAGTATTCAATAAGTATTCAATAATTATTGTTAACAAACATATCGCCACGTGTTTGGTAAATTGTTGTGTATTGTAAAAAATGCTATATATATATATATATATATATATTAGAGTAGAGCCAGAGAAGAGGATCTAATTGAAAAGTAAATATTTCTTCGCTCAATCTTTCTGTTTTTTCAAATGTCTAAGTGGGGATATTTTCTATATTGAAATAAGCACAACATCAGAGTTCTCTTCAAAATATCAGACTCAAACACTGCAAAGCAACCTTGTCCATATAAAAGACCGATTCCCTAAGAATTCTCTATCTAATTGTGTCCACAAAATAAAATGCTTGGAATGTGATGCGATATACATAGTACAAACATTGCCAGAGAGAAATCAAAATCGGAAGAAATGAACACCTTAGACCCGACTCTGTTCGACCACCGAGAAATCCTGTTAGTGAACTAGAAAAGCTTGAAAAACCATCAGCTATAGAATCAGGCCACAAAATTGATTCTGATAATATTGAAATAATCCAGAAAAAACAAACATTTCAGAAATCACAAAGAACGTCTGATATCACCAGAAGCACTTCATATCAAGTGGAATCCAAATTGTCTGAATAGGAATGGTGATGGACTAAAACAGAATTTCACCTGGTTACAACACTCCCGCCCTTGCACCATGAGTTGACAAAGTCAACACAAATGTGATAAGCAATTTCATTATGTAAACACATGCTGCTTTTACAATTTTACACACTTATGAAATCCAACAATCTACACCTGGTTTTGTTATCTTTACCAATTAGCCAACTTGACGACGTAAAAATGACCCCATACTGAGGAACGATAATTAAGTTGTTATACATATATATATATATATATATATATATAGCATCAAATAGCGAAATGTCAGTAAAAACAACAATATCGTTTTGTTTTTCATTCATTGGGAAATACAAAAAACCTTTATTATAATGAATATTAAATACCCAATGCCCAAATTTTCTCAACCTGTTAAAAGTGAACTCGGTTTGGACATGTGAAACTGAAAATGCCTATTTTCTCTCTCTTCTCTCAGTGTAATACGCATTAAATTAATGTGATTCTGTCAAAAATTAAACCGTCACTGTTTAAATCATTATCGAAAAGAAATATGGTTTGGACCATCGGTTGGCTCTCACATAGCTCCCACACATGTTTTGTATTCACATTCATGCTGGTAATCAATATTCTGCATTCTGACTTCAATGATCACAGTATTGTATAATTTTAAAAACTGATTTAAATGTGAATTTTTGTGTGTAATGTGATATTTAGATAATTTTAATTGTGACAGTATGAAAGGTTTTCAGTTGTTCTGCCTTTCTCTCGCTTTTTCAACAGTAGATCGCAATCAGTGTTTTATTTATCTAGTGAGAATGATAATTTTTGATGAATTTGTAAGAATTACCTGGATTTAGGAAAGGCGAATCATGTGCTGATCAAATTGCTACTCTACGCATCTTCATCATCATCATCGAACAAAGCATAGAATGGCAGTCAAACCTCTGTCTACCTTAACTTCATTGACTACGAAAAGGCCTTCGACAGACAGCGTTGATCGAGAAATGATTTGGAAACTAATTCAACACTACGGCTTGCAGTGCCCAAGTCCTTATCAACCTCATTCAACAGCAGGCTATATAACAATGCCACGTGTCAGGTGATCCACACTGGAAAACTCATCGAAGCAGCACTTGAAGTAAATACAGGAGTAAGACAAGGCTGCCTGTCTACTACCACAGATGATATTCCTAATTGAGGTGGCTGTGCATGGGAGTGAGAAGACGGGAATACGTTGGACCGACCGATAAAAAAACTAAAGAAGATCTGGATTTCACTTGTGTATGACTTATTTTTAATGTCACACAAACTCGAAGACTTGCAGGCAGGTGAAAACCAACAAACTGGCAGAAGAGGCTGTCAGGCAGCGAAGACAGGACTCCAGGTGAACATGGAGAAGACGGAGGTGATGAAGATAACTAAACACCGCCAACAGCTAAACTAACAGCAAACAGCACAAATCACCATCTGTGGAAGAGATTTAACAGTGGTTACTTCCCTCACTTATCCAGCCAGGAAGCATAATTTTAACCACAGGAGTATTTGGTGGGTGAAAATGTCAAAGTCAGCCAGCCAGAATCGGAAAGGCAAGAGATGCGTTCATCAACCTGAAACCAGTTTGGAAATCTTCCCCACTAACTCAGTCACTATAAACAACAAGATTCGGATTTTCAACATAAATGTGAAGTCACTCAGTTCTTCAGTATAGGTCAGAAACTTGCACTACGTGTCACGAAATGATTTCCATCGGGCTGCTGCAAACTTTTATCCGAAGCTGCCACCTTCGCTGGCTGGCTCCATACTGAAGATCAAATGGCTCGCCGGCCGGCCAGAAAGAATTAGCCACGAGAAACTCTGACTTGGAACAAACCAACCAACCAAGAACCGATTGCTCAACAAATATATAGGAGAAAATGGAGATGAATCGAGTGTACGTTGAGGAGACCATCGAATGACATCTCGCTCAATGCAGACCATCGATCTGCTGGAATCCAAATGGCAAGCGACGAGTGGGTCGTCAGTGTGAGGGTGATATGGAGGAGATCGTTTTGGGAGGAGGAGATGAGAGATTATGGTCAATCGTGTGCCCAGCCAGCTGAAGAGGACAGCAGAAAATAGAGGAAAGTAGTGATGTGTTGTTAAAGCCCTATGGTCCAATCGGAACTCAATGAAATCATAATAAATAGTAATCATAATTTCTACAGTGTTAAAATTCAGCATCTTGAAATTTTATGAATAGATCATGTTCAGATGTCAATTTTCTCTCGGGTTCCGATCGGAACATAGGGCTTCGACAGTAAGTACATTCTCATCTCACCTAGCTGTGAACAGTATTTTTCAGCTGGCTCCACAATAACAAATAAGCTTTCACCTCCACCTCACAGGATCTCTTCCATACCCCCATTGTTTCCTTCCAGGGTATCACTGGATGGTATGATGTGTGATTTCCCTCAGTAGTCTTCTCAGCATATGTCCATCTGATCTCCATTTCTCTTGGCAGAGTTCTATATGTCCATTCCATCTTCATTGTCGAGTGGGGCCCACTAATGATCAAAATGTGCAGTCTGTTAGAAATCCTCTCCATGATTTAGAAAGTCTTTTAACCATCTAGAAGAAGTGACTTCATATTAGAGTTGAAAGCTTGGATCTTGTTCCCTATGCTGAGTGTAGTAGATTACCACACTGGTTTCGGATTATTGAAGGTTTTTCTTACCTCTTTGATTCTAACTGCCTTTGACATCTTCATCCGTACCACCGCCTGTAGTTGAAACGTTACTGTCTAGATAAGCGAGAGAAATGACTCCCATCAAATGTCTTCCTTTGATAGAGAATAAAATTTGTTGTTGTTATTGTTGATTGGTTAGGCGTCTTCATCACTTCTGTTTTCTCTGTGTCTTTACAGTCTGCCTGTTCTGTCGACAGGGTGGTTTTGCACCAACAGATCTTCAAACTTGTGTGGCATTAGACATAAATTATCTGCAGAATCGAGATCTCCTAGAGTCTTTCAGTCGGTTGAACATGTGTTCGTCTTTTCGCCCCATACAGTTTGTTGCACGACTCAGTTTACCACAAGCGAAAATGTCATCGATGATAGAAGGCAGCTGGATCTTTTGAATTGTTTGGTAATTTAACTTTATAGTGAATAACAGTATTTTACTATTAATCACCCATTAGATGTGCAGAAAGAAATGAAGATTTTTAGATTTTTAATAGGCATCTGCAATCAGTTCACAGTATTCCTGACAAAGTGTTAACCCAGTATTGATTTTGTGGGGATTTTGTTCGATTGGTTGGAGGGTTTCATCATGAGCTGACATCAGCTAGAGAACCATTGGAAAACCAGCTGGATGTACTGAGCAGCTGTTTCATCAGCCTAGTTTGGGACTCTTCATCAGAATGCACCCACCGCCATGGCTCAAACTTAGAAATTTCTGGTTACAAGGCGACCTAGCTCGTAGACCATTAAGTCACTGGTGTCCTGTCCAATGGCCAGCCCATGAATTCTAACTTCTGTTGATCTGATACTCACTAGCGACTAGCCCTATTAAAACCAGTTAACCTGGAGTTTCAGTGGGAATTCATTACCAGTAGGAAGCAGCAGATATGTGTGATGAATCGGCAGAAGTTAGGATTCATGGGCGGGCAAATGGATCGGATCTCAGTAGCCTAATGGTCTACGAGCTCGCCTTGTAACCAGAAGATCCTGGTTTGTAACCCCGGTGGGTGCGTTCCGCTGAAGATTTCCAAATTAGGCTGACGAAACAGCTGTTCAGTACATCCAGCTGGTTTTCCAATGGTTCTCTAGCTGATGTCAGCTCATGATGAAATCCTCTAACTAATACTAGACGATCAGATATTGAGAATAGTAATTTTTGAAATTCACAATCTATCAGATAGAAAATTATAGCTTATCAGCTTACCAAACTATTGTCAAAACATTAAAAGAAAGGAAGGCCAATAGACAATAAGTCTGATTTTACGATAAAATAAAAGTCTGCATTCTTGATATTATATCACATGGCTTTTAAACTTTAGTATTTATTTCTAGTGGCATAATAAAAGGCTTTAACCCACTAGCTTAAAATTATTCAAATTCACAATGGAATTCGCCATTATATCTCACCGGAGGATAGCGCTGAGTGACACAAAAAGTCAGACAATTCGACCGTGAGTATTTCAACACATCGTCTGATTAAAAAAGCCGCAAATGTTTTGAAGTAATAAGATCTAATAAATTAGCCGTTTTACTTGTCTTGATCTTTGATTATTTTATTTTATTCCTTTGCAATCCAAGCGGAACATAGTACTTCAAGTTTCAGATTTGAAGTGGGTATTTTGTATGCGGTGAGATTCCTCGCGTCACGCCTAACCTTCCTTCTTTATTTAGCTTACTACCTGCTATGTGAGGTTTGCCGGGGATCGACGCCTGACTGCGTGAATGATTGGTGAGCATTCTACCGCTGAACCTACCTGCGACGCTGTCTTCTTACTTAGGCTGGCTTTAATAGTCATCTATTTAGGTCCTGGCTGATAATCCAAATATATTTTTGAAGGTAAACTGTTGACACTACAGTGCTATACCGCACTGATATGATGAATATTCACCGTATTTGCAGCTGTAGATACTTTGGAAATGCAACCATGGTGATGAGATTATCTAAGACAGTTTTGGAACAACAGACTGTTTATTGTGGATGATTACTGAGGGTGAGTTAAAAAAAACAGGATTACGGCACTATAACGGGGTATTACGTGTAGTGATTGCAATGAAATGGCGAACACATTGGAAGGTGAATCTCGTAGCTGAGCTGATAGACTGTCAGACGAGTAATTCGGAGGAAGCCGATTCAAATATGCTACTGTTTTGTGACTGTCTTTTTGGATCTGATGAAATCACACAGTGTTATACAGTATTATTTTTGCTGATGACGTTTCGAGCACAACTCATTGCTCATGATCCTATTAAGCCCTTCATCAAATATTTTGGTATTTCTCCACTCACCTTGTTATTACTATCATTATTATTTCCTTTAATTCCTAGAGGAACGTAGGGCTTCAGCCGCGCGTCTCCATTACGTTCGGTTCTCTGCTAGAGTCTTCACCTGGCTCCAAGTCTGCCCACATGCCTTCATCTCCTCTTCACATGACCTCCTCCAAGTCACCCTCACGCTGACGACCAACTCGCGGCTTCCCTTTCGCGTCCCACTCGAGCAATGGCTTGTCTAGTGATGTCACTTGATGGTTTCCTCAGAGTATGGCCAATCCATCTCCATTTCTTCCTGCCTATTTGTTTCACAATCGGTTCCTGCTGGGTTGGTTCGCTCCCAGAGATCTCTGTTGCTGATCTTTTCTTGCTGGCCATCTGATCTTGAGTATTGAGCGAAGACAGCTGCTGATGAAGGTCTGTAGTTTGTTTGAGATGTTCTTTATGACGCGCAGTGCAAGTCTCTGATCTGTATAGTAGCACTGACTTCACATTGGAGTTGAAAATTTGGATCTTGTGTTTGATGCTTAGTGCTGTTGACCTCTAAACAGATTTCAGATTAATGAAAGCTTGTTTTGCTTTCCCGATCCTTGCTTTGATATCGTCGTCAGTTCCGTTCTCCTGTAGTTGAAACGATGCCTCCCAGGTAGGTAAAGGAGTTTCAGATCCTACAAGTATTTTGTGTGAGTCCATTTTATGCCTGTTTCCTCATTGCCCACTGTTTGTCGCATTACCCAGTCTACTGCAATCAGGAAAATCATTGGTGATAATAGGCAGCCTTGTCTTACTCCTGTCCTCACTTCGAAGGATTCCGTAAGTTTTCCGTTGTGGATTACTTGGTATGCAGCATTGTCGTACAGCTGTTGGATGAGATGTATAATTTTCGCAAGGCACCTTGTAGTAGTGAAGTAGTTGCCAAATCACCTCTCGATCTACGCTGTCGAAGACCTTTTCAAAGTCGTTGAAGTTGAGATAGAGAGGTGACTGCCATTTCAGGCTTTGTTCAATGATGATCCGTAGTGTGGCGTTTTGATCAATATATGACTTGTTTCTCCTGAATCCAGCCTGTTCCGATCGAAGTTTTTCATCCAGGGCATGTTTGATTCTCTCCAGGATGATGCGGCTTAGTATTTTGCTTGTGATGGACAGGAGCATGGTGCCACACCAGTTCTTGCATTGACTAAACTCTCCTTTCTTTGGTAGTTTGAATAAGTATCCATACTTCCAATCCGCAGGTACCTTGCTCTCTATCCACACCTTCTCCAGTGGTGGTGTCATCAAGTCCACTGTTGTCTCCGGGTCCATTTTCAATGCTTCTGCTGGGATTCCATCTGGTCCTGCTACTTTTCCAGCTTTTAGCATCTTGATTGCCTTCAGGACTTCTGTTCTCGTCGGAGGGAGGGGTTGACGTTCACTGGTAGTTCTGCTTCCGTTGTTGGTATTGTTGGGCGCGTTGTAGGTGGCGGTCAATTTAGAAGCCTTTTGAAGTGTTCAGCCCAGTGTTTCCTTTGCTCCACCTCTTTGGTGATTGACTTTCCATTGTCATCCTTCACTGGCTTAATTTTTGTTGAAATATTCCTCGATAGGAACCTAGTTGTTTGGTAGAGTGTTGCGAGGTCTCCTTTGCCTTCAGCTTATTCTCATTCACTTGCCATGGCTTCATAATATTTTCCTTTGTCTCCCCTGGCACTCTTCTTTACTCTTTTGTTCAGTGTCTTGTAGCTTGCATTCAACTCCTGTTTTTTTTGCTCGCCGATGCACTAGATAATCTTTTGTTTCACTATCCTTCTCTCTTCTATTAGTCTCCAAGTGTCCATAGTGAGCTAGTTTGTCCTGTCACTTCTTTCTGCCTAGAACTTCCATGCAAATTGACTCCACACCGCTTTCACGTTGTCCCAGTGCTTCTCAACGCTGACCTCTTCGCTATTGTTGATTTGTGTGTCGACCTTGACCATTACTTACTATATTGAATAAATGTAGTCTAATACCCATTAGTTATTCGTTTTGGGTTGAAGTTTTAGTGGTTTCATCGAATAGTCGTGATTTAGTTGTGTGAAGAGATGATTACCTCTTTAGTGAAAACCTGTGAAAGTCAGATAAAATCGTAGACTGACAGAAATTCAGAATATTAGACACCATTCTTCAATCAAAAAGGATTAAGCCATAGGTTTCCCCTCTCCCCCGCTTTCACACCGATTTAAAGCTAAGAAGAAGGGGCTATCTAGTTGTTTTTTCAGTTGCTATTTTCCTTCCTCTAACTGGTTGGAATCTTGAAGGATACTACTACCATGTTGAAGTCAACAGCTCCTGGAGTCTTTTACCTGTGACAATCAGACCAAATCATATTACTGTTTGATGATAATATCAGTAAAAAGTTTGAGCATTGTGGATTAGATCAAATAAAGTATAATTATATTTCAATAGTTTACACACAATGATAAGTTTTCTTATTGGTAATATTTCGAGCAAAATTACTGCCCGTGTTCACACCACTGTTGGAACTGTTTGATTAACACATTTATGATTTGTACTCATATATATAGTTCATTATTTTTGTTCATTCATGTATTTTGTATTCAGAATTATATTCCAAGTTGTTGGTAGTTGTACTGAGTCACCCTTGTTACATGTATCCGGTGTGACTTTAATGAATATCGATTCTGTTATAAGTCTTTCTTTCCATTTGTTCATGTTAGTTTTTAGAATACACACATTGTCCCAATCGATATTGTGGTTTTTTTCCCATGCATGTGCAGCTATCGATGAATTTTTTTCAAGATTCTTGTAGGCTTGTGTTCCTGTTGGTTGACCTTTGGTTAGGCGTTTATGTTCATTCACTCTTATTTCGAGTGATGTGGACGTTTGCCCCACATATTTAGTCGGACAGTGAGCACAAGATATTTTGTAAATCAAGTTGTTTTTATCCATCATTTTTATGGGATCTTTCAGTTGATTTATTTTATTTTTGATTAGATTTGTCGGTTTGAAAGTTGTGTGAATGCCGATATTTTTGAGGTTTCTTTGAATTGCCTCTGATGTACCATTTTTATATGGTATTGTGACTGTTATTTTTGCATTCTTCCATTATGTTTTTCTCCGGTTTTACCCTCTTTTTTCTCTTTTTTATATTATCTTTTATAAATTCTTTTGGGTAGTTGTTTTCGAGTGGCATTTTGAATAGGACGTTTATTTCTGTACACTGGTCCTCTGGCGTTGTTGTAAGTCTACGTATTCTATCTGCAAGACCTTGTATTAATCCTCGTTTCACCGTGAGTGGATCAGCTAAGTGATAATCAAGGAATCTTCCAGAGTGTGTGGTTTTCCTATGTAGCGTCGTTTTAATGCTACCATCTGTTATTCTTTGTATTTTGCAGTCTAACATAGGCAGTTCCCCGATTTCATTCTCTACTTCCATAGTGAATTTTATTGAGTCGACATGGCTGTTTATGTGTGAAATATAATTATACTTTATTTGTTTGATGATAGTTATTTTTCATTGCTACACTAAGCTGATTGTTTTACCGGTAAGATTCAGTGGTGGACGTTTCATATGAAAATTACGTAAAAAAAGTTCGACTGTTCGAACCAAAAACTGTCTATTCATTTATCTTTCATTTAAGCATAGTTTTCTAGGTCATTTAAAATGCATTACTTAATGTTACTTTCAGACAGGATAGAAAGAAGGAAATTGCAGTATGTTTGCCACTGATTGTGATTCTTGGCCATAACTGATAACGTTTTGAGTCATCGATGCGAAATATCTCTCAGACCTCAATGGGGGAGTCGTGATGCATGAAGTGGTGCTAACGCAACACATGATACATCTCACGACTCCACATCATAGGCTGACCACCTTTCCACTTCTTCATAGTGAACAGAGATTGGTGCGGGATCCTTGTGGGTACCATTCGTAGCAGACGCCCAAGCTACTGAAGCCTGTATTTCCATATGGTGACACTCAATGAATTGTGACCTCCAACATGTCCAGACACATGCTGCCTGATCCCACAATTACTTGCAGTATGATGCTATAGGAATCAAACAGTTACATGAAGACAGTGATGATTGCATACGCAAAGTTGCCGCATATTCTTAGCTCTGAGAAGTCCAGTTTCGCAGCCGTACAACAAGAGTGAGCGTACCAAATCAGGCTGATGTCACGATGGTGCCAGAGGTGGCCCAAATTTGTGTACGCCACCCCAGATTGTGATTATACATTTGGCGATTTCATCCATCACACCGGCAGCAGTCACACAACAATCTAGACACACGAACTTGTTCATAACTTCAAACGGCTCACCTGTAAGGGTGAGTTCAGGTATAGGCTTCCACCAACCTTGCAACAGTACTTTTTATTTAGATGGCACAAAGTACATAACATACTTATAGACGCTGATCGCCAACTGATAAATAGCGATTTCAGCAGCCAAAAACTTGATGATGAAAGTTTTTCGATTACCTCGCACGACGTTTCCCTGTAGTCCCCTTTAAAGTCACGAAAAACAAAATTTATGGTTATAAATATGCAAATTTTATTTAAAGAACTCTCTTTAACTACAAACAGGCTAAAATGTACATAAGATTAGCGAAATAGACATTTTTGCATATTTCTTCTTCTATTGAACAGATCTAGACACTGGAGGTGGAAGATTGACAAGAAAGCGATGGATGAGTAAGATAATGAAATACCTACCATGATTGACATTGGAAAGAAACTATCTATTTATATAAACTTTTATAAGAAGATTCGCAAATCTTTATAGCAAATGACCTACAACAAGGAGATATTTAATTATCAGATTATACAAAGAAGATTAACAAATAAGGCTTAAAAAGCTTCTAGTAGTGAGTTGGTACCATACAAAAGGATAAAATCTAGCAGGGCGAAACACATAAATTCATTAATCATTGCCTGTATCAGGTGCAGTTAATCAGTGTCTACCTCTCTACCAAGCTAATTTCATTTATTAGCAACAGACTAAGTAAAGCAAAGTGCAGGTGAATTCCACTCGTTGATTCCCACTGCTGTTCCACCCGATCTATGGCGTGCATGGAGCGAGATGTCATTCGATGGCCTCCTCAATGTATGCCCGATCAATCCATCTCCATTTATCCCACATATCTGTTGAACGATACGTTCTTGTTTGGTTGGTTGGCTTGTTCCCAGTTAGAGTTTCTTGTTGCCAATTCTTTCTGGTCGGCCGGCGAGCCATTTGATCTTCAGTATGGAGCCAGCCAGCGAAGTGGGCAGCTGTTAATTGACTGACTGACTTCACATTTGTGTTGAAAATCTGAATCTTGTTATTTATGCTCACTGAGTGAGTTTATAAGACTTAAAAACTGGTTTCAGGTTGATGAAGACATATCTTGCCTTCCCGATTCTTGTTGGCTGGCTGGCTTTGACTTCCTCATCCTCCCAATACTCCTGTGGTTGAAATTATGCTTCCTGGTTAGATAAGTGAAGGAAGTTACCTCTATCAAATTTCTCCTGTCGATGGTGATTGTTGCTGGTTGTTGTTGATGGTGTTACTGTTGGTGGTGATTGGTTATCTTCATCGCCTCTGTCTTCTCTAAATTCACATGGAGTCCTGTCTTCTCTGCCAGCCAGCCTCTTCTGCCAATTTGTTGATTTTCCCCTGCCTGTGAGTCTTCGAGATTTTGTGACATTAAACAAAAATCACCCACCACGAAATCCAGATCTTCTAGAGTCTTCTTTCCGGTTGGTCCAACGTATTCTCGTCTTCTCACTCCTATGCACAGTTTGACACATAATCCAGTCCAAAACAATTAAGAATATCATCGGTTATGATAGGCCGCCCGCTTGTCTTACAGCTGTATTCACTTCGAACGCCTAGCTGAGTTTCCCATTGTGGAGCTCCTGACACGCACCACTGTCATATAGCCAGCTGTTGAATGAGGTTGACAAATACTTAGAGACTGCACGCCATGATGTTGAAGCAGTTTCCAAATTACTTCTTGGTCAGCGCTGTCTGCTGAAGGCCTTTTCGATGTGGATGAATTTGAGGTAGACAGAAGTTTGACAGCCATTCTATGCTTTGTTCTGTAATGAACATGCGTAGAGGTGCAATCTGATCAGCACATGATTTGTCTTTCCTGAATCCAGCTTGTTCCGGGTACTGTGGGGGGGCAGAGTTCTGCATCCAGCGCATTTTTTATTCTCTCAAGGATGATGCGACATAGGATTTTACTTGGTGTGGACAACAGCATGATTCTTCACCAGTTCTTGCTTTATTTCAAAACATTACCTGTGATGAAGTATGGAATTTCCAGTATTTGGTACATTAAGGCATCTAATTTACTCAACAACAAAAACCACTACATTTCATGAGTAACTGAAAACGATAATAGCCAACAGCAGACAACAATCAGCATAAATGAGAGGAATCTGAAAGAAACTACCTCCTTTACCTACCTGGGAAGCATCGTTTCAACTACAGGCGGAACTGACGAGGATATCAAAGCAAGAATCGGAAAGGCAAGACAAGCTTTCACTACTCTCAAGTCTGTGTGGAAGTCAACAGCACTCAGCATCAAAAATAAGATCCGGATCTTCAACTCTAATGTGAAGTCAGTGCTACTATACAGATCAGAGACTTGCACTGCGCGTCATAAAGAACATCTCAAACAAACTACAGACCTTCATCAGCAGCTGTCTTCGCTCAATACTCAAGATCAGATGGCCAGCAAGAAAAGATCAGCAACAGAGATCTCTGGGAGCGAACCAACCCAGCAGGAACCGATTGTGAAACAAATAGGCAGGAAGAAATGGAGATGGATTGGCCATACTCTGAGGAAACCATCAAGTGACATCACTAGACAAGCCATTGCTCGAGTGGGACGCGAAAGGGAAGCCGCGAGTTGGTCGTCAGCGTGAGGGTGACTTGGAGGAGGTCATGTGAAGAGGAGATGAAGGCATGTGGGCAGACTTGGAGCCAGGTGAAGACTCTAGCAGAGAACCGAACGCAATGGAGACGTGTGGCTGAAGCCCTACGTTCCTCTAGGAATCAAAGGAAATAATAATAATGACAATCAATTCTAAAATGTACAAAGAGTCTAAAATGCTAATAATGTTAGTAACTAAAATCATAAAATCATAGAAATAGTGTCACCATGAATTACAAATAAGAGAAGATAAGAGAGTCATTTATTTTGCAAAGAACTTAGTAAATCTGCAAGTTTCAGGCTAAACACTTTCTCTATCACATAGAATGCAGGCCAAATAGGGTATCGTTGAGTTTTGTATTTATTTGTACCAATTTTTATATGAATTTTAGGTATCTGTAGAGTACAGTATTAATCAGGTCATTTAGTGACACACTATTTGTCCTACCGACCACCTTTCATACCGTTCGCAATATGACATATTTCTTTTTCACTAGTCCAGGAAAGACTAAGGGGGAGCAATAGAGAACAGTAAGTACGATGCAAGAGTTAAGAAACTGTAAACGCACAGATTGCATGAATCCTGACAGTATTAACTTAGTAATGTGGAAGGTCAGTGTGAACATTTAGAAAACAGTAAGGTATGGAATGGCCAACCAATAAAGGTTGGAGGATAGACCTGCTCCATGGTATATTGTGCTTAACGTAGTTCCTGTTTCAGTACCCTCACTGCCACAAACATCTTGTGAATGGACCAGTAAGTGTCGATCACGTTTACGTCTGACGGTGAACTTAACTACCAGACATTTAGAGGGATTTAACGTAAGACCACTTAGCTTAGACCACCATCTTATGTCAGACTAACACAAAACTGGCAGCGAGACAGACAGATCTTCAACGTATTTAACGAAGTTGATTTCTGTCGAAAGAGGCAAGTCATGTAAGAAAAAAGAAACAAAAAGAGAAGAGAGAACAGAACTTTGAGGAACTCTAAATTTGCATTCTGGCCGAGAAATAAGAATACAACCAGTTGACAGCTTAAAATTCACACTGTGTCCGGGAAAGCTTATTTAACAAAAGGCATCTGGATATAGCGTCAAAGGCGCATGTGCAGTCAAGGAAAGTAGATCGAACATATTTGGCTTCTTTGCCTAATCATTAAACAATCCATGTGTCAAAAAATAATCCTAATAAACCCATTGCAACATGGCTTACCACCACACTGTAAGATTCATGTTCAAGTCTGCAGTTATGTCAACAGTCCCCTCGTGATTGAAGCTATCAGCACTAAGGTCCTAAGCGCTTTTTAGGTAGCTAACAAACCCCTGAGCGCACATAAACGTAATTTACATGAATTCCATATCCACGTATGAAATTCGATTCTTTCATGTTGTATCAGTAGTAATAAACAGAGGTGAATATTGTTAATTTCAGAGTGTATGTAACAAAATTTACTACGACATTTATACATTCCATAGCTGACATGATGCCTTTTTTTACTATTATGTAACATTTTAGACTTTATTCAACAATTACGCAACATACTTTTCATCAAGTTTATTAGACTATTTAAATATATACTCAGTGGTGTAGTAAGATACGCATTGTATTGTATAAAGCAGGAAAATACGAAAATTTAGACTACAACGATCCATGGGATACGAACGCACAAGTGACTCTGAGCCGACCAATCAGAATATGACGTTTATTTACAGAAGAAATACATGAAAACACATTAAACAGGATATTTTTCCCTTACATGACTGAAAAACATTTCACAGTTATGAAGAGGAGTATCAGTTTTGAGTTGAAACCAGTTACTGTGCATGTATTCATCAGGATAACTGAGGATGATTCCTTTTTTTGATGTGTTTATTGTTCTTATCCTGTTTTTCGATCTGCCCCAGAAACCTTCGATTGTATTAGCATGGGTTCCAGTAAGGGGAGTTCGACGAAATCATAAGAATGATTCACTCGATGTTGAATGAATCCCAAATCCCCCCATTTGACAGTATAAATAGTATTGCCAAGAATGACTAAGATTTGTAATAATAGGTAGAATAATTTTTTTTGATTACAGCTTGATTCCACACCGTATTTTCGGCACAAGTATGGAATTCTCAGCATGCGATATCGGTAGCCCAAATTTTTCAGGCCAACCATTGATATCAGGTGTGCGTTGGTGAGGGATCGAACCCCGGACCATGTGCATGGTCGGCAAGAGTCCTAACCACTGTGCCACCGTCGGCATTACGATTGGGAATTACCAACACAATTCCCTACTGAAGTTTTGTGTCGTGAATTCCCAAAACGCAAAAATTATTTGCACTAGGGTGACTATGTTTCTATTTCTTCTTTATCAGTACGGTTTCATCGATGTGAACAATAACACCAATGCCATCCAAAGACTTCGTGACAGTTTCCATCTTCCATGACGTTATATCTCTGCAACACTGATACCAATGTACAGTAGATACTAAGGAATTATTGGTATTAGATGGTTGGAGGCAATCGAAAAGGAAGCCTTGGACCTAGGTTTCGTGCTCGTCAGCAAGACATATCTATAACCTTAAAGGAACTCATGTCCTTTCTGAGTGATAAAGTCTCTGACTGCAGCACTGGGTGACACGGGTTCGAACCTCAGAAGAGATATGAGTTCCTTCAAAGTTGCAGATACGCCTTGCTGACTGGTGAGTGCCAACCAGCACGAAAACTAGGTCCAAGATTTCCTGCTGATTGCCTCCAACCATCTTATATCAACAATTCAAAGTGCACCGTGATGGCGATCCACCTAGTAAGTGGAATGGTGGGCGTATTTCATACTTGACTGATCGAATCCAGTCTGCAACCAAGATAGGAGCAGACACCTTATACTAGTTACTGACTAGTGTCCAATCAAAAATACTAAGGAATTTTCTGCCTCTACAGCCACCTGATCTCAATCCAATCTTGACTATATCCAATAACGGCAGATAAAAGGTACATTTGTTAGAGACGGATTCGATTTAGAAAAGAAAGAACTGAGTGACGAACTTACCATTACGGACACTAATTCATCTCTTACACTGTGTACACGTCCATCATCTGCTTTCGAACACCAGTGTAGCAATGCAAGAGCACTTACAGCTATGCGATATCAACGCATAATCTAAGCAGTACTTAAAAACGGAATCTGGGTGAAATTCTCACCTTAATTCGTGAATAGCGTTCTTATTGGCGCTATAATAATGCTAGGTCCCATTATCCAAATACTATTATGCGTCCAAGGTTGTCGCTTGTGTTCGCGCTCCTGGATCGTGATACTTTAATGTGGCCGGAACGCAAAGTGACGTTACTTTTATATATGTCCTATACTGATTGAATGATTTCTTTTAGAATTGATTTGAATTCCTAACAAAATCTTATAAACTGTTTTATTATTTTTGAAGAATTTCACTGATTAAAAAGTTTTGAACTTTAAACAATGAAAATGCTGGTACATAAACAGTCAGCTAATAAAACAGACTAAAATGAGAAATGACCGGTATAGTTTGCTCTTGGTGTACCGATACATCTGAGCACAAGTGACTGGTGTGAATAGCTTATCAGTAACCAGTTGCCAGTATTAAACAGTTCTTCAGATTGACCTTTTTATATGAACGCGAAGAAGCGATCTCATAATTACTTTTTCTGGATACAGATTTGATTATGAGCTGAAATCAACTGGAGGAACATTGAAAACTAATAGGGATTACTGTCAGACGAAAGTTTCTTCCTAGTGTGAAACGTTTCAGCAGTACATAACCGATGGGGTTCAAACCCAGGACCCTCCATTTATAAGGCTAGGTTGTGTAAACCCTACTAAAGGGTCAGAAAATTCTATCTTCTACCAACCCGTGATATTCGTGAGACCAGGGAGTTGGTTTATTTGAAGTCTGATCATGAGCTGACATCACTTCAGGAACTACTGGAAAATCAGGTAGTAATGGACTCTTATTTCGTCTAAGTTTGGGACTCTTCGTCAGAACGCGTCCACTAGAGTTCGAACGCAAGATCTCCTAGTTACAAGACCAGCTTGTTAACCAGTCACTGGGACCCAATCCAATGGCCTAAAAGTTGCAAATTCTGCCAATTGCCGGCCAATATCATTGGCGATTAGTCGACTTGATGGACCTTGCTGGTTGCAACTTCACGTTAGAACTCCCGGCAAGTTAACAAAATCACTTCACTCGAAATTGTGCGAACCAGAAGATCCAAAAGAAGAAGAAGATAAAATTAATACCATTTACAAATTGCAACAGACATTACATAGGTGGTCGAAGTGGGAATTCAGTTCAAATCCGAATCCAAGATCACAAATTAGCTGAAAAAAGACAATATATATATTCTTTCATATCATTGCATGTAGATAATTATGGACACCAGTTCGATTACTAAAATGTCAAAATTTTAAACAGAAGAAACACCAGAAATACCAGAGAATTTCTAGAAGCCAGGTACTCAGGTGAAACAGTGGTTAACAGACACATGACTATAGATCATATTTACCGATTAATAAAAAAATAAATCATCACACAACAAGAAAGTTCAAATTCCAAGTTAGTAAACGTGATAATGGTGTTGTCAGGGGATACAATTATGTCATTTTTGGAGAGTCCAAACAGCTGATATAAGAATAAAACCTGGGCACTGTGGTTGAGTGTAATTCCATTCCGGTGAGATTTATTTCGACAAAGTCTCACAGTGTTACACAATAACATTTAATGATGTCGTTTGAGTGCAATTTATCGGTTGTCATAATGGTATCAGGTTACTCACACAACTTTCTGACTTCGTTTATTTAATTTCATTATTTCTCATCCCTTGATTTGACTGGCGGTAATAATATCTTCCATATCTCTGGTATTTGCATTGAGTCATTTCTGTTGCATGTGTTGTGTGTAGACTCGATGAACCAGGATTCATTGATCAATCTCTCTCTCTACTTACTTGCATTACTTTTAGAGCTGTAACTCAGTCCCACCCTATTGTGTGATTAGAAACAAAGGTGTTAAAAATAGAACACATCTCAAGTTTCTTCACACACATAAACTCAGTAGTAAAAGGAATGAAATTCACATTTCAATCAGAAAATGAACGAGAAGAATTAGCTACGTTCGATTTTCAGGAATCAGTTTGTAGAGATTCTGTTTTTTTCAGGTTAGAGAACCATTGAAAACCAGTAGGAAGTATTGGACACCTGCTTCATCCTGGTTTGGGACCCACTGGGTTTTCAACCCAGTACCTTCCGGTTACAGGGAAAGCTCGTAGTCCATTCAGCCACTAAGATCCGATTCAATGACCAGCCTGTGAATTCTAACTTCTATCAATGCGTGATCTGTTTTAGTGAGACCACTAACCAATATCATCAGTGGGACATCCATCCTCACACGTGACGTCTGGATGGACCACACTGGTCACGACTTCTCACTAGAACTCCTGTCAACTTCGTCCTGTAACAAGTCGCTAGCGAGCGTCAGATTAACTTTCAAGAGTTAGTTTGTAGGGATTCTATTGGTTTAGGTTGAACCACGGATTGATATCATTTAGAGAACCACTGAAAACCAGACAGTGCTGGATAATAAAACACTAGCGTTTATAAAAAGCCAAGACCTTCTAATAGATATTTAGACCTTAATTCGTCCCATCTGTTAGTTAAGTACCTAACAGACCAAGCAATAACACTAAACAGTACATCAGGAAACCTAAATAGTGAAATGAAACAGATGGGAAAAGTGTCGGTGCTAAATAACTATCTTATAATATTCATAAAGATAAAAAAAGGTCAAGAAATCATCTCATAATTTTAAAATGTTGCTCTGCAAGGATCAGGTTTGTTTCAAGGCGGATTTCATCATGAACAGACATCAGTTAGAGAAATACCAGAAAATGAGGGGCTTCTGGATAATTGTTTCACCCTATGTCAAGACTCTTCGGCATTGTGCACCATTCGTTATATCAGTTTATCAGGCGGAATCCAATTGACCAACTTTTGCCGATTTGCTCTAAATTGGCTTATCGCCAGGCGATTTCATCATCACACCTAATTTGATAGATCCCACTAACCACGAATTCTTACTAGAACCACAGGCAACTTGATCGTGTGATCAGTCGCCAGGGTGCAATAGATTTATTCTAAAGTGTTGGTTCGCACCGATTCATGATATGACATGAATTCCTACTTTAAGAGTCTTCAGCATCGCGCCTCAATCACAGTGTCACTAGCAACTGGTCACGGAACATTCCTTTATAGTCTGAAGTGAACCCTATTCCAACATCAGTAAATGGTTGTGTAATGGAATGATTGTTTAGTAAATCCATCTTGAACGATCTAATTACAAAACTGATACTTATTTAAGTGTTTTAACTAACTTTGTAATTATTATTCGTTTTTCCCCTAGACTGTATATCATTGTTCTGACATTTGTATATCACATGCTGACTTATTATTGTATTATTATTGTTCCCTTGGGTTCCTAGTGGAACATAGGGCTTCAACTGCACGTCTCCACTTGTTTCTGTCTTCTGTCGTACTTTTCACCTGAATCCACGTCAGTCCATACTGTTTCAACTCCTCTTCACACGATCTCCTCCATGTCACCCTTGGACGTCCCACTCGCTGCTTCCCTTTCGGGTTCCACTAGAGCATTGGCCTGACGCGCGATGTCACCTACTGGCCTCCTCAGCGAGTGTCCAATCCATTCCCACTTTCTCCTGCAAATTTGTTGAGCGATTGGTTCTTGTTTTGTTTGTTCCCATAGTTTCTTGTTGGTGATTCTTTCCGGCCGACCATCTGATCTTCAGTATAGAACGAAGACAGTTGTTGATAAAGGTGTGCAACAGGCTGTTGGAAATATTCTTTGAGACCCGCCAAGATTGTGATCTGCATAGAAGAACTGACTTGACGTTTGTATTGAAAATCCGAATTTTGTTGTTGATGCAGGCTGAGTGACGAAGATTTCCATATTGGTTTCAGGTTGATGGATGTGCCTCTCGCCTTCCTGATTCTCGATTTGACATCCTCGTCTGTTCCTCCTGTAGTGTAGTTGAGACAATGCTCCCTAGATAAGTGAATGAAGTAACCTCTTTCAAATCCCTCCCGTTGATGATGATTGGCGCTGTATGTTGGTGGTGTTGTTGTAGTTGTTGGTTGGTTATTTTCATAATCTCCGTCTTGTCTATGTTCACTTGGAGTCCTGTCTTTGCTGCTTCTTCGACCAGCTTGTCGGTTTTCGCTTGTAAGTCTTCGATTTTGTGTGACATCAAACATAAATCATCCGCGAAATCCAGGTCTTCTAGGTTCTTCACGTCGGTCTAGGATATCCCTGTCTTCTCCTTTCCCACTGTCTGACACATAATCCAGTCCACCACAATTAGGAATATCGTTGGTGATAATAAGCACCCTTGTCTGACTCCTGTGTTACTCCAAACACCTCAATGAGTTTTCCGTTGTGGATCACTTGACATGTGCCGTTGTCGTACAGCTGCTGAGTAAGGTTGATGAATATTTGGGCTACGCCATAGTACTCGAATAGTTTCCAAATTACTTTGCGGTCAACGCTGTCGAAGGCCTTCTCAAAGTCTATAAAGTTGAGGTAGAGATTTGATTGCCATTCCATGCTTTGTTCGATGATGATGCGTAGAGTTGCAATTTGGTCAGAATATGATTTGCATTTCCTGAATCCAGCTGACTTGATTCTTGTTAATTGTCTTTGTCCTTGTTCAGACTCTAATTTCAATGCTTGTTTGACTGATTCAAGGTCATTCTGATAGTGTAGTATCTGTGGGAACTGTCTGGTGTGTGATTCCTGATGATACAGTTCGCATCCTATCTTGTTGGTAATACTCTTCTTGATTCTCAGGAACTTCTCACAGTCGAATTTTGGTTAAGCAGTTTTGATCTACACTACTTGTTTTGTGCTTAGAAATTTACCTTATTTGTATAACTACTATCTAATGGCACTGTTGAGGTAATTGTGAGTTTTTGATATTATTACTGCTGTTGAATAAAATTACGTATTTTACGAGAAATAACCGTCTTTTTACAGTCTTTGGAGCGTTATGTGACTATGTGTATCTCGAGGATGTTTCGGACAGCTATACAGCAGAAAGTGAAGCCCGGTTTTCTCCGTCCAGACCACAATGAAGTTGGTTTTGATCGTTACACTGGTAGTAAAGTGTTCTAGTATCTTTTAACAACTCCTCTAACCGATGTCAGTTCATGATGAATTCTTGAAACTAATCAAATTCCTACAAACCGACACTTGAATATCAATTTGGTGCTCAATGGTGACTGACCCTATTTAGGTGGGAAGCGGGAAGTCATGACCAATGGGATACAGCAGGTCGGGTGTGGGGACAAATACTTACCAGCGATGACATTCGCTAGTGGTTGCGCCATATCATGAATTGGCAGAAGTTGGAATTCATGGTCTAGCCACTGGATCGGGTCCCAGTGGCTTAATGGTCTACAAGATCGCCTGGTGACTAAACATTCCTGAGTGCGTACTACTGAAGAGTCCCAAACTAGGACGAAACAGCTATCCAATTCTCTCAACTGGATTTCCAATGTCCCTTCAACCGATGTCAGTTCATGATGAAATCCTGAAACCAATCAATCAAATCCCTACAAAAACCAATACTTGAATATCAATCAATACACTTAAATCAGTTTAGCAATAAAACTCGCTGTCTCATTTTCACTTTATACAAAATTAATACACATGTATATGTGAATAGTGTAAATATACATTTCTTTACTCAATGTCTAATAGTTTTTTGTTTTTTGTTTGATTTATAGAAATGTGTAACTCTACAGTACTCATATACATTCATACAAATACCCTACTGTGCAATACACTTCCTTCTTCTTTTTTTGTTTCTTGTATTCGTTACCATGGTTACGCACATTGGTGCACAGAAAACCAAGATTTTAATTAAAAGTGAGTGTCTTTCTCATGCGTTTATTTGTTTGTGTTGTGTTGTGTCGCGTGTTATGTCTGTGGTCTTTAGTGCTAATGTTTACAACACATGCACACAACTGAAATCACACTAAGGTTTTTTTTATTTAACTCAGTCTGTAATTTTTTATTTAAAAATTTATACAGATTTGAAATCTGTGTTCAAAATTATTGTCGGGTTTAATTCAAATCATGACAGTTTAAAACAAAACTGTGATTGAATCATTGAGCTGAACATAGAATTTGTTGAAAATACAACACGGAAGAATAAAAAATTGATCAATTATTTGGTTGAAGGGTTTCATCATGAGCTGACATCAGTAGTTAGAGAACCATTGGAAAACCACCAGGCAGGGAGTACTGCCAGACAGCTGTTTCGTCAGCCTAGTTTGGGACTGGCTCTTCAGCAGTACGCACCAGCCCCAACTGTGTTCGAACCCAACACCTTCTGGTTACAAGGCCAGCGAGCTCGTAGACCAGTAAGCCACTGGGACCCACCCGATTCAATGGTCTGCAAATTCATCAGATAGCGCGACCACTTCGCAATGTCTTCTTCGATGAGTTACTGCCTCATCTTCAACCTGCTGTACCCTAGTGGTCACGGATTCCCACTAGAACCACAGGTCACTGCCTGAATAGGACCAGTCGCTAGCAAACATCAGATCAATTTCAATCAATCAAACAAAATCCCTGCAAGAACCAATACTTGATAATCAATAATAATAATCAATAATAAATTATATATTTTCTACTAAATCGAATTGAAACCTTTCTATTTTCTCAAGATATAGTTCATAAGGAATTGATTTGTTTCAAATCTGATCACGGAATGATGTCAGTTGGAGAAGAATTAGAGAATGATTAGGGTGTACTGGACATTTGCTTCATCCCAGTTCGATACACAACAGCATTACGCATCCACTTGGGTTCGAAACCAGGATTTTCCAGTTATAAGGCCACTGGAATCCAGCTCACTGGTCAATGAATCTGTGATCGAACACCAAACGAGTCATTTTTTTACAAAATAAGTCTTGAAAACTATTCTGATGCTACAGGACGAAAGTGACTGGCATCCACCTGATCGGCAGTGAGGACAAACACTCGTCGATGACACTGGTCGGCGGTAGTAGCTCTGAAATCACGAATTAGTACAAGGAAGAATTCATGGCTGGCTATTGAGTCGGGTCCTAGTGGCTGAATGGTACACGAGTTTGCCTTCTAACCTGAAAATCTGGGTTTTGAACCCCAGTGGTTGCATACTGATGAAGAGTTCGAAGCCAGGACGAAACATCTGTCCAGCACTTCGTGATTTCCAGTACTTCTTTGACTGATCTCAATCCCCTGTCAACCTTTCTTTTCTTCCATTTCTGTTCCCAGTGGAACTTAGGGCTTCACGTTTCAGCTCTGAAGTTTAAGGAGCAGTGACGTGTTATTTTTGACGCTGGGGGTTTGTTAACCTCACTCCCTAAATTCTGTCATTACCGGGTACAGGATGAGTTAAATGAGGTTGTGAAGAGTGCGTCGACCCAGAATCAAGCCTGGACCACGTGTGGCATGGTTAACGAGTATTCTTTCACTGAATCATCAACATATCGAAAATTTCTAGTGAATATCCTTGTCTCATATGATTGGAAAATTCTAGAAATATCAACAGTATATATAATTAGTCAACCAAAGTATTTCTATAAAGATTTCACCACTAACCAAAATCAATTACAGATCACTGAAAAACCAGTGAACACTGGGAAGCTGTTTTGTCCTAGTCCAAAACTCTGCTACAGTAAACCCCCACAACCACATTAGAGCACGAACCCTGAACCATTTGAGGTCATATTCTGACAGATTAAAACAAACTGAAGGAGGGAAATTATATGCGGTATAATAATGGAGGTTGTTGGATGGCCATCAGTATAAACCCGACGCTTAAAAGTAGCGGCAAACTGAAATTTGTCGATTAAAACAAGAATTATTGAACAAAGAATACTGTTATCTCTATGTTTGATTATTCCGTGTACTACTGATAAGAGTTATCACAAGTGTATAAAGAGACGTTCATAGGTATAAAAACATCAAATAGCAGGGGGATAGATTCGTCAGATTCACCGCCAACATCTAGTGGTCTCTGTCCGGTCCCAGCTTCGCTGTACGAAACTGCTGCATCTCCAGCTGCCTGTCCATCAAACTCCGCCATCAATCATCCTACTAACACCTTTCAGGTCTCCGTCCCACCTGGCCACTCCACATTATCGCACGCCACCTTTTGCTCGACCTCTCAGCAGCGTTCCCATCACGACCGCCTTCGCCGTCAGATCACTGCCGCCCCCCAACTCAGTGTCAGCCTCAAAGTCCCTCAAGAAGCTTCTCATGTCTCCTTTCTCGAAAGCAGTCATCCATAGGACCTCCATTGTCAGAAGACGAAAAACTTGATAAAGGAATGTTTATTTGGGATTTAGTACCTCTATGTAGCAAAACTGTGTACATCTTATCGTCAAATCACCAGTTGCACAGATCTCCCGTGTTGTGCTACTTCTGGCCTTCCTCTCTATTGTGTTTCTCTGTGTTCCTTTCACATAGGCCATGTATCTCTGCAACGCTGTATCATCATATGCTTTCTTTGATATCAAATCAGTCTCCGGGCTGTTTGATGTTTTTTTATGCCAATGAATGTCTCTTTATATATACACTACTGATAAATCTTATCAGTAGCACACACCACATGATAACCTTCATTTCAGGTTCAACTGTTAAACACTCCAGATTGTATATTATCGAGGCAACAACGAGTAGCTAGTTTCCTTAAACAAAATAGATTCATCACCCAACACATTTGGATAAATGACTGTAGAATCATTATAAGAAGAGATCAGAAGAATGGAAACCCCTTGTTCATCCACTTTCGGTCTTTTAACTTCTTTATTATTATTATTATTCCATTGGGTTCCGAGTGGAACATAGGGTTTCAACAACACATCTACACTTCCTTCTATTTTCTGACATCCTCTTCAGCTGGCCTCAGGAGTACCCATAACCTCTCATCTCCTCCTCCCCTACACACGACATCCTTCATGTCACCTTCATGTCGCACTAACAACCCACTCGTCAATTCCCATTCGGATTCCCTGTGTAACAATGGCCTGCATTTCGAGCAATGCCACTGGACAGCCCCCTCAACGAATGCCCGATCCATCTTCACTTTCTCCTACATATTCGTTGAGCAATCGGCTCTTGATTGGTTTGTTCCCAGCCAGAGTTTCTCGTTGCCATTCTTTCTGACCGGCCATTTGATCTTCAATACGGAGCCAGAGGAGGCAGGCAGCTGTTGATAAGAGTCTGTAATTAGCTGTTGGAAGTGCTTTTCATGACAAGCAGTGCACGTTTCTGACCCGTAAAGAAGAAGTGACTGACCGACTTGACATCTGTGTTGAACAGAATCCGAATCTTGTTCTTAATACTGGCTGACTGCAGGCTTTCAAACTGGTTTCACGTTGATTAAGGCGTATCTCGCCTTTCTGATTCTGGCTGCCTCTGACATCTTCATCTGTTCCGACTGCCTGTAATTGAAACGGTGCTTTCTAGCCAGATAAGTGAAGGAGGCAACCTCTGTTAAATCCCTCCCGTTGATGGTGATTGGTGCTGATTGTTGTTGTTGTTTTTATTGAGGTTCTTTGGTTAACTTCATCACCTCTGTCTTCTCTACTTTCACCTGCAGTCCTGTCCTAACTGCCCACTCCTTCAGCCAGTTTGTTGCATTTCGCCTGCCTTCAAGTCTTCGAGTTTGCATGAAATTAGACATATATCAACTACGAGCGAAATTCAGATCTTCTAGAGTTTTCTTATCTTATCTTCTTCTTTATTTAAAAAAATTTCTATTTAAAAAGAACAAATAGAAATATGAATTTTAGCATTGCTAACATCACAGACATTTCATTGACTATGTTTGTCTTTACTGATAAGAAAATAATTCTGATAATGCTGGTAAGAATGAAAGCAGAAGAAACAGAAGTGAAAAGGTTTTCCAAAGTTATTTTTAAGAATATTATGACCTTTGGCAGTAGGTAAACAAATTGTTTGGCATTTTCTTTGTTTCTCTGTTTTTTATACACAGCTTCTTGTTATAAGCTTAAAAAAATATAGCGAACACAGTTTCTTCTCATGAAAATTTCAATCATTGTCTCTTGCAATAATGGTTACATATAATTACGCCTATCAACAATAGCATGTACTACTGAAAAGATTTATCAGTAGTATATATGAAGAAGCGTTCATCGGAACAAAAATATCAAATAGAGGAGACACAGATTTGAAGTCAAAGAGGAGAGCAAATGAACCAGTATTGTTGGAAAATATGTGAGACGCTAAAAGACGACAAAGAAACACAATATGAAGGAAAGACGGAAGTGGGACAACGCGGAGGATCTCCTGTTACATATTAACACAGAACTTAGAGAAGTACTCATTTTTCTTCCTTTATGGTGAAACAGGAAAGAATTACTACTTATCTGACTGAAGAATATGGTAGACAACGGAAAAGAGTTCAGTTCACGCAACTACTTCCGATTTGATTCTCCCAGAGTCGTTTTGAACAAAAGATACCCTGGATGCAGAACGCAGCTAGCCGGAACAAGCTAGAACCAAGAAAAGCAAATCATATAAGGATCGAGTAGGGACTCTATGCACCATCATTGAACAAAGCATAGAATAGCAGTCAAATCTCACTCTACCTCAACTTTGTAAAGGCCTACTACAGTGATGATCATTAAGTAATTTGTAAACTTCTTCAACACAAGGTATACCATTACCAACCTCATTCAACAAATGGCAATATTGCATGGAGGATTTCACCATAAGCTGACATCAGTTAGAGAACCATTAGAAAACCTGCCAAGGAGTACTAAACAGCTGTTTCGTCCTAGTCTGGGACTCTTCATCAGTACGCACCCACCCCAACTGGGTTCGAACCCAGGACCTTCTGATTACAAGGCTAGCGAGCTTGTAGACCATTGAGCCACTGAGACCCAATCCAATGGTCCTTGAATTCTAACTTCTGCCAATTCACGACATAGCGCGACCATTTCGCAGTGTCTTCTTCGATGAGTAACTGCCTCATCTTCAACCTGCTGTACCCTACTGGTCACGGCTTCCCACTAGAACCCCAGGTTAACTGCAGAAGAAGTTAGAATTCAAGGACCATTGGATCTGGTCTCAGTGGCTCAATGGTCTACGAGCTCGCCTTGTATCGAGGAGGTTCTGGGTACGAATCCCGGTGGGTGCGTATTGCAGAAGAGTCCCAAACCAGGACGGAAGAAACAGCTGTCCAGTACTCCCAGCTGGTTTTCCACTGGTTCTTTAACTGATGTCAGCTCATGATGAAATCTTCCATGCAACCAAACAAAATCCCTACAAAACCAATACTTGAAAATGGCAATATGTCAGTCCTACACGTCAGGTGATCTACAAGAGGAAACTCACTGAAGTCTTTGAAGTAAAGACTGGAGTAAGGCAAGGTTGCTGCCTACTATCACCGATGATAATCCTGATTCTGGTGGATGGCATAACGTAACAGACAGCAAAAACACGTAGATACGTTAGAGCGAAAGACTCTAGAAGATCTCGACTTCTTGGACGATTTATGCCTAATATCATAAAAACCTGGAGACCCATAGGCGGAAAGGAACAAATTCCAAGAAAAGTCAGGCGGCGAAAACAGAACTTCAAGCGACATAAAAAAGAAGGAGATGACGTTGATGATGATGATGATATATGAAAGAAAACAGCAACCACAAATAACCTGAAACCAGCATAAAGAACAAGTCATTTCTCCAGTACTCCCCGATGGTTTTCTAACCAATATCAGCTCATAATGAAATCCTGTAACTAATCAATCAAATGCCTACAAACCAACACTTGATTATCGGTTACAACTCTCACTTCGCTGTCGTTGAGGCATTTTTTTGACTGTGGTTTAGTCAAGGAAGTCTTGTTCAGACCACAAAACGTTGACTTCGGTCGTTACAACAGTGACTAGCAATTGAAATCAGGCGGCACACTTCACCCAATTTGAGACTCGTCAACTGGAGGGATGTACCTGCCTTCCCAGTCAGTGACAGTGTAACATGTCAATCAGATACTGAGCAACATAATCAACTAGAAATCCAGATTAACTTTAAAAACAAAGAATCACTATCTCATGATTGAAAACAAAATTACTACAAGAATAAACTTGATCACAACAAGCAAGAAGCATTTCAATTCAAGTGCTAAAAATAAGGCCCTCCATTTTCATGTAGGCTGAATAATTGACCACATTGACTAATTCAGCTTGTCAAAACAATTCACTTTCATATTAAATCGTGAATGAGTCAATGCTCCATGTCACTGTCATGCATGCATTCCACTGCAATGAATCACTCACGGACTAGTCATTATTAGGTGGATGAATAGATAGATAGATAGGGTCTTATGAAAGGTGTAAAGAAATCTAATTAGAAATAAACAAACTCATGATTACACATATGTGTATTTAACAGAAAATTTACAAGAATTTCTTGCGTCCAGTTTACAAATTAAATTGTTATTACCAACCAACATATTAATGCTGTTTTAAAACACATTGAATCAGTAATGCCAAATAGAATAATGTTTAAATTTCAAGAGTTTGATTTGTAAGGATTAGATTTGCTTTTAACGAGTTTGACCACGGATTGATATCAGTTAGAGAACCATTGAAAACCTCCACTGGAGTACTGGACAGCTGTTTCATCCCATTAGTTTGGGAATCATCAGCAGTACGCACCCACTGCCAGGGTTCGAACCAAGGACCTTCTGGGTACCAGGTAAGCTGGTATACGAGCTTGCCTTGTAGCCGGAAGGTCCTGGATTCAAACACTGGCAGTGGGTACTTACTCTCGATGATTTCCAAACTAGTGGGACGAAACAGCTGTCCAGTACTCCAGTGCTGGTTTTCAATGGTTCTCTAACTGATATCAATCCCGTGGTCAAACTCGTATAAACAGATTAATGTTTAGAAGCATCAATAAGAGCGAGCTGGAGAGAGAGAGAGAATAGTCTGCATTAATATAACACTAAACTGATTGAATTGATGATATTAGATGGTTGGAGGCAATCGGCAGGAAGCCTTGAACCTAGATGGCCACACTGTAAACCTGGCTGATAGAATTCAGTCTGCACCAAAGAAAGGACTAGACACAGCAAACTAGTTACTGACTAGTATCCAATCAAACTGATTGAATATTAGATAAATTAAAGGAAGTGATACAGAATTAATGTAGTTAGAGGTTTGGTAGGAGGCTTGATCACCTGGTCCGAAACAGACTGCAAAAGCTAGCAGCAGTGAAGACTCCTTCTCTATCATCTATTGGGTATCGAATAAATTATCAAAGGCTTTCGAGACAACAAACACTCCAAACAGCACAAGGTCATCTCGATTCGCTTGAATCAACCCCAGAATATCCAGCAGCTACTGCTATCCAGGTCCTTTGTGGCATCTATAAATTCATAAATTCTCTATTACTCCCCTTAATTTATGTGATATTCAATCAGCTTAGTGTGTTATATTAATCCATATCATCTCTCTCTGTCTTACTGGTGTTTGTGAAATGTAATCTGTCGACAGTACTGGTTCACTGTAATTAACAAAGGGCATTAATGTTGTTAATAACAACGATTCTCTAATTGGTTCCACGATTTCATCACGAGCTGACCTAGGGTAAGAGAACTATTGGAAAACCCGGGAGTACTGAACACTGTTTCGTCAGCCTAGTTTTGGACTCTTCAGCAGTACACACCCACCACCGGGGTTCGAACCCAGGACCTTCTAGTTAGAAGGCCAGCGAGCTCCAAGACCATTAAGCCACTGGGACCTAATTCAGTGGCCAGCCCATGAATTCTAACTTCTGCCAATTCACGACATAGCGCAACCGCTAGCCAATGTCTTCGGCGAGTATTTGTCTTCACACCCAATCTGCTGCACCCTACTGGTCACGACTTCCCACTGGAACCCCAGGTAACTACCTACCTGAATAGGGCCAGTTGCCAGCATATTATGGTCCTATAAATTTAGAAGGTGATAACGAGTTTATTCGGAGGAATATTCTTTGCTCACTATTCAGTCTTTTCATATTTTTTTAATAGGCATCTTCAATAAATTACACTGTCCTAACTACCATTCTTTTCTCATCCCATTCTAATTAAAAACGAGAGAAAAAAGGCGTGTTGACTTTTCCAAATTGTAAATACTAAGCTATTTTATACAGGTTCTGATATGTTTTGTGGAATTCCGATTCTTTTCACTGATATCAATTATGAAAACATTTTAACTGATTAAAAATGCCCATTAAAATTTTCAAAAGAATGGATACTGAACAAAGAGTACTCTTTTCGATAACTTCCCCCTCAACAGGCTCTACAGTTATATATACATTCTAGTGAATGAATGAATTAGTGTTATTAACCACAACATTAATGTTGCTGTTTAAATAAAATCGAATCAATAATATCAAAAGATTACAGTTCAGTAGCCTCAATATCAAAAAATAAGCTGAATGTCAGAAAAAGTAGGAAAGATCAAATTACAGCTTCGTGAATTTATAGTATCTACTGAAGGCCGACTACCACTGGAGTACTGGACAGCTGATCCGTACCACTGCCAGTGTTTGAATCCAGGACCTTCCGGCTACAAGGCAAGCTCGTATACCATTCAGCCACTGGGACCCGGAAGGTCCTGGGTTCGAACCCTGGCAGTGGGTGCGTACTGCCGATGATTCTCAAACTAATGGAATGAAACAGCTGTCCAGTACTCCAGTGGAGGTCTTCAATGGTTCTCTTTCTGATATCAATCCGTGGTCAAACTCGTTAAAAGCAAATCTAATCCTTACAAATCAAACTCTTGAAATTTAAACATTATACTATTTGGCATTACTGATTCAGTGTGTTTTAAAACAGCATTAATATGTTGGTTGGTAATAACAATTTAATTTGTAAACTGGACGCAAGAAATTCTTGTAAATTTTCTGTTAAATTCACATATGTGTAATCATGAGTTTGTTTATTTCTAATTAGATTTCTTTACACCTTTCATAAGACCCTACCTATCTATTCATCCACCTAATAATGACTAGTCCGTGAGTGATTCATTGCAGTGGAATGCATGCATGACAGTGACATGGAGCATTGACTCATTCACGATTTAATATGAAAGTGAATTGTTTTGACAAGCTGAATTAGTCAATGTGGTCAATTATTCAGCCTACATGAAAGTGGAGGGCCTTATTTTTAGCACTTGAATTGGAATGCTTCTTGCTTGTTGTGATCAAGTTTATTCTTGTAGTAATTTTGTTTTCAATCATGAGATAGTGATTCTTTGTTTTTAAGGTTAATCTGGATTTCTAGTTGATTATGTTGCACAGTATCTGATTGACATGTTACACTGTCACTCATCTGTGCTTGTAGTGGAGGGAGTTATATTGACCGTTGATCTAGGAACTTGATTTTTCGTGCTAGCTCGAGAACAACTACCACTATGGCTAAGTAAATGTGTAGTGAAAACCATCAACAGTTCAATATTGAACCATCTGGTGCAAACCGACAGGCCACAAACCAGCCAGCGTGGAAGAATCCTTCTCTATCATTTACCGAGTGCCTAATAAATTGCCAAAAACATCGAAGCACCGCATGCTCCGTACAGCAGATGCTATCGTGACTCGCGTGAAACAACCAGTGCTTCGTGTGCAGAAGAAGCAAGTCCAGCCAGCTACTACTACTGCCCTGGCCAGCCTTCAGTAGAGACTATAAATTCATGAATGTGTAATATTATCTTTCATAATTCTTCTGACATTTGGCTTATTTTATGTTGATGCTAGTGAGCTGTAATCTATCAATATTATTGATTCGATGTTATTTAAATAGCAACATTAGTGTTGTTCATAACACTAATTCATTCATTCACTATAATGTATATATAATTGTAGAGCCTGGTGAGGGGGAAGTTATCGAAAAGCGTACTCTTTGCTCAGTATCCATTCTTTTGAAAAATCCTTAATTCTTTTTCTTGATTTAGAACTAATGACAAAACCTAATTAGAATCATACGAGCTTCAGAATCAGTAAATCATAACTGATACAAGTGCTATAATATTTGACACAAATGGCTCCGTAACCTCGTAGTTAACGCTTTGGAGTTTGAATCTAAATGTGCTTTTTTTGAGTCTCAGATTAAATGCCACCACTCACTAAGTAAGCAAGATCATCCAATCGAGGAGTTTCTAAACGGTATCATGCCCGTAATCATCGTCGCTTCCTTTTGGTGACTGCATTTAATCTAAATAATAATAATAATAAAATCTTAATTCTGGACAGTATTTATAAAATGTACAGAATTTTCCCTTCGTACAGTTTCTCCAAATAAAGTGTTAATTGACAGTATATCCCGTGACACAATACCCTCTGAGCTAAAGCACAAACCATACCATTATGATAGATATCTGCTTTGTCTCCTTCCTTCAAGAAATCCACGATATCTAGTTGTAAAAGCCAATTGTAAGATGTTCAGAAGTACATTTTGAAACCCAAGGATATGACTGAAGAACAGTTATCTCATGTATTGGGGAC